>BMAW01040021.1:808324-822528 GCA_019974015.1 Nephila pilipes
TCTTTTTAATTTTAAATTTAAACCTTTAATTTTTTGTTTTTTAAAATAAAAAAAAAAAAAAAAAAAAAAAAAAAAAAACATAAAAATTCTTTTTTTTTTTAATTTTCAGAAAAATATATTGACAACACAAAAAAGCTCAGTTTTCTTGCATAAATTTATCAGTATACAGAGAAAAATAAAAATATTATTTATTACTCTTACTTTGTTTCTAACCTCCCAAAAAAATTTCCTTTATATTTTTATTACTATTTATATAAATAATCGTAAATCGTAGCACCCACCGAAATAAAATTGTACTCAGATAGAGCGCCAACAAATGGAAATTATCACACATATAGAAATAAACTGTCAAAGATTCTAATTTCGATGGAAAAAGATAAAATAGTTTTGATAAAATTAAATTTTTTTAAAAAAAACACTACACAAAGGTTGTTATATAAAGAGATATGAGGTTTTAAACATGCGATGCAGATCTACATCGCTATGCATTTAAGGGTTAAATTTCTCTTTCCACATTTAGTGTTATTTGAAAGGTATTCATAATATGTGCATTTCTGCACCTCCTACTCACTCATGAAAAAAACAAAGCTTTTTAAAGAGTCACTCTGTTATAATCGATAAGTAGCTGCGGTAGCTTAGTGGGCACGATAGCTAATTCGCCCCCAACTGCTTTCATCGGGTCGCAAGTTCAAGCCTTGATACCACTTAAGACCTGCCGTGTAGCTGGGACTGACGCATGTCAAATCTGTAGAGTTTCAAAGTCCTCCTTAAGCACGGTGTGGAAACTAGGAGAGGGAGGTACCAGCTCGAGTGTGTTTGTGTGGATACGAGTCGCTTTTTTTGATCATTTGAAAGATGTAAGAAAATATATTATTAATCCTCAAGACAAATTTATTATTATTTATGTAGACAAAGTACCTAATAATTACGTATCATATGCAAAAAAATTCTTTTATTTAACTTATAAACATCTTGAGAGTAATAACTCTTTTAGAGAAGGGAGAAAATGCCAGAAAGAAATTTCGAATAGAATTATTGCATTTTTTCCGAAATTTGAAGTTGAAATTAATAATATCAAATAACCACTTAAATAATGAAATACAACTTTCTTAACACTACGTTTTTCATTTAGAACAGTAACTCTCTAATGGTTTGAATACATATAGTAGTTCGAACACATATACATTAAAAATTGCGCTGATATTGTCAACTATATTAATAATGAACAATTTTATGGAATCTGTTGCTATGAGCTCCCCCATACGGATACTTTATGAATCACAAAGGGAAAAAATTTCATAGGGAAAATTTGCAAACAATTTTCGAAGTATTTAGATAAGTTGAAAAGTACTGCCACGTTTTTTGAAAAATAGCGCTGATATTCTCAAATATATGATCAATGAACAGTTTTATGCTATCTGTAGCTGTGAGCTCTCCCCCATAGGGGTACTTAATGAATCACAAAGGGAAAAAATGTCCCTATTATCATTCATATTACTAAAAATTTTATTAGCTTCAATTATTAAAAAATATTTAAATATTCCGCTTCATTTCTTTTGACATTCGTTTACAATAAATTTATTTACTCTGGATAAAAAGATAAGAAATGTTTAAGATCCTTATTATTACTCATTTGAAAGAAAATAACATCATCAATGTATCTAAACGTTTTAAATGTAATATAATTAAAAGCACTATCTTCATGAAAATGTAAATAAATATTGCCTATGCAATTAATTGCAGACTCTCCTTATGGTATGCATTTAATCTATTAATATCATATCATATTGAAAAATATATAATTTTCCTTTTTAAGATTAAAAATTAAACAATAATGTAAATTTTTCATACGTAATAACTAATTAATATTAAATTTCTTATACATTTTTTTAGAATTTCAATAATATCCTTTATGTCAATAGAATTAAAAAGATCTTCAAAATTTTAACTATAAATAGCGTAAATCTGTTAACTTTTAACATCTGACTTTTTCTGCACTATCTTTAATATAACAGTATTTTCAAATTAGCTATTAGCTTTGTGTAATTTTTTACCATCAAAAGTAACTGTAAGTATCGAAATATTAGTCACTGTTCTAAATTAAATAGGAGTTTTATGAGTTATCTTTGCTTTTTTAACTTCATCAGTTTTTTCCCCTTCGTTTCTGCTCTGTAAGCTTTAGAAATGTTTATGTCGGGCCATTGAAATAATTGAATATTTTTCATTGCTAGTTTTAATGTTTAATGTTATTTAAAAATTAGTTTAATTTGTATATTGATTCAGTTAGGTAATTTATTATTAGAGAGGATACATTCATGTTTATTGTATACTTCTTTTTTATATTATTATTTTTATATTACACTTGTTATTTTTTTAATTATTGATTTTATTTTCATTTTGAATTAAAATTATCACGTATAATATATATTCTTGAGTTTCTGTGATATACTATTTAGATAAATTTATGGTCTTTTTTACATTATAATACTTTGTACAATTAAAATTTTTATAACTTTTTTAACTTGATTGATTTGTGGGATTTTAATTTCTTACAAATTGCTTTAGTTAGTTTTATAATAATTTCAACTTAATATCTCTAATAATTTTCATTTTCATTTAGATTTTATATATATATAGATATATATATATATATATATATATATATATATATATATATCGGGGGCGGTGTGTGTGTGTGTGTGTGTGTGTGTGTGTGTGTGTGTGTGTGTGTGTGTGTGTGATGATCTCGCTGCATAAAAACTAATTTTCATTTTCTAAGTTTTCCCATTCTCGAACTCAAAAACAAAGTCATTCCTATTTTCTGAACCAATTTCAAACTAACCTTTAATTTATGTGATCACGCTCTCATAAAATCTGTTGAATCGTCTTTCCAAAAGTCATAAATTTGTCGGAAATGATCCCTACTAGACTGATAGGCGTCATCATTATCCCTCAGAACACCTTCATCTTATACCACGGGAGTTACCATGTGATTTCGAGAAATTGCTATGACAAATTAACATTCTCAATAAACATTCGCTCTCTTTTGCGCTCATTCGATGTAACGGAAATGGCGGAGCTGCGTCTCTTACATTACCAGTTTGATACTGTATACTTATTGCCTGTCTCTCTCTCTCATCGAAATGAATAAATAATCTTCAGTGAACTTCGGTGTCCTTTATCGATCCTGAATCATTAATGCATTTTTACTCGTCAATTACAGAGTCATTTCATATATGCGGGGAGGGTAAACTCCGGTAAATAAGAAAATAGTGCTGAGAGAGATTGTTTCTTTTATTATAAATGATTATTAATTTGCTTGATTTTTAATGCCAGAAGACAAAATTATTGGTTGGTAATCAAATTCAACGTCATAAATTTAAGCACTTAAAAATATGTTAAAATTAGTAAAAGCGCAATAAAATAGTATAATTTGAGAAAGCTAAAGGAAACTTAATTTTTTGCTTTATTTATTATTCTAAGGTAACAAGGTTTTTGACATCAGATTTTCGTATGTCTCAATTCCCTTTTCTTTCCTTTATTTATTTTTCTGCTTCAATTAATGACAAAAGTAATAAAATAATAATGATTTCACGGTTATTCAAATAAAAACATTACATGTTACTTTTATTAAACAATGAAAAACAAAAATAAGATAAATTATGAGCATTAGAATAATTTAAAAAGCTTTGGTGAGAAAAATTATCGATATTTGTTTCAAACTTTTATTCAAGACTTTGCGCATTTTTTGAATATTCCATTTTTGAAATTTAAATTTCATTCACTTTTCATCACTTTCTAGGTTTTAATCAAGTCTTTTAAAAGAAGAAGACATGTTCCACTTTTCCTTTTTTTTTTTTTTTTTTTTTTTGAATTAAAAAAATCTTGTATTACATTCATTTAAGAACCTAAGAAAACCACAATTTTTTTTTATTTTTGTATCCAAATAAGCAAGGCTTTTTAGATATACAGCTGATGGATCAACATTATTTTCCCCCATTAATTTAGAATTGTACAACTGTATAAAAAGGAGCTCCAGTAACCCCGAATTAACCTCCTTCTCTCTTCAATTGGATGAGACTGATTATAAGTGTATCAGGGAATGGGAAATTCCATTATATATATTGTAAGGGGAAAAAAACATTTTAATTTGAATCTAAATATGAATCAATAGAATTGTTTTATTTTTTTTATCAGTGAAATACACACATATGCTATACATAATAGTATTTTTACATTGCAATAAATTCCGTTCATTCATTAGAGACATTGTATTGCTCGTATTACTTGAAATAAGTGGATTTGGAAGGGAGCTTACTCTCATGACCCCACCCTATAAAATAGGATGTTTCACCGTTCCACTGTGTTATTACATTGATTGCACTATTATTGTATTCTCTGGACGGTAACAGCATCTCTGTAAAAATTTCTGTGTCTGCCCCTGTATATCGCTTTAAGGGACCCACCCTCACTTATTCACTATTTTTTTTTTTTTTTTTTTGTATCATAAAGTACACGAGGAAAAGTTCTTTCATATTTAATAATGTACTTGCATGGGGAAATTTGATGCATGTTTTAATTAGGACTCTTTATAGCTGGTCTTTGATATATATGAGATATAGTATTTGAAATAATTACTCCTAACGATGTATTTTACGAAGTTGGAGATTCTGATTCCAAACGATTCATTTTTGGCAAAGATAACCACACACCAGTTTATGAAGTAACGTAATTTTGATCAACATTCTATGAAAAGGGAAGCACAAAGGGGGAAACGTATACTTCATTGCATTATTTAACGCACAGCTGATTACATTTAAAATAATTTATTTTAATGACTTATTTTATTAATTACAATTTATTCGTTTACTTCAACCGAAACATATCACTTGAAACAAAGATAAACATGAAAGGAATGTCTCTACCGAATGGTTTTAAATTCTTTATAATTAAGAGATCATTAGAAAATTTGAACTTTACAATTTAAGATTAATCAAAAGCTTTATTTATTTTATGATAATTTGAATAACATTTATAATAATTCATTGAATTCGTTTTGAACTTTCAACTTTCGTTGCTTTTAAATATAGTTTTGTAATATTCCTTGTTTATATTTATTTACTATTAAAAGGGTTGAAATGTTATTCAAAAAATATTCTCAAATTATGTTATATTATTTCTACAAAAAAAACAATCTCAGAGATTAAAAGAGCTAACAATAATCTGTACAAGAAAATCTGTTTATTTAGTAACAGAAAAAGTTATGCTAAAAGACGAATTCACTCATATCATACTATAAAAGAAATAATCTGCAAAACTTTCCAAAACAATATATGAACAAAAATTTCATCATTGAATATAATTAGTACAAATAAATCAAGAGAAAATTCAATTGCTTCGTGATTTAGGAAACTACAAAAAATGTAGGGTATATTACTTCAGCCTGAATTATCTTACTCAGTACGATTGTGAACCTTAAATACCTTGCACTAAAATAACAATAGGAAAAATAAACTAAGTTTTATTAATATTAAATCTTAAAAAAAAATGCTTAGGATCTATATTTTGATAATTGACTGTTCTTAGGCTTCATAAAATTTTTTATAGAGATAGAGACTAAAAAAATGTTTATCTCAGAAGATAAAATAAAAATTCTTAACACATAATGTTATCAATTTAATCATTATCATTTGACGTCAAATCATTCTAGATCATCATGCTATTATTGGAGAAGTACACAAATTTATTAGGCTAAAT
Source organism: Nephila pilipes (assembly GCA_019974015.1). Classification (NCBI taxonomy): domain Eukaryota; kingdom Metazoa; phylum Arthropoda; class Arachnida; order Araneae; family Nephilidae; genus Nephila; species Nephila pilipes. The sequence continues at coordinate 814,082 of BMAW01040021.1, forward strand.
TTAATTGTATTTACTATTACACTATTGTGTTTGTCCTCTTACTGTGCGACACATTTTAATATAATGCTCTGCTTTTAACTCTGTTTCAAACATTTTAAATCTTATGCACTTTCTTTAATTGACTTGGTTGGATAAATTCTCCAACCAAATATTTTTAAATTTTAACATGACATTGTTTTTTCTGCATGCATTACATTTTATCAAAAATACTCTTTTTATTATGTATTATTTTGTGTTGAAATTTTAATCTATTCTATCTGTTTTATTGAATATTGTACCTTGTGTTTGGCACATTATGTCCCAAGAGGACACAGAGCCATAAACTCATGCAACCAACCAACCATTACACCATTGTCAAAGAAAACTATTGCTTAAAAAACACTGTTTTTTGATAGAAATTAATCACACTTTTATTTTGACTGAACTTTTCTTTTATTCAGGTTGCTAAAAAAAGGATAGTATAATGGGTATAGAAAGGGGGGAAAGAAAATAATTATGGTTTCAGACAAGATAAATTTTAAAAAATGCTTCAAAATGAGGAAAATTGCAATCAGAGTAAAATATTGGGTGAGATTATTTCTACAAGTAGGCAACCCAAAAAATATCTGGCATCAAGACATAAACGTTTATAGCATTTATGTCTTGATTAAAGTAAATTATAAGAATTAAATATACACACATATCACTGCCTTGAATATTTGAAATTTTACGCATAAATATATACAACAAAAACAAAAATTAGTTGTTAAATTAATAATAACTAAAAAATAACTCGAAAAAACATTTTAAATGTATTTATATTCATAATTGCTTTGTTTACTCCCTTTGATTTCAATATGTTATTTAAAAAAGAAATGAGCAGATTAAAAAATCTTGCGTAAGTAATCCCTCAAACTTATGAAAAAATATCATTTGTTACGTGAAAAGACATTTTAAACTCCCTTCAAACAGCCTCAAAGTATTTAATGAATGAATTAAAATCACTGCATGATAAAAAAAAATTTAAAAATAAGTCTTTTATTACAATTATGAAAGGATTTTAAGGTACTTATGATTTTTAATTCTTTAATAATGATTTTAAATGTATTCGTCTTACAGAAAATTATTAAAAGGAAAGAAATAAATAAGTGAATTTGACTTAATTTTTCATACCTGTTTGTGCTTTAGCAAGAGATTTCATTTCTTAAAACATATGAAGGTATTCCTTACAAAACTGGAGTTAAGTATTAATGCAAATACTTAACACTTTTATGAAAGAAAAAAAAAAGTAATACGTTTACTTTTAATTCATTGCAAGTCTGAAAAATAATTATAAAACCAAAAATAGGTATTTCTTCTGTTAACAGATTTGTTGCCTTTTTCAATATAAACAAAAATTGTTTAACTTTATTTGATGAAAAAAAATTTCATTTATTTTAATTAAATAAATTCTAGTTAAATACTTCAACAAAAACAAGAAAATTATGTTGGGGATTTGTTTGTTTTTTCTTTTTATTCAAATCTATGAAAGTATTGTGTCTCGAATTGAAAAAAATAATAATTTGTACCCTCATTTTTATCAGCATCTTAAAAATTATGCACAGAATTTTTATTTTTTAAAATTATGCATCTTAAAAATTCTGCATTTATATATTATTTGAACCAAGCTTATTAAAAGAAATTCTAAATTATTAAAAAAAAAAAAAAAAAAAAATTTCCATTTTATTGAATGTTTGTATTAAACTATATCAATTTTTAACAGTTAATTATGATTAAAGAATGTTTCCTTAAGCTAATGAAGTAGAAGCTGCTCTGAAATTTGCACTCGAGAACTGCACTCTGCTTAATGGTATAAATGCAGCTTATATTTCTTTTCTTAGGTATAAAATATTTTGTGTTTAATCACATTAAGCAATCTTTTAAATGCGAAATAATAATTACAGAGATAAACAGTAATTCGATATTCAATTTTTTTAAAGGTTGCATTCATAAATACGATTGTTTCCTGTTCATAAAATTAACTTTCAACAAATTAGAGTTTCAGGATCATCTTACTATTATTTCTACATTAAAAGTAATTGTATTAGGAAATTTTCTTGATTAAAATAATCACTAATCAAATTAATTTAATTCGGTACAAATACTTCATTGGATATTTCATACTTTGATTATAAATATTTTTTGGAGTTATTATTTCCTTTTTAAATTTATTTTTGAAAGCTATTATATACTAAAATATCTTATACTTGGGATGAATTGAACAATTAAATTATCTCTAACGTTTCTACTTTTTCCATATAATTGATAAATAATTATTTTATTTTGACAACATTTTTACCTACTTATCCTTCTATAAAGCGTCATTTATGCCCAAATACTAGCTAATACAGACCTTAAGAAATCATAAATAATTTCCACATTATCGTGAATCTAAATCTAATAAAAATGTGTTTTCTTATTCTCTCACCATATCTTATCTAATTTCTAATTAGGTCAATTTGTTACTTTTTTTTTAATTCAGTGAGTAATTCACTTAATTTCAGATCAATAAAAAATATTCACTGGCCAATACATGTGTTAACTTAGCATTTACGCCTAATTTAGTTTTAACGCCTGAAAAAATGGAACAAAATGTGATCCATGATGAATCTTGGAAAGAATCTTTGTGAGGTAATAATTGGCAAAATCTGTGAGCTTTTTCCCCATTAAGTGAGCCACTTAGAATTTTTATGAGTCAATTTACGACGAATGAGTGACTGTTTTGCTAATAAATGTAAGTTGCTAAGACAACGCACCTTTCATAACGTCAGGTAGATGCAGGATATTCATTTAGTTAAGTAATCGATCCATTTTTCCAGGTAAAGCTTGGAAAGTTCAAGGGAAGCATAAGATTATTCTAAGTAAATTATTGTGTAAATTACATAAAACCATTTCCAACGTCGATATGATTATTTTAAAATTTGGGTTCCATTTTTACTTCTTTGAACAATATATCCTAATTTCTTTTATACAAAATTACGTATTAAACCATAAAAGTTAAAATTTTAAACTTTTAAGTAAAATGCAAGTAATAAATTGTGAAGGTTTAATTTAGTTTATGAAAATATTTATAAAGGGGTAGATCAAATTATGGAAAATAAGGAAGATATTCGTAAAAGGGAAAGTATGTTTCACTTCCCAAATTAGAGCTCAAAATAGTATTAAAATAAAGTACTTAATTTAATATGAGTCACCAGAAATAGTTTTTTAATTAAATGTTTTTAAATGCGTTTAATAAAAGAATTTTGTTAGAATGCAGTCTTTAGCCTCAATGAATTAACAGTTACTTTAAATTAATAAGAAAAAAAGATATGATAAAAAAATATAGAGAAACCAAATTGCTTTTATATCTAGAGGTATGGAAAACAGTACAAATATTTCGAACATTTATACTTCTTCACGAATATAAACTTATGAATATAAAATCATTTTTTCCAGGAAAATTCAGAAGGATTTTTCTCATTCCTACTTTAATGGGAAAAAATTCAAAATTGCATGTAAGTTTGTGTGTGTGTGTGTGTGAGTGTGTGTGTGTGAGTGTGTTTGAAGCAACATAGTGATGGATCCATGAATGAGATTCACACAATCAAAATATTTGCAGTATTTTTATTTTACCATTATTCATTGTTTCTTAACTATTTGTTTCTGAATTCACTTGAAAGGTAATAAAACAAGCATAAAATCGTCATGATACAATTTTCTTCAGCTGAGATTAAATCTAAGCCACACGCTATGACTAAAAACCAAACAACTAGTCTTCAGTTTTTGACAGGACAACTACTTGAGACTAATTATCTAATTGACAAATAATAAATTATCTTTGATGTCACTATTTGTTTTAAGAAAAGGAAATATTTGACGAACTTTAAACACAAAGCAAGGTGCCTAATTCAATCTAAAATTTTATTTTGTATGTATAATTCTACTGTCGTCTATTAAAGTAAAATAACTATTAAAATAATCCATGTCATAAAAACAGATGCGTCATTAATAGAACGTTTAACAGTCTACTAAAATAATATTTAGAATATTATTAATAATAATTTATGAAATTTGTAAATAAATACAGTTGAAAAATAATAAAAGAGGAGTAAATAAATAGAATGTAGAAAATCAAAAACTACAAAATTATGCAGAATACATAAAAACATAAGAAATATCGTCAAGTTTGTAAATGAGAGACAAAAAGACTAACAAGAATAAATCAAATATTGAATTTTTAACCAACATAATGTTTATTAAAGACTTTTTTTTTATTTTCATCCATAAATATGTCCTGTTAAAATATTAACAATAACTTACTACAAATCAAAATGAAGGTTCCGATTTCTAAATTTATTTCATGTTAAGAATGTGAATTACGACTGAAAAAAAAAATTAATACTTTTTATTAATACTGCTTAGTTGTTCAGTCCTGAATTAATGGAACTCAAAACGGATTATTAAGTTAGCATTATGAAACAAACATAAAACCTTTCTGTTAATTTGAAAAGCGTGCGTTAATTTCCGTCGGAAATGACAGTGATCGCGTTAAATGCTCATATAATTAACTTTTCTCGCCATTTTTGTTTTTAACTACATAGCACAACAAGAACATTTAATAAATCAAGATTTAAATGCAGTGAAGACGAGAGGGAAGAAAAAACATTTTATTTATCATCGAACTTTATCGAGCATCTACTAAGCGCATATACGCGCAAGTTTCTTCTTTCGATAACTGAACGGCAAACTAAAGGATTTTTAATTAGAAGCCCATACAAAGTAAAAAAAAGGAAACAAAAATAACTTCTTACGTACGAAAGACAAAATATTAAAAAAGGAAAAATACAAAGATATAAATGAACGAAAATCAACAAAGAAAACTTTGTGACACAAACAAAAAACGAGCAAAACACAAATAGTGGTTACTTACAATCCTCTTGTTTGACGCTCATTGCCGGCGCTGTTCGACTTTGCCTACCAGGTATAAAACTGACAGTTTCTGTACCGATCGATGTAATGAGTCACAGGTAGAGATCCAGCTGCTACTCTGACGTCACAGATCTAAAGTCCCCGGCCCCTTTCCTAAAATGAAGGGAGAGTATCCTACAACCCCACTGTTTAACAACAGTCTACTTCTAGAGCTCTCTGAACACAGTAGGGGATATTGAAAATTTAAAAATAAAGTTTTTAACAGTGTGGAAAAACACTTTAATGTTTTGAAATGTATGTATCTACTTGGGATTCTTTGTGTAAAGTAAATGGTGTTTAAAATTTTATATTATTCGCTCTAAATAATCTTGAAGAGCTGAGCAAACACGTGAACATCGTACGCAGTTAGTCCAATAATATTCTTGCTTGAAAATTAGACAATTATTATTTTATTTTATTTTTATTTATTTGTTTTAGTTTTTACTTATTTACTCATCCTATGCTACTATGTAGTTATCATTATTATTATTAATTATTTTATTTTATTATTTTCTCCCTTGAATTGTATTTTTTATTTTATTTTTTTCCCTAGGAGCTAAATTGCTCTTGTTTATTAATAATTGAATTTATAATACTAATTCATTTTTATATTCCGACTGATATAGTGGTGATGAGGATATTGATGATACAATTCATAATTGAATGTTTAAAAATGACTTGAATCATATATTTGTGAAATTAAGTTGTGTATTTGAAAATATTTTCAATCTTATTTTGAAATTTTAAAGTAGTGTTAAAAAGAACTTCGGCTTAGGAAGACTGGAAAAATAAGAATTAAAATTTAAATAAATAAATAAATAATTGTAAGAATAAAACTTAAAACATTATTTATAGTAATAACATACACACATTCCGATTTTACAAAATATGAAGAACCTTTCTAAGAAATATTCTTTAACATTTAAAAAAAAATTTCTTAGTACAACTTAATTAATAAGTCAGCAAAATCTTAATTTTCAGTAAGTAATTTAGACACGAATGAGCTCCAATATTTCCATTTAATAAATTTTAAGTTACTTACAAAAGCAACTACAAATTATAAAGAAATGATAAACAAGAAATTAGTTAAAAGAAATTAAGAATGATAATAATTAGTTGAGCCGTGAAGGTAAAACGTGCAGCTTATTACAGAACAAAAGTTTTAAAATAAAATAGTGTAATCATTATATTATTTAAATACATTTTCTAATTCTTAGGATGAATTTCAAACATAACTAAAAGATAAAACACAAGATAAAAGATTTTAGTAGTTAAAATAATTAATATATTTGAAGTTAAAATTCTAGAAGAAAATGTTTCAACTCGTTATTTTAATGTTAAAATTATTAACTAAACGGAATATTAAAAATAATATTTTCATGATACAATTACTAAACTCTTAAATCGTTTAATAAGCCCGTAAATAGTTCTATTTTCAATATTAAAGAATTATGTTAAATTATCTTCGGATGTTTAAAATTATAATAAACTGATAGATTTTTCCCATGTAAATTAAGTTTTGAAAAAATGTGATTTTTTAATTTAAAGTATTTAACATTTTAATGCCATTATTTCCTTCTGAAATTTTTCAATTTGAAATAATATTTTTTTTTACATCATTCAGAACGAAACTGAAGTACCGTATGTAGATTCAGGTAATTTGATTTGGTTTAAATTATCATCGCTTTAGAAAATCTTGTTTTAGCAAGATTTGGAAGGGTGTAAATTAACACTGAATTAGAGACTTGAGCAGTATTGACAACAAACTTTTTAATTTTGAACCGTGGTCAAGTGACGAGGAGGATACACGTGTAGGTACCACACTCTCCTATACCATGCGCCCTACATTATGAAGGAAAAAAAACCTTACTTCATGATAACCAAGACATCATTATTTTCAATCATTGTTGACAATAGGAAAAATATCAATTGTTACTTAATCACTTGCTTAGAGAATTAAAGTAACTAAGTTTAATTTGATAACTTGTTTGAAATCTAACAAGTGTTCGTACTTTCTCTATTACGATTCTTAAGTTCTCAAATAACTCTAATATAAACACAAATATGATACAATTCCTAGTTAATTCTATCTTCATATCTCTACATTTTTTTTTTCACAATAGTAATATTGAAAATGAATAATCCGATTTTAAAAAAATGTACTTTCATAAATAAATGAATATGATAAGTAGTACATCCAAAGGGAAAAAACAGAATTTTTTTTAATAGGTGATTGGTATAACTTCCCTTGGGTGCACGTATAGTGTTAATTCGATATGTAAATTCCTGTCAAAAACGTCAAGGGTAATTGATTGTACAGCAGCAGAAATATCAGTTATTTAAGTTCAAATAAATGTGTAGGCAATGATAGCGTATGCACTTTATCTTTTACAAACCCCTAAAGGAAGAAATTGCATGAGTCATATCAGGTTACTTAGAGGACCACTGTGTAACATGAAATCATCTGATCCACTGCGACGGATCCAATTGAGGTAGCTCCATGAAAGTTTCAAAAACAGTTTTTGTGAAATCGTTTCACGAAGAAAGCACGAAGGACATATATATTTCCCAAAATAAGACTTCCCCAGTTTTCCTTTGAATTCATGTATTAGTAATAATTATTCTATTATTCTGTGTCATTTATTTTTCAAAACGGGAAATTTTGAAATAGGATTATTCATTTTGAATAACCTTGTATATTCCTGCACACACAGAGAGATTCACACAGACTACTAAAAAGATTAGTTTAAGGTAACTTAAAGTTGTAGATTTAAATTGATTTATAAAGTTACACTTGACTTATATGGCAAAGAAACAAAGGTGTTTTTTTTTGAAGAAGAAGAAGAAGAAGAAAAAGAAAATTGGATAATTGAATATTTATTTGCACTCAGCTTTGTCTTGAATTAAATATATCCGGTTCGTTGACAATAACAGTTATACTACTGTGAAACATTTACAAAGCATTTCATATGTATTATGAACAATACTTCAAGTTTAAAATGTATTTGTCTAAATATAATGAATGCCTGAGAAGAGAGAGAGTTAATTTTCGTTTTTGAAGTATTAAAAAACTAACTCTGAGAAATAATTCTGTAAGCTTGTAGATAAAAACATAAATTAATGATATCCAAATAAATTCTTTTCAGCTCTGTTTTGTAGCAACGACATATTTCATACACATTTTTGAGAATAACTGTCACTGGCTTACATAAAAAAAATACTTCATAAAACATTTATCATAGCAATTTTGAAATACAGGCTATTTTACTTCCTCTTGAGGAAAAGGTGTGTGTGTGTGTGTGTGTGTGTGTGTGTGTGTGTGTGTGTGTGTGTGTGTGTGTGTGTGTGTGTGTGTGTGAGAGAGGAGAGTGAAATTCGTGCTCGATTCAATCTTACATTAAAAATACTGCAGATTGCCACTGAGTCATGGGGAAGCAAGTAATCCTCCGAACATCAAGAACACTTATTACGTAGCTTGG
>BMAW01040021.1:827355-936287 GCA_019974015.1 Nephila pilipes
TAAATAGCGATAAACAGCTTTCTGAATCATCGACTCGTTGCTGTTTTTGTTCCATCGAAAGCAATCGCGGCACCCACTTGGAAAAAACCTTTTTTACTTCACTTCAAAAAACCTTTTTCCTTTTCCGATCGACTTAAAATTTTGACACGTTTCAAGCAAAGGTTAGTACTCTAGAAAGACCTGGTTACTGGTTTACTACGAGCGCCATCTCTGGATTAGTCTCGGGAGTTATTGATCGATGTGTTATATATATATATATATACTTGTGGGCGTATGTGCGTATGAGGTAATTCACAAATAATCAAATAAGTAATTTCAAAAGTTATCATTGTAAGAAATGTAGAATCACAACTGAACATTAAGAAAAAAGGTTTGAACCAAACCGAAAAAAAAAAGATAAAAATTGCTAACTGGAAAGTGAAAGATGATACACTAAGCAAATTTAATTAAAAGAGAAAAATTATAAATTCAGAAGAAAGTAAATTCAAATAAATAGATCCTCCCCAGAAGTATAAAAAAAGATATAGAATTAAAAAATTTAAAAAAAAAAAAAATTAAAAATTGGAAAATAATGTATTTAAAGTTGTAACAGGCTTAAGACTGTTAGACTTGGTTATTCTAGAGTTATTGTCATACTATCCCCATAAACAAAATATATTATTAAAAAATAGTTATGAAATTGAAAAATACAATTGAAAAGAACCTAAAAACAAACTCAAAATCATTTAAAAAAAAAAAAAAAAAAAAAAGAAAGTTCTGAAAAAAATAATCGAAAGTTCTATGCAAAATTTTGCGAAGAACAGATTTAGCCGCCCAAGGTGCACTTTTTTATAATTATTATAAAATTACTCAATTAAATATAAGAATTAAAGTAAACGATGAAATATCGAGAAATAGACAATAATAAACTTTTTCTGGTATTAAAATTAAACCAAATGATAAATTATTAAATTGAATATATTTAAGCTCAGTGTAATTAAAATTGAAGCAAACAATAAAAATTGAAAAGAGATTTGTTACTCCAAAATTGATCCACCGAAAACAATAGCTTCTTAGGTGGATAATAAATTAAATAAGGAAAAAGCACAATTCATGCTCAAATAAATCTTTTAAAATTAAAAGCTAAAACAAAAAAAGAAAAAGAACAAAATTCTTACATGTACAACTCACCACATATCCGATGCCTCCACAGTCATGCATTCATTTACATGAAGCAAAAACGGCCCAAATTAACCATAAAAGCTTATCCCCGACGTGTATGAAAATTACAAACATGGTAAGCTAACATTCACAAAAATTAAAACTCATTTGGAAATTAACTTTCAGGAGTAATTTAAATTTAGAAGAAGGATTCATTTACTTTTTGAAAACCCATGAATGCTAAATTTCAATTCATACAAAGACTAAAAAGCATAAGAACTAAGAGTGTGTATGTGTGATTGTCTATATTGCTACACAAAGCAAAAAACCAGTCATCTCAGTGGCTCAGTTGGCAGTGCTTTGGACTATAGTTCCGGTTGTCCAAAGCTCGAATCTTTGCCACGGTATTTTCATCCAAAAGCTGGGTTTTTAATTAAAAATATTATGTATTGTTTGTAATTTAAAATTGGCTGATTCTAGATCTTTCTCGAATGTTCTTAGTGCGTATAAAGACTGAGTCCCATCAGTTGTAGGCAAGTTCTAAATCCTGTGATGTTGTTTAATTGTAGTAATAAATCTAATTGTGTTTATACAATAACGGTGAGGTTCTTCGCATCTTCATGACACTATTGTTACAAAATATTTTTCGAAAGGGAGTGTGCATGGAGGATAACGCCAACTCGGAGGATAACGACAAATGACGATTTATTTCATAAATTTTTAGGAAGACACACAGATAGCACAATTTAGACAATAACAGCACTTACACAATTTAATGACATAGATACAGGAACGAAACACACAATAAGCACAATCACAGTTATTACACAACAAAGATCAGCTCACCAGCTTATCGCTCCTCACTGCAGATAGTCACCGCAGTAATATTCTGCACTTCGAGGGTAGCTCTGACGATTCCCAGCAGTTACACGTTGCTTCGGCACAAATTAACCAGGCACGTTTTACTTCAAGTGTCAGCAGCGTTCCATCGATCCTCCGATCGATCTACTCAATAAAGTCTCCAAAGACAGACTCTCCGTAACTGCTCCGCTAAATTCAGACCGAATCTCCAGGAAATGCCCTCAGCCACGATTCCCCGATCGGTCTACAAATCAGACTCCACAGGTAAACTGATTCCGTACACAGACCGATTCCTTCGCAAGACTAGCTCCTCCGACTGTAGCTCTTGGCGTATTCGTACCTTTCCGGTCAGGCGTGACATCACATAGGAAAATTCACTTAAAGTTCGTAATTTTCCTCCCGTTCAATTTTTTGCTTAACTTCCAGCGCCTTCGAGTACTTTTCATTTGTCGCCAAAGTCACCAAGTTTCTCGCCAGGTCACAATATGGTCGCCAAATCCGTCGTCAAAGTGAAAGGGTCATTGCTTAAACTCTTTTTTTGCTGACATCTCAGTGAATCTATCTTTTACGTTATAAGAGAGGCGTTGCAGGGAAGCAACTCACGTTCGTAACAATATATATATATATAGTTATGAATTAATATGCTAGATGGCATTGCGTTATATTGATTTTCTTGCATTTTTAAATTTCGTTCTTAATCATTTTTGTCTTAGGATTTCTTTTTATAAAGTTATGATTTTCTTTTATATATATATGTGTTTATATTCTTTTTTTTTTTTTTATAATTTTTTTTTTTTTTTTTTTTTGGGGGGGGGTCATTTAAAAGTAACTTTTAATTTCAATATTCCATGTAAGTTGTGCAGGGCTTTGACAATTAACTGGTTCATTCTAGAGCTCAGTGCTGGCATTTTGGCAACGGTTAAAAATTGCTGTGCTTCATGTGGAATGGTTGTATGTGTAGTGGACTACAAGGCTATTTTGATTAATTTCTTATGCCTTTTTCAGTCTTTGTATGACTTGAAACATAGCATTCATGGATTATTTATAAGCGATTAAACCTTTATTCTAAATTTACATTGTTTATTTCCGAATTTGTGTTCATTTCTTTGTACTTCATGTTTGTAGTTTTCATACTCATGGAGTATGGAATTGAAAAATTTTGATCTTTTTTGTTTCCTCTTTTGAGTTTATAATAACTTATTATAATTAGTTATTTTAGCTTTAATTTATTTTGGCATCTTGTGAGTTTTTCTTTCGAACTTTTACTTTTCGGATTTAGCATTCGTATTTTATTTATTTTCAATTTACATTTTTGGCTTTGTATCCATTTTTAATAATATATTTTGTTGATAGAGATAGTTTAACCACTAATTCTAGAATAACGCAGCTTAACGGTCTAAAGTCTGTAACAACATTAAATACATTATTTTCCATTCTTCTGTTTTTTCGAAAAAATTTTTGGTTTTATATATTTTTTCCAATTTATACATTTGTTTGATAACTCTGATTTTTCATTATGACTAATTGGTCTCGACATTTCCCTAGCAGATTGATTCTTTTTTCCTGACCAAATGATTCATGTTTATGTAGTTGAATCCTAGTTTGATTTTAGAAATAATGTCAAGGAATTTTTCTAGTGTTTGGGGAACATTATCTTGACATGGCTGATAATTTTTCTGAGGGTAGCTTGTAACAAACCAATTCTGGCTTTGACTATCCTGTGGTGGGCAATTTCAGCCCTTACACAACTGGTTTTATTATGTTGGGATTAAACTGAAGCTTTCGATTTTATAATGGGTTTATTTTTCCTTAGATAGGATCGTACACTATCACACTTATTTAATTTTTCTGCCACGTCATAAGGAGAAACAAAATTGGCCAGCTGATCAAATAAAATGTCAGTTGAATTCATCGTTCACACTTTAAGTTATTTGTCACTCTTAAATGTTTTAATTTGTTAAAGTAATAGTTTCGAGCTCGCTGAGATATTGTGAGAAATAAATATTTAGTTCTTATGCGTAACTACGCCAAGTTGAGTTACTGTTTGAAATTGTAAGATTTTGTCTACAACGTTGAATCAAGAGGGCTTTTTTTTTTAATTTCTTCGTAATCTTCCCTTTCGATTTGTTCATTAATATCAGGGAGGAAAAGTCGTAAAAGGATTGTAACCCATTCAATTTTATGTATTTTTGAAAGATTTGTTCTGTTTTCGAATAGTTTTAAAAAATAATTACATGTCTCGAATTTTTTCATATTTTGGGGCAAGCTGCATTATAGTGCTCTCAATACGTGTTGTTGGAGTAAATCCTACACGCGATTCATTATTCGAAATTACTTCAGTCTCCTGTAATTTTAATTTTTCTAATTCAAGTTGTATATTGAACTTTTAGCCACTCAAAGTTCTTGCAACTTATTTCGTTTTAGCATACTCCTGTTCTGATCTTTTTTTTTTTTTTTTTTTTTTTTTTTTTTTTTCATTCTCTCTAACAGTTTAATTTTTTCTATCCATCCTCGATTACAAGAGTTAGTTATGCAAATTCTTCATAATTTGGTCTTTTGGCAATGATTTTTCCTTATTTCAAATACTTTCAAGGTCGACTCTACATCAGGCCTGGCCAACACACAGCCCATCACGTTAAATTGTGCTGCCCGCCGGGCGATTTTATATTTCTATTGGATCTTTTGTTTTTTGTCGCATGAACAAGAAAAAATATTAAATATATAAAAATTTTAAATAACGAAAAATAATCAAATTTTTAATTAACGGTAGAAAATTCACACAAAAATGCAATATATGTTGTGCCAGTAAGTGATAATTTCGCCAAGGGGTAATTTTGATTGTGTATGGAAGCCGTAAGTAAAGTTTCACTCGAGACACAAGTCTACGCATGTTTGGGTATTTCACCGTTTCGTTATAACAGGTCAATTGAAAAGTCCCCGGCCTGACACATAGATGGCTCTATTAGAATTAAATCCATATGTTTTTTAGTTAACCCTAACCCTCAAAAGATGCGTGTATAAATTTGACAACTGTCGGATCATTAATTTGTGAATTATAGCACTTTGAGTGAAGCAACTTTTGTTATTGTGAAAAAAATGGATAAAAAGGAATTTCGCGTGTTGATAAAATATTGCTTTTTGAAGAGAAAAAATACAGTTGAAGCAAAAACTTGGCTTGATGCCGAGTTTCCGGACACTGCCCCAGGAAAATCAACTATCAAGGATTGGTATGCTAAGTTTAGACGTGGTGAAATGAGCACCGAAGACGGTGGATGCCCAAAAGAGGTTGTTACCGACGAAAACATTAAAAAAATCCCCAAAATGATTTTGAATGACCGTAAATTGAAATTGAATGAAATAGCAGACACTCTAAAGGTATCAACTGAACGTGTACATCATATCATTCACGAATATATGGGTATGAGAAAGCTCTGTGCAAAGTGGGTGCCGCTCGAGCTCACTTTTGACCAAAAACAACGACGATTCGGAGCAGTGTTTGAAGATGATCAAGCGTAATAAACCCGAATTTTTGCGTCGATATGTGACAATGGATGAAACAATGGCTCCATCATTTCACTCCGAAGTCCAATCGACAGTCATCCGAGTGAACTGCATACGATGAACCCGCTCCAAAGCGTGGGAAAACGCAACAGTCGGCTGGCAAGGTTATGGCGTCTGTATTTTGGGATGCGCATGGAATAATTTTCATTGACTACCTTGAAAAAGGAAGGACCATCAACAGCGACTATTACATAGCGTTATTGGACCGTTTGAAGGACGAAATCGCCGAAAAACAGCCGCATTTGAAGAAAAAGAAAGTGCTGCTTCACCAAGACAATGCACCGTGTCACAAGTCAGTGAAAACGATGGCAAAAATCCATGAATTGGGCTTCGAATTGCTTCCTCATCCACCGTATTCTCCAGATCTGGTCCCCAGCGACTATTTCCTGTTCTCAGATCTCAAAAGAATGCTCGCTGGGAAGAAATGTTCGTCGAATGAAGAGGTGTTCACCGAAACTGAGGCCTATTTTGAAGCAAAGGACAAATCGTACTACAAAAATGGTATCGAAAAGTTGGAGGGTCGCTATAATCAGTGTATCATCCTTGAAGGGAATTATGTTGAATAAAAAAACTAATTTTGCCAAAAAAATGTGTTTTACTATGGAAGGCCGGGGACTTTTCAATTGACCTGTTACACTGCTCATTTGGTTTGGTTTTATTAACATCGCACTAGAAACAACTCGAGGGCTTTAAGCGACGGACCTCGTTATTTTGAACCTCCTCCGTCCACTCCTCGAAAGAAATTATTATTTGAAGTGAATTTCTGTTTATGAGTTAGGTAGTAGTGTTTTTTTTTTTTTTTTTACTGGCATGTGTTTACTATGTTTTTGTGTGTAGTGCTGATAGTTGAATAAAAGCGGCAACTGAAGGCATCCAAAGAAATTTTGAAATTTATTCAAGTGAGTATATTTTTACTTATGCAAGTAAATCTTGAAATTAGTAAGAATTTAATACCATATTAAATTGATAAGAGCTATTATAGATTTTCAAGTGTCAAATTATCACTATTTGTATTATGTTTAAAAAGGATATTAAGTACTGTTATTCTTACCAGGGCTTCGAGCCGGAACTGAATGAAAACAGAAAAAATTGCAGTTCTTTAACAGTATACCCCAAAACAGTCCATCTCTGAACCTGAACTGAAATCGAAGACGTTATTTTTTTTTATCAGTTTTCAGTTAATTTATACTTATTTCAGTTCAGACACAAATTTTTAACAAAAAGATTTTCAAATTCTCTTAATCTGCCATTCAAATGTAGCAAAGAGCAGCTGACTGTGTGCACTTTCATGGAAGATTTATTGCATTGTAAACAGATTCTGCAAAATCCACTTGTTTCCATAAAGCACTGACAATTATTTCGTTCGACTCATTCCCTGCGAGAATTGAAAAAAAAATTATTATAAACATTACAATCAATAATAATTTACTATAAAAATGTTAGGTATTTTCATAAAGTGATTATCAGGTTAAATGCAAATATTTTCCGCAATATGTTGAAAGAGAACTAGGTAAGAAAATCTAAGGTACATGGTATTGTTATAAATTTAATTCATGAAAATTTATTTTACAAATTAAATGTTTATGAAAACTTTAAAAAGATCGCTTTAAAAGACATAGGGACTCCTAGACACAATGAATGACAATATTTTAATGTAAATCGAATTGCAATGTTGAAAATAAAAAACTTTTCTAATGTACGTAAGCTGATTTACATACTGTTGACGACGCAAAACGGAACAGAACTGAATTTCAAAAATTTCGGTTAATAGAACTGAAACAAGAACGAAAAAATTTACTGTTGGAAACCCTGATTTTTTCATAATTGTAATATATAATCAGAAAACAAGAATACTAAATTTACTTTAAAAAAAGTAAATATTTTTTTTTTGTCCATAACAAGGATGAATTCAAAGAAAATGAAAGCTTTTAATGAAAACAAGAAATTTAATGATCGTTATGGAAATGATTTTTTCACAGTATAGTATTCAGAATTAACGTGTTTAATTTGTAGAGAGACAGCGGCCGTATTTAAAGAACAACGCGTTAAAAGGTATCATGAGACAAAAACAATTTGCATATGCAAGTTTCAGTAAAGAAGTAAAAAGTTTTAAGTAAACTGCGTTTTGATCGCATCTGAAAACTCAGCAAATGAGCAAATGATGTTTGATTCATTATTAAAACAATCATCTACCATTGACAAAGCAAGTTATTTTGTAGTCATGTTGATTGCAAAGAAAATGAAATCATTTTCGGATGATGAACTGGCAAGACTATTTGGAAGCGGTTATTAAAGATGTTTTGCCCGATGGAAGCAAATTATTTCCTAGTATTAGTCCTTCAAGCCTAACTACATGTCAACGCATTGATAACATTTCAGCTGCAATCGTAATAACTTTGAGCGATAAAATCAGCTAATTCAAAGCATTTTTTTTGGTTTTTTTTTTTTTTTTTGAGAGAGAGAGAGAGTACAGATAACTCATACACATCTCAAATTGTGATATTTATTCGGTGTGAATGATTCATTCGAATAAACAGAAGAAATGTTAAATCTTTTAAATTTAAAAGACACAATTAGGAGAGATGTTTTTCAGGCGATTGAAAATGTTTAGCTGAAAATAGTTTAAATTGTGAGGCTCTTTCAGGATTAAAACAGATGAAGAACCTTCTTTGGTAGATAAAAATACGGCAGCTGTAAAATTACTTATGGATAACTTAGATTTTTTGCAGAGGCATTAAAACCAATGATATTTTTACTAATCACTGATCGAAGTTTCAACAAAATTTATGTTCTCAAGTATTATCCATAAATCCCATTATCAAAGTAGTTATAAAAATAAGTAAATTAAGATTCATTTACATGCTCTTCAGCATCGTCAATTCAAAGAATTTCTTAGAATTTATCTGAATATGGTAAAATATCGAATATTTTACCAATGTTTAGATGGCTAAGCAGTGGAATTTAATTTTTTTTTAATTTACAGGATGAAGTATATATGTTAATGAACGAGAAACAAGAATCTGTACTAATTACGTGATGATCATCGGTCGTTATATATATAGACTTATGTTTTTAGTAGATATTGCAGAAAAACATAATCAGCTATATCAGGACTTGCAAGGACAAAAACATTTAATAAATGATGTTTGAAATTTCATCAAATATTTTAATATGAAATAATTATTATTTGAGAGCCAACTTAAAAATAATTCTCAACATTCTTTGCAGTTAAATAACTTCCTAAGAATTTCTCGAAAAAAACACTTTATTAAAAAAAAAAACCATGCACCAAGAAGGAGTTGCCCGATTGTAATGAAATATCGTATGCAAAGACATTTGGACCGAACATGCAAATGATTAAAATTTGGTGTTCAATGAATGAATAGCGATAGCTACAGAGCGTCGGAACTGGCACTCCGCAGGTGTATAACTATAAGAAACGATTCTCAATCTGATGGTCAAATTTTCTGTTGCATTGCGACTTAGGATATCTTTCAACGACTGAAAAAATGCCTCGCCGCAGGATTCGAGATCATTACGAGCCAGTGTCAGAGTTTGAAAGCGGTCGTATCATTGGATTGAAAGAGGCAGGTTGGGCAAGTCGGAGAATCGCTCTTCATAAGGGTCGAAGCGATGCGACGATTAGAAGATGCTGGCAAGAATGGGTGGACAATGGCAGATTTCAGCGTCATGAGGGTAGCGATCGACCTAGGACCACAGCAGATCGGGAGGACAGAGCGATTGTCAGATGGGCTGTCACAGCGTCTGATTCATCGTTATCAACCATCAGAAATGCGACCCGCACACGAGTGTCCACCACGACCATTCACAGATGGCTATTAGAGCGAAATCTAGGCTCTTACCGACGGTTAAGCCAACTGCCACTCCCGCCTGCACACAGTCGAGCCAGATTTACAGTGGTGCTTGGCTCGATCAGGTTGAAATGATGCTGACTGGGGACGTATGATGTTTTAGCGATAAATCCCGCTTCCAACTGTGTTCTGACGATCATCGAAGATTTGTCTGGAGACGCCCAGGGCAGCGTACCAATCCTGCTTTCTCTATTGCACGCCACACAGGTCTTCAACCAGGAGTTATGGTCTGGGATACCATTTCCCTTGATAGCCGGACCCCTTTGGTCGTCATTAGAGGCACATTTACAGCACAGCGGTACGTCGACGACATTCTGAGACCTGTTTTGGTACCGTTCCTTTTGCAATACCTTGACCTTATTTTTCAGCAAGATAATGCCAGACCACATACGGCTATGAACTGTCTTGTCAAACACTTCCTTGGACAGCAGATCTCTCTCCAATCGAGCATGTAAGGGATATGAAGGGAAGGCGACTGCATCTACCAGGGAATGTTGATGATCTAGCCCGATAATTGGAGCAAATTTGGCAAGAAATACAGCAGATCATCAGGAAGCTATATTACTCAATGCCAAGCCGTGTGGCCACTTGCATACAGGCTGGAGGTGGGTCAACACATTATTGAGCTCGTTACCTTGTGACTATGTAACTCTGAGATAAATCACTCAATTTTTCTGAAATTGTAATCATTTTCTATTCTGTACATAATTTTCCTATCCGCTAATTTTTGTCTCCGTCGGACAACTTCTTCTTTGATTTTTTTTTTTTTTGTTATAGAGTGTATAGTAATGAAATGAAGAAACTTGTAGTTGCATTTGATAATTGTTTTACAGATTTTGCAAAATATGATAAAACATTTGAAACATTTTCATGTCCGTTTTGGTTTTTTAAGCGTCGCACTAGGAGCAACACGAGGGCTATTGGCGACGGACCTCGTAATTTTGAACCTAGGTGTCAAGTAACGAGGACGACACCTGAGCTGGCACCCCATCTAATTTCCACACCACGCCAACGGGAGGACTTTGGGCCCCTACAGATTTAAAGTGCATCAGTCCCGGCTACACGGGGATCTCGCGACTGAACGAAAACCGCCGGTCACGAATCCGAAACCATTACCACTAGGCTACCGAGGCCACCTGCCAATTTAGAAAAGCTAAGTTGTGCAACATGGAACATAAACATTTATCTACTTTCTTATCTTATAAAGCCTGAACTTTCCATTTTGTAAAATTCTACTTGTTAACTTTTTTAGTTATGGAGGTGTAAAAAATGAGTCTCCTGATGTTAATGATTTTCTCAAAAATTTGACAATAAAATTTATACTCAACACTTTTCGTATCAAACAGATAATCCCCCCCCCCCCAATTCGAAAAACAAAATTGAAACACACAATCAACACTAGAATTAAATACGAATTATTAGATACAATTACGAGAAATGGCAAAATAGCACTTCCCAAAATTTTCCTAAATTTGGATTTCTCATGTCATGAAACCCTGAAATCCAAAATTTCATCACTTCCTCCCAATAGTTCAGGAAGTATTTAATTTTGAATTTACGATCAGTTATCGCGAGTTTTAAGTGGATGTGTACTAGTTTATAATACACATGTTACTGTTTATTAACGTCGCTCCAAGAAGCAACCGAGAGATATTGGTGACGGATCTCGTGATTTTGAACCTCGATCAATTGACGAAGACAATAGATGAAATGCGCTCCCACCCCAAAGTTCCCCACCACGCCATTGGAAGAACTTGGGACCTCAATCACATTTCACGTGCATGAGACCCGTTACATGGAGGGTCTTTGGTGGCATCACAGCTTGGACCTATGATTCGATAGAAACAACGCCGTGAGTCCTCGACCATGACAATTAGACTACAGTGGCATAAAAGAATCAGGAAAGAATATTTGCAAAACAATATTTTACATGACGAGTTAATGTTGCAAAGTTTTCATACTTTCAAATGGTTCCATTGTATTTTAATGATAATTCACTGTTAAAATCCCTTGAAGAATTAATTTATTTTTTCCTTACACTGAATAATTTATCTTTCTTTAAGAGAAGAAATAATGAATGCATTAATGAGAAGAACAAATTATCTTCAAGAAATAAGAGTGAAAATTAATGTATTATTATATAATGAAATCATTCAATTCCTTCTACATAAATGTACAATTTTGGTTTTTACTGTAAACCCGCCTCTCAAAAACATTTTGAATGTTTAAAAAAAAGTTTGTATTTGAGAAAATGTTAAAATTATATAATTATTTGTTAATTGCAGTATTTTTCTTCCATCATACACTAAGTATATTCTTTTGATTAATAATATATTAATATACAATTGATATTTAATACACTTCTTAACCAAGTATTTCTCAACCACTATCAGTCATAAAAAAATATACATTATCAGTTACATACCTTGAGTTATGAATTTCAGAAACTGGTACATTTTACATAAAAAAAAATCACATTTCTTTTCCAAATATTCCATCGTTAATTCAATCACATTTATTAATTATGATTGATATCAAACAATAGTTTTAGTATATATATAATTTCTCTCATCCAAATTATTATATACAAATTATTCATGATTCGTTACCGTCCAAGTGTATTGTAAAATTAGTTTTTTTTACTGTATTCACAGCTTTGTTTTAACTATAAATTCTAAAATTTCGTAAATTTGAAAATTGTCTGGAATCACCTTAGCTACGAATTCTATACACTACAAAACTGGAATCGCCAAACTGGCAACCCGAATCATGATCCCACTGTTAATTGTTTAGTAAACTACCCTTATCTCTTCTAAACTATCCTTAATGTTCATTTCAAGTATACCATGTCCATTTCATTACAAGCATTAAGAACAATTGATTAATGAAACTTCACTCAAACATTTGAAGCTAAATATAATTCTTAATCTATTATGGGAAAATTACCAGATGGGTCCACATATATGCCAAATATCAATTATCTGCTATCAATCATTAATCTTTAATAACTATCATAATATCATCACTTACTAAATAGATTTTTTAAGTATATTTATGTTCAGTAATACTTTCATAACTAACAGCTTTTAAATTTTGAAGATCAGAAAGTAGAAACAAGTATTTTAACTTCCTAGTAATATTCTGGAATTTTTAGAAGTATTAAATTTGATCTCTTTTAATACCAGTTGAGTAACCTCCAAGCTTTATAAACAAAACATAAAATCCACCCTTGAAGTAAACAGCATCTCCACAGAACTAAGATAATCATACATTCATACCAGCATAGTTTCTCTAAGGGCCTATTTCAGCTGTTCAGTGAGTGTATAAAATCAAAATTTTAAAAACAAGCATTTCTAAATTTCAAAACAATGTTGAATTAAAACATTCATTAATATTATACAATCAAGAGGTTTAAAATGTAATTATATGTATGAGATAATTTATCTACAGAAGGGGGAGAGAAAGTCTTAAAATATGAAAGGACATTAAAATGAAAAAATAAACAGTCAAATAATTAATCACAACTAGAAATAGTGAGAAAACAGTAAAAATTTATTACAACAGACATACAATTTAATATATACAAAGTAAACATGTCATTAAAATTCATTTTTTTGTTGTTTTTAAATTTTTGACAAGATAACAATAAATACATTCCATATGTATAAAGTCAATCACAAATATTGAAATGAGTACTGAACAAAAAAAAAAATCCTTTTATATATGAGTCATTTTGAAACATCTACATTAATTCCTTTATTAATCTACATTAATTTCAATAATGAGCAAGATATATTTTAATAAAGCACAATATAGGCCTATCACAGCAGAGATGCAGAATAATAAATACTTTATGTATTTTTCTCAAAAATATATCTAAACTAGACTTTGAAAAAATATAAATTTAATTATTTTTAGTGGATACTAAAATCTGCATCATAAATTTATGAAAACAAAACATAGAATATTTACTTATACAGTTAAACACCTTTGTACTTCCAAAATATATGCACAAGAAAAATTTATCCATTAAATCTATTACAAAAAATATTTTAGCACTTCAGGCCACAGATAACAGAATACTTATAGTAAATTTAATAAATTTCTCAACCATTGATTTTAAAATATAAAAATATTTAAACTTTTTCTCTTACATATATATTTTTCTTCTCTACTTCTAATCACAACAGTCCCTATCTATAAAACAATTACAATAAAATACTATAAATTCATTTCACTTCTCCAGACAAAAAAAAAGTCTAAAATACAAATAAATCGTTTATTTTAATATAACACTTGCAGAATAAAATGACTTATTTACATACCTAAAGGAGAATAAAATAGTTGTTTTACAAATTGATGGCAATTTAATGACAAAGACTTAAAAATACTGTTATTGTAAACAAACAGAGATTGTAGAGCACACTAAAAAAGCCAATAAAGCATTAATGAATTTTAAAAAAGCCTTTACAAATGTATTAACTGCTGCTTTTTGATATTTCCCATCATATAACATTCATAAAAACTACTTAACTTGTATAACAATAATTTTTAAATGTTAAAAGGAACTTGACTTTATCATTCAAAAGATTGGGTGACAATTGGGAGTTACAGCATATTTCATATCACACTTATTTTACCAGACATAATTTCCATATCATTATACATAAGACAAAAATATATTCAATTTCAGCATTCAAAACTAAGAAAATTAAAAACTAATATTTTAACAATATTGGGCACTATCGAGGATAGAAAAAAAATTTCTGTAAGTAAACCTTTAATAAATATTTCAAACATCATTATAAATAAGATAAAGATGCATTAAATCTATTCTTTAAATACATTGATTTTTGCCTGTCAATTTTTGTAATCTAAAAATCAACTGTTGAGAGCTGCCATTGCAAGTAAAATAAAATTGGATGCCCAGCAATTGTAAAGATACTATATTCAATTACAATTATAATAATAATAAAAACAAGGAATTGCAATACTTTTAACTACATGTTCCACTTCAGAAAACTTCATTCAAAAATTTTTAAAAAATGAAAAAAATAATCTATTTGTTTTCTCTCTCCTTAGTAAGAAAAGTCTCATAACTTGAAAATTTCATGTTTAATAACAAATTCAAAGAATATTAATTTTCCCATTTTAATAAAGCATTCAAATATTCTTAAAATTATTGCATTCACACTCATTAAGAACTTCACTTTAATTACATATTTCAATAAAATGTCAAATCTTCAAACAATTGTGCTTTCAATATTAAATCTTGACATTTCTTTTTTAATATATGATATCTAAACTAAGTAGCTGATTCCCAATAATTTTTTTTTGTCTTAAAACTTATCAAAATGTTAAATTTTAAATTCACAAAATTAAAATATATCTAAACATTTTTAGATTCATATGATTTTGTTGACAGAACATCAATTTCTGCTTTCATATTTCAATATGTCAAATTCTAAACAAAAGTACTTTTTTTAAATTCATACAACTTATTTTTAAATAAATTTGAGCAATATAACTTATTGGAACAAAAAATTATCCCAAATATATCCAACATGTATATCAATCTAATTTCCTTGATGCAACTATTATTATCAATTATATTGATTATCTATCTATTATTAAATTATGATGTTATGACCAATAAGCAGCAACATTAATTTATCTATAAAATTATTGGAAATTTTTCAAATAATAACTTTGTGAACTTTTTACCATAAGCTCTTGCAAATTTTACCCTGTTACATGTCCTAAACTTATAAAAAATATATTTCCAAAAATTTTGTATTTTATAGAAAGCTGCCATTGGCAACTTAAGACATTAAGTTCAAGCAAATGACCTTTTAAGAATTCACAGGAAGGAGATCACATTTTTAGAAAAAAATTTTAAAGGCTTTAATTTTTTTTTTAAATTTAAGCAATTTCAACACATAAATATTCATCATTTTGAAAATACAAGTTTTACATATGAACAAGAAAATACATGCAACATAGTATGCAAAAAAACTAAAAATATATGTGCAATAAAATAGATTTTGACAAAAGCACTTATTTGCTACAATCTATTGCACTACAAAGTAATAAATATAGAGTATAAATTATGAAAACATGAGTTCATGTAAACTTACAAAATCAGTATTGTAGTAAAAAATATATAATCACAATAAAGCATTCTGTCCAATTTTCCAAATGCTTTTGAATAAAAAATTTCATAAAAACTTACATAGATAATTTAAACAATGTAAAAATTATTACAGCTCTTTGACATGAGAATTCCAATGAAATAAGGAAGACATATTAAAGCAGCACCCATTGATGAAACCATTCAACACCTGATTGGATCCACCAAACTGTACATACACACATTATATATATATATATATATATATATATATATATATATATATATATATTCAAATTTCAACTAATATTTACAAGTTAATCCCTCCAAATTAAGAATTTTTTCCTAACATAACAAACAAGATTGCAATAAATGTACAAGATTAACCCATTAGGATAATTATATTCCATAGAACAATTACTCACATATTTCAGTTAGAAATGCTTTATACTTTATATTCCAGCAAAATAAAGCAACTGCTTTTATGATTTTACCACAAAGTAATATTTAAATTTCTTGTAACATCCCAATGCAATATAATGTAATACATTTTTTTTTCAAGTACGTCTATTTTAAGAATCAGATTAAATTGATTAAGTTTTTAAAATATTTCATTGCAGTAAAAATATTTTTATTTAAACTAACCATACTTTAAATACAAAATAATTTTGAATAACTTAATAGCATAAGAACTCAGTAGAAAAGGAAAATATACTAAAAATTTGAAGTTGAAATAATTCTTAAGACATCTTCAATTAATGTTCAGGAGAAGGAAATTTGCTTCACCTATTTTTTCAGACCAAAAATGACTCAAAATTTAATGTATTCTCACTTCACTATCCTAAGAGAAGCATGTTTTATTACACAACTCATTGCTGTTTGAATTCAATAATTTTTCTGGAACAAAATATATTCCACATTTTTTTCAAGTACATTATGCTAAAATCAATTTAAAGCTAAGAAATAAGTTTTAAAAGGTATTTCAAAAGTTTTAAAAGGTATTTCAAAAGTTTTAAAAGGTATTTCAAAAGTTTTAAAAGGTATTTCAAAAGTTTTAAAAGGTATTTCAAAAGTTTTAAAAGGTATTTCAAAAGTTTTAAAATGTATTTCAAAAGTTTTAAAGGTATTTCAAAATTTCAAGGATGCTGTATAATAAATGGATATATGTAATACAGAAATGCGACTGATTGAAAAGAATACTGCAAAAGTTAACAATTGATTTCATACTGTAAACTTTGTGCACTAATAAAGCTTCTGAATTTTGTATTTAATGATACTTTTAAATGAATTTATTACAATTAGTAGTAACAATGTTCTTAAGCAATTTCATTACATTTTCTTCAAAAATATAATTTATCAAATTAAAGATGTAACTTTTATAATTACTGATATCATTCTCTTTATTACAAGCTATAAATACATACTATAAGCTAATTTATCATTGTGCAAAGAAATAGAAAATTATTCCATAAAATTTGTGCAACTAACATTAGCAAATATTTCAATTATAAAAGTGGGATTGGACATTCCAAGCTTCTGATAGCTTTGAGAGAAGTTACATCATTTAATATAAAACATTAACAATGTCCTAAAAGCAATTTGTGAATTATAAAATTCTTTACTATAAAGTTTCACACAAATTTCAAAAAAGGAGGTATATAACACTAGCTACAGTGCATGCAATCAACAGAAAAATTTGGCTAATCTATATTTTAATAACCATAGATCTCATAACAATGCATTAATAATCAAAAAAAAAATCAAGATTAGAACTTTAATGAACATTTACAGACAAATAATTAAGCAATAAGAAAAAAAAAAAAAAAAAAAAAAAAAGATAAATTTTGAAGAAAAAAAAAGTAACTAGTAATTCTTTCAACGAGTATTAAATTTATTCTATGAAATAAGAAGAAACTTTGGATAATGTGGCATCAGTATAATTAAACAACAATTATGCTAAAATAATGAATAGTTGCTTCTTTTTACAATAATACAATTAATAATCTCACCAAGCAAATTAATGAACTCTTAACTCACTTCTTTCAAATGCGAAAATCATAAAATTGAAATTACAATTTTTCTACCTAGTTAAGAAATTACAATTACTTACATCTAGTTAAGAAAGTCACAAAATTCAAAGAAACTAACATAATAGTTCTGATGAATTTTTAAGTCTGTGTTTATAATTAAGTAATACTAAGAAATTGGTAATTGTAAAATTAATATTGACTACGATGTTTTAAATAAATATCTGCAATTTTTGACACGATTTTTTTAAAAAAGTAAACATTTTCTTCATTCAACTTAAAAATGATTGTCGAAAGTTTAGGTCAAAATTGGGTTATGCCAGTTAGCTTATATAACAGATAAAAGGGATAACTCAATCCTTAAGCCATTTCTGAAAATGTATACATAACAAAATAAAATTTTTGAAAACATGTTTAAATTACAAAAAGAGCACATTAGTATATAACTGTAGCATTTTAACATTGAATTTTATTTAAACAGTACCTGTAAAAATTAAAAAACAAACATTACAAGATTTTCCTGTTAGTTTACACAGTGAATAAAAGAAATTCAGCATGAAAATTAATTAAACTCAAGTTTTAAACAAAGAAACTACTTACAAATTGCTCTTGCACATGATTGAACATCTTTAAAGAATACCATTTTAATAACTCGCTAGATTGCCTTGACAATTAAAAATATTTTAACAACATCCGAGTTTTAAACTTCACAACTTCAATGTTTAATTTTAGAGTGAGAAATGTTTCTAAAATTAAAATATTTATTCATTCAGCAAGAATGTTACAACCATTTACATTTAAGTTCAGTTTAACTTTAAGTAAATATCAATGTTAAATAAATGTTATCTTCATTCATTATTCTCTGAATTATCCATCTCATTTTACAATAGCTTTAAATTTAAAATAAGACAAGATTTATCATTATGCTCTTTTATGCTTGTCCTACAAATTTATTTTAAATATATTTCTAACACAAAGTATTGAAATAACATTAACATGCAAGTAATTGTAATGGACAGAGATCAATTCCAACTCAACTTATTACCGGAGGAAAAGAATAATTGCACAGGTCATTTCTCCAATTCAATTAGTTGTGTTAATTTTAAAAACTTTTAATTAGGAGAGCAAAAAGGCAAGAAAATTTTCATAACACATTAAAACATAAATGTAATAACTTCCCTAAAAAGAGCATAATTTAATTGCACATTTTGTAACATTACTCATACTATAAGAACACTGAAACAATACAACCTAATCAGACCAAAATACTTATACCTTATCTTTGTAAATAAATATTTTCGAATACTATGCACCCATAAAAATACAATAAATATTTCTCAAAAACTAGAGAAATAAAAAAAAAATTTGATAGCTTAGAAAAAAGATCGCAAAACCCTAGTCTTACAAGACTATCTCAAAAGCTATAAATAAAAAGTAACCTCATTCCCTTCTGACACAATATTAACATATAAAACATATTTCATTTTAATAACTGCATTTTGAAATTTTATCACAATAAAGAATATGGTATGTAAAGCAGTCCTCCCATTTCATTAAGCATCAATGTTAGATTTTATTGTGCCAGAGCCAAACTAGGCAAAAAGAAATTTGTAACTAGATATTTTAGTTATATCTTCAAACTATCAGTTAATTAAGCAAGTAAATTAGAATTTCAGAGCATAAGAAATTAACAATTCCAATATTAAATTTTGTATATCTGTAGATCCTTTAACAGGGTAAATTACAACAGATAGAAATACATTATTTTCACACACACAAAAAAAAATCCTGCATTAGAGGCGTTGTTTTTATAACTACAGAACATTTTGCTTAGTAATGATTTTGAAATTAAAAAATGAGGTTATTTTGGAAAACTAGTCTGTATCAAAATTAAAGTGGGAGAACATCTTTATTAATGATTCTCATTTAAATGTGAAGGAGAAAAATTTCAATATCTTTTGTAAGAACATATATAAAACTACTCTAAATTTTTATTCAATAAAGGCTTGGTTTATAAATAAAACACAACAAATTACCTCATCACAGATGCATTATTTATAAATGGGCTGGTACTTATGAAAGGTTTTAGAGCTTTCTAGGCTTTGAGAGGACTACCATACAAGTTTTACACAGTAGATAATTTCACGTCATCCTTGAATATTAATAATTCTTAGACTATGACCAAAATATTTTATTTATATTGGGCAGTTTCCATCAAAACATGTTATTTCATGGATAAAAATATGCTTCTCTGGCTCAGTCTCAAACAATATGTAGTGATTTAATAATTGAAAAAAAACAAAAAAAAAATAGTACATTTTGAAGACAATAGTGATGCTATAAAAAGGTTTTAATAGTTTTTTTTTTTACCTTTACAATTAATTTTACACAATTTCTAATTAACAATGCTGATTTCAAAATTTATGATACTTTACAAACATATTTATTCACATAAGTTCTTACATGGAAACTTAAAATTGTGTATGAATAACTTAATCACATTAGCCAAACATAATAAGCTATACAGAGAATAAATATATAAATCACAGAAATTCATTCCTTAAATTGAAAAACCAATCTAATCAAAATTTTACTTTCTGCCCTTCAGGCAAAGAGTCTTAAAACAAACAGGATTTCTTCTAAATAATAACTTAATATCAGCTTCAGACACAAGTAATATACTGTAAAATACATAAATCACAGAAAGACATTTCTTGAGTCATAAGCATAATATGGCAGATTATGAACAATCAACAAGTGAAAATATTCATGAGCTGTTTCATACTTAATGAATTTATACAAATTTTAAAAAATAGAATGAGGTTTTTTCAACATAATGAAAACAAATGACTTATGCAGGACTTCTGATTTTTAAAGTCTGAAATCAATACAAGTATTTTGAAATAAAAAGAAACTTCATGAAAATTTTCTAAATGAGATTTGATTGTCACAGGCTGTGCATTATCAGAAGTTTATTATTTTTAAAAGTAAGCTAAAAAATGAATACATTTAAACAACTCAACAAAAGACCATTTGGCATAGAAAAGAACCTGATTTCAGCATGACTGGAGTGAGTTAAACATGTAATAAACTTTTATACCATAATAAACATTAACAAGCCAGCATCTATATTGATAAACTGTACATGTCTAAACAACATGAGTAACCAGAAATGTTTTCTGCTACTTGGCACTCAATATTCATGAATTCATGAACAAATGAAAAAGGTATAAGATGAAGCATTAAAAATAGGCTTTCTCAAAAAGTCCTAGAGCTTAAGGCACTTTCTAATGTAGCCATACACACTGAAAAAATTGAAGTACAAATTAAAAATACTGTGTTCTGTATCAAACCTGAACTCCTAATTCTGGATCAACAACATACTCAAACCTCTGTTGGCAATTTTTATCACCACTTTGACTTTGAGGAGGCCTCAGTTGTGTGTTTTCTTTCTTTGCATGATTAGCATCAGTACCAATTTCAGCAGGTAATAGAGGCACTGTCATATCAACTCGTGTAAAGAAAGCCATCTTTTCTCTATATCAAAAATAAAAAATTGAAATACTATATAAATTAAATTATTTATTCATCACAGATGAAATTCATTTTACAAAGGAAGAAAAACAATACGGAGTAAGTTTGAACACGAAAATATTTTTGAATGCAAAGAATGAATAATTTTCTCAAAAAAATAGAGTGAGCCTCCAAATTATACACTTCTGTATACTAATATCCGATTCTTATACACAGCTGGCCATTAAAATTGCAACACCAGGAAGGAGTGATCGGACAAAAGTCAAAATCACATGAAAGGAAAAAGAGGTTGGGATATGCAAATGATTAGTAATTCAGTGCATTTAAACAATGCAGAAAGGAGAAACAACATATGAAGCACTGCATAAAAGAAAAGTTTTGTACTGAATTTCTCAATCGGAAAGTGCTTTATAAGGTCAGAGTTTGCTCAGTATATAGTTTTATGTCTCAAATAAGGAAAAATGCTTACCAGCAAGTGTCAAAATTCAATAGAGGCAGGAAAGTTGCCCATTGAGAGTGTGAATTATCATTCTGTGATATCACACATTGCACTAGTGATAGTTGATCTTCATAGTGCGAGAGCCAAAGCAGGCTATGCTTTGTATCTGGTAGTACAATTGACAATGTTTGAAGCAGCATTGGCTGTCAGCACGGTGACCATTACTTAGTCTTCCCTCGACAATGCAGCATAGAGAGTGAATGTGCCAAACAACAAAGCTGGATACAGGAGTGGCCCATTATCATCTTTTCAGACAAGTCCCAGTCCTGCATGCAGTATTCTGATGGCCATATATGTGTCCAGAGATTCCAATGAGACCGCCTGTTGCCTCCTTGCATTCCATATCAGCATAGGAGTCCTGCATCTGGTGTGAAGGCTTCAGCAAACAATGGGTACACAACACACAAATCCCTAGTTTAAATCGACCATAATTTGAACGCAGGTTAGTACATTTCTGACATCTTGCATCTGTGGTTGTGCCCTATTTTTGAGGCCTGCCAAATGCCATCATCCAACAAGATAATGCAAAACTATATGTTATGTGTCGTATCCTGACCTTCTTCGATATGAAAGGTATTATTTAAATGTTGCCCTGGCCTGCATGGTCTCCAGATTTGTCATCCATTGAAAACATCTGATCATGGGTTGATGAGAGACTAGCTCGCTACACCTCTCAATTTAATATGTTGGATGAAGTATGGTGTAGACTTGAAGCAATATGGAAAGAGTTGATTCTTTCTGTAGTCCAACTCCAAGACTAAACTGTAAGGGCTGTTTCAGCTGCTGGGGGTGGTAACTTGTTTCTACTAATCAAAATTTTAAATCATTTTGTCTTCAAGTCATACAGTTTATAAACAATATCTTTTCTTGTATTTGCTTTCCTTCATTGTGTTGGAATTTTAATGGCCAGCAGTGTAGTAACAATGTGCACCATTAAATGAAATGAGATGAGATTAATATTCAATGCAAGACCAACATTTTTCGGCTAACCACCCATATTGTATGCTGATCCATTTGCTCAAGATATGTGACATAGATTTACTTTTAATATAACAAGTATTACTTAAATTGGAGTTACTTTACACTGAGGAATACAGGAGCTCTTTAAACTCCGCCGCTCAATGCTCCATGTTAGATTAGATCTGACATCTCAAAAATCAATAGTTAATCCTTCAAAGGTTATGAATGAGCCCAGCTCATCATTCGAATAGTGCATCATAATGGGCACTAACGAGTTCAGCTCATCCTAAGTTTTTCAACCCAAATGGTTGCAGCCGATCCCTAATTGGATAGCAAAATTTTCCCCCAAATATGCACTGACATACCGAGTTTGTCCACGTATATCATCCAGCATTAAAAAAAATTCGTGTTACAAACTATATTTACTGGCAAAATTTAGTTAATTGGATAGCATACAGATGGTATTGGTGCCACAAAAATTTTTACATAAGGGAAAATGTTGCCAATCCAGGAGTCCAATTTGGCAGGAGTTAGCAATAAATACGCTATTTTTCAGTAACAAAGACTGTAATGCTCCATTATGTGCAATTCCATGTTTTAAAGCGTATCACACACAGAAAAAATATTTGGTATATATAACAATTAAATGTTTTATAAGGCTTAAAATTGCCTGTATTTATATAGATATATTAATTTCATATTTTAAAACTAATATATATATAATATTTATCATTTACTGAATTGCTTAAATGTACAAGTTATATTTGGTGCAATTATTATATTAATATACTGCAAATAATTCTTGACAAAAACTATTTTTTAAAAACGAGAGAGCTATCCCTATCACAGTCAGAAAAGGGTGACATTTTCAGAAGCCTCTAGGGAGAAAGAGGCTGTCACCTTTCAACGACTGTTTGATCATAGAGTTGTCCCTCATACGAGAGTGAAAACTGTTGATTCATTTAACCATCAAAGGGTTAATACCATTTTTCAAAGAATTTTTTTAAAATTAAAAGAATGCTGTACGTTTACTAAAAACATAAAAGTAAATCAATTTTAATGAATAAATTAAAAATTATCCAAATCCAATTAGCATTTTTAAACAGAATTTAAATGTCATACATCTAACATAACATTTGCTTTAATAAAATTTCCAGTAACATCCAAAGTATAAAAGGTTTTGCCATTTATCCCCCTCCCATGAAAAACGAGCCAGGAAAAACTGCAAATTTATTCAATTTACTCATGTATGACTTCATACAATGTTCTAAAACTAAAGAAATTACTTTTGTACATTTTCTAAACCATATATATATATACACACACACATAAGTACATAAAAGTTCCTTAATTAATGTTAACTACTTCTACATGTTGTCTCATTTGTTATAATAACTTCCACTACAAGAGGTTCTAAATTACATACTTATAACACACACAATTGGTATATTAGTCTAAAATAATACTTGTCATACCTGAAGGATGTAATGTCCGGTTGTTTTTTACGACTTTTCCGGAGTTTATAGATTTCTCTAGATGTTTTTTTTAGTAATTTTTCAATCTTCTTATCTTCAGAATTTGGTTTTGTGACCTAATATTTATGCAAATATTAGTTAATAATAAAATATTAATTACTATATATTAGCATGTTCATAATGTACGTATAATACAAACTTTTTGAAAAATCTTAAATACTCTGAATTCAATGAATTTTCAAAGAAGCAATATGCTACATGAATTAGCAATGTTTTGTATAAAGAATTATTTATATTATATCAAATAGCTAGAATAAGAAGAAATATGGACATAGGATCTAAACAACTGTTTTAATTTCTAAGAATATGTTAGCAGTAATGCAAACACTGTTCATTAACTTAAAGGAAAGCATTAATCAAGGAAATCATGAAATAAGAGCAACATGCTAAGAATTATCATAAAAATGTTTTGATATGGAAGGTGAGAAATCCCATTTATATCATTAAAATTATTCAAATTCGTAACAATACTTGAAAGGTAAAGGGAAAATTCTTAAAAAATGTCAATAAACTTAAATTTTCTGCAATACTTTTACAGTGAATTATACTTTATTTTTATTAAGTTAGTTAAAATACTTTTTTAAAACTAAAAGATGTGATTTCTCAGCAAACATAATATTGCTTAAAAGTAAAAATCTAAGCAGTATTGGAATTTTTTTTTTCCCTTAAACTATAGTCATTTCGAATTTAAAAAATGACAAAATTGACGATTGTATAAAGAATTATTTTATTCCATATAACAAAGGTAAGCCAAAGATAACAGAAAGCTACTTACGCTTTTACTTACACCAGCTAAAATATGTTGCAAATTTTCATTTTCCGAGACCCACTGAGGTACATCACAGTCACCTAAAATGAAACAATTTAAAGTGAGGAAAAATTCATAAATTAACACAATTAAATTTTCTGGTAAAAAAAGGAAACTGTATATAAAAATGACTAAAATGGAGCTTATGAGAAATACAAGGTGTGGCTATTAAATAACAAGACTGATACTGTAAAATATTTCATTTTGGATGTCTTACATATTTACTTATTATCATCTTCAATATACACTCCACTTCTACCCCTACAACGCTACATGCAAATCTTCCATTGTTCGAAACAATACTGAAAGTCTCCTGTCAGCTCCTTCAGGACACATGCCTCTTTCTCTTTCACTGCTTCAGCGACTCAAATATTCTTTTTAATGCAGATTTCACCTAAGGAAACAGATAGAAGTTGCATGGCTCAAGATCCGGTGGATAAGGCGGATGGTCTAACATTGGGATACTGTACTTGGCTAGAAACCTTATGATAGACAATATGAAATGAGGTAGTGAATTGTCTCGGTGGAAAAATTTGCTGTAAGGATCCTTTGTCAATTCCAACAGTCTCGGCAATCGCACAAATACTTAACTGATGTTCAGAACAAACCACATTACCAACTTTTACAATATTGTCATCTGTTTTTAATGTGGAAGAGGGACACTCACATGAATCATCTTCAAGGTTTTCTTGAAAACGTTTAAACTACCCAAAAGCATGAGCAAGCGATAAAAATTCAATGCCATACACTTCTTTCAATAAATTATAAGCTTCAGTAGCAGTCTTTCCAAGCATCAAATGAAATTTCACAACAATTTATTAATCACTTATTTTTCCAGAGAAACAAAAAATAACTAATGCTAACAAAGGCTACAGGTATACAGATATGATTACAGAAATGAGAGGCATTGCATTCAAAAGAGATGGCTTTGACCTTAACAGCTGTTGAATACAGACATTTGGTGAATACTTACTTCTTCTGTAGCAGCATCAGTCTCATTATTTAATAGCCCCAACTCATAAAGAACTACAAGACAAAAGTGCATTCTAGGA
This sequence comes from Nephila pilipes, assembly GCA_019974015.1. Taxonomy (NCBI): domain Eukaryota; kingdom Metazoa; phylum Arthropoda; class Arachnida; order Araneae; family Nephilidae; genus Nephila; species Nephila pilipes. The sequence continues at coordinate 853,335 of BMAW01040021.1, forward strand.
ACGTTGCTCTTAAAATAATGTTAATTCTTAGAGAAAAAGACATTTTTTGCCATAAGAGACATAAGCTAAAATGACTACAAATTAATGTAGAAATATTTATCAGACTTGTTAATTTAATAATGTACCAACTGTAGTCAAATTGTGGCATAAATTTTATTATTTTCAAAATTTGTATAAAAATTACAGAAAATGCTCTTCAGTAACCACTGTTTTTGCAAATTCAATATTTAATCACTAAAGTCAAATGGATCCAACTTGCAATTTGAAAGTAAAGATTTAAAAGAATATAAAATTAATCTTAGTCATTCATCAATGATTATTTTTAATGCATCCCTCAAAGATTCGTAACATACAAAAGAGAATTAGATAAGCAACAGAATTCAATACTAGGAAAATAACTAACATTATGCTTTTAAATATAACCATACAATCAATAGTTCTGTGAATTTAAGGAGAATGTTTTAATCTAATGCATGGGCGAAAATATGCCATTTTTGAGATAAAATTGCATTGGAAAAATGTATTCACCAATTTGAAATTTAAACAAACATTTAATTGCTTAGCACCCAATATAAAAAAAAATAATTATTTCCAAATGCCATAAAAGTGAATTTGACAGTTAAACATTAAAAATGAAGCTAATTTTATTGCATCAGATTACCTTTAGTTTTAGATTCTTCAAGGCGCCTTTTCAGCTCTCTCAATCTATTAATTTCCTCTTGCTGTTGATTAAGACGTCTATGAAAGGCTTGCAAATCTAAAGCCAAATCTAAGGATGTCCTGACCGTACCAGATTTTACAAAACTTGAAGACCTGTGTTTTGAACAAGCTACAGGGGGCTAAAAGAATTATAAATTCTTAATATGAAAATTTGTTAAAAATAAATTTAAAACAGATTATATATATATATATATCCAAAATTAACACACGCATAGCATAATAAAAGTTTAGAAAAAAATATACATCTTAAAACATTTTACAACTATATCAACACACTATTTGCATTTAAAATCAAAATTTTCACACTCTGAATACTTATAAAATAACGATGGAAGATCATCATTTGAAATAGTCATAATTAATTTTTTTACATGTTCAAAATTGATTGAAACATTTTATAAAACAAGCTATTTATTTTGTTTAAGTTACAATCTGGTATATAACATACAAAGACTTAAAACTCATTTAAAACTACTAATGAAAAACATTTATAACATACAAACCTTTTTCCATCTCAAACTTCTCCTTTCTAGAGAATTCCTTTGAAAAGGCCCTCCTCTGCGATATAAAGGCATAGAGCTATCGCTGTCGCTACGATTCAGCTAAATTAAATAAAAATTAAGTTATTTTTTTCCTTATATAACAGTAATTAAGACATACCATAATGTGTGTGCAAAATATAAATACAAATATTTTACAAGTAATTAAATTCACTAAAACTATATTCAAGACACAGGTTTCAATATTTAAGGTAACACAAAGTCCCAAGTAATTTACAAACAGATTGACTTACCATACAGTATTAGTAAATTTATGGTAAAGAATAAGCACAAAAGCAAAAGAAGTCCACAATTACTTTTCAGAATTTTAAATTTGATCAATTATGATAAAAATCTCAATCAAGATACAAAACAGTTGCTGAAGTTGGATCCCAATTGTAAACTGACAAACGAAAAGAGAAATATGACTGGCATTTTGTATAGAAAACTTACACACCATGATACAGGAAGTCCAACTTCTAAAAGTGTATGTAATTTTACCAAAAGTTTGTGAAATAATTTAACACTGAATATTGTGGTAAATCAAAATGCAGAACATAATTCTTAAAATAATGAAAAAATTCCACTAAATAATATACGGACTGAAATTCAAAACGAAAATTCTTACCACATATTAAAATTCACAATATAAAGTTTACAAAAAAATAACTACCATGAAAAATCCAAAATCTGAAAATGATTCTGATGGTGATTGAGAATTCTAAAATATCTTTCAAAAAATTTAAAACAGAAGTAAAAAACTATTTAGTAGGAATATAGTTATTGCAGGTATATTAATAGTTTTTAAATCTGATTCTAGGCATAAATGAGCAAAATAAAAGAAAAAAATATTTTAATTATTAATGGTGTTAATAATCAAAAGTTCACTATTTCACTTAACAGAGAAATAATGAATAACTAATAGCAGTTAATTACATAGAAATGATTCTTTATTACAAGATTAATACAACAAACAACTTCCTAAGCAACTTTGGACAAATAACTATACATTGTATAATAGATAAAACTAAATATATAAAAGGCTAAAATACAAAACACACCAATTATGTTTTTATACGATTGATACATTCCAAAAGGATATGCAAAAAATATATATATTGCATCCATGGCAAAATAGAAGATTGGTTCCAGCCTTACAAAATCAGCAAAAATAATACAATAAACCATAAGTTTTCCTGTTAGGATCCTAAACATTTTATTTCATAAAGATGGTATATGTACCATACAAAGTAAATTATGAATTGAAGATGAAAAAAAGTACTAATTCATGAACATAAAAACTAGGCAAATACAAGTTACATATAAAGAAAATTATATTTGTTGTCACTTTCTAATGATAAACACATATGTTTGAGAAAGACTGCAAAATTACTATCACTAGAAATATTTTGCTCTTCTCGAGCTCTATTGATGAGATTCTTTCTGTAATCTTTTGAACAAAATTATGACTATATTCCTACACTGTTGATGTTTCAGTGGATTTAAGAACAAATTCAGTAATTAATCACTGTGTTTGTGTTTTGGGCGGGCCAGTGTATAATTCACTGTTAAAGGACATCAATGACTTCAGATCACGCTGAAACTTCCAAGCTCGCTCCTCACTAGGATCATGTTTAACAAAATGATTATCCCATTTACAAGTCAGTTCAAGACCTTTAATTAAATCTGCATTTAGAACAGGATTTTTTTTTTTTTTTTTTTTTTTTTTGTCTTTTTTACTATGTTCTTTGGTATATGAACGAAAGTTTAATGGCGCAAGAGCCGGATGTGACCATGCAACGCCAGACAAGGTGTAATTGTGATCTAGATATTTGAATGAGCAAGCAAGCGATAGTATTTGTAATAGTGCACAAGCCAAACGTGGCCATACTACACCAAACAAAGTAAATGAGTGTAAAGCAAATAAAGTATAAAGCTGTGATCTAGACATGTGAAAAATTGAAAAGAAAACAAAACTTGGCTGATAATGAGGGTCAAAAAAAGAGAAGGATTGCTAGAGTATCCTGGGGGGGGGGGGGGCATCACCTGGGTTTAGGAAAGAAAAAGATCACCAGGGTCCTTCAAGGTCATGATGCCTGTACCTGCCTAAAGAAGGAAGTCCCAGAGGTCTCCCAACCAGGAGGACCAGTCCCCTGATATAATACCAAGAGGGAAGGTGCCCAGCTTTATACCCCAAGATACTAGGTACCCATTTTAGTCAACCTTATTCCAATATGCATGAGTTACAGTAGGACTATTCTTTCACACCCAGTCAACACACAGATGTATGTTCTATGGAATCAGAAGTCTGAAGGACAACCTCTATTATTTCATCTTTGCTCTTAGAACTTTTATCATCTAACAGTTTATTGATATCTTCAAATGATAGATCATCAGATCCTTTTCCTCAAATTGTATGTAAAAATGCTAAGATGTTTAATACCCAAATACATTGCTTTCCTTTGCACTTTTGTTGCAAGTGAATAATGTGACATTATGCAAGGGCTACTGATAAATATTTCAGTTGTAAATAATAAAACAAAAAATTTAAAATGGAACTTACAAATTATTGAATTTTATGCAAAATTAATAAATATGTATGTCACATCCCTCATTCGGCATGTGACAAAAATGCAAATAAGATATAAAAAAAAAAGTAATCATAGGATTGCTTTTTCTCATAGTTCTCCATGGCCAGGGGAAACTATTTGAAACCTTTTTATCAGAGATTTGAATAGATACTTATATGTCTGAAACGTTTTAGTCAAATCAAAATAAATGTTGCAGGTGTTTCCACTTTCAACACCAAACTCAAAATGCAGACAAATTTCCATATTGAGGTTATAGAATTTAGAGAATCCTCACAAACGGAAATTGCATTATATTCGTCTCCAATGTTGCAGTTATTAAAATAAAATTAACGCAAAGTTTTCTTAGAATTTGGGTTGATGGTGTTAAATCGGAATAAGTCATGTTAAATGAAAATAAATTGAGTAAAAAAAGAACTAAAATTTTACAAATTCGTGTTAAATCAAAATCATGTAAAAGAAGTTTGTGAAAAAACATAATCGGGTGTAATTCTTATTTAAAATAATTTTACTGAAGAGACAGGAAAACTTGCATCATAGAGAGCATTAAAGCATAGTAAAAGGACACTGTAAAATTATATTGACTGCAATTTAAAAACAGTAAGCAAGAACTTTTACCATATATTAAGCTTTTTAAAAATTTAGTCGTAACTAAAAGAATTAATAAACAAACTGACAAATGTTTCCAATGTAATAATTAATAAAAAAGAATTTCATATTAATTATGGATCACGAGATTTTTGGTAGCAATACACATCAAAATTAAAACATTTGCACTCCAAATGAGGTTTATTTCTTTTTAATGGTTTATGCTGTTGAGCCTCAAAATTCCATGAAAGAAAAAAAGGAAATTACAAAAAATATTTTGAAATATGCAAAGGCAAAATCAAAGTGAATAACCAGGAAAAATACATTTCAAGCAGAAAATTAATTAACCATTAATAATTTTACAGCAAAAGGAAATCAAACTTTAGATTATACATCATACACAATAACCCCAATCACTTTTTATACATATGAAGCATAAACAAATGAAAAAATTTATAAGTAGTTCAACAATAGTTTTAATTTAAGAATTTGGCAAGAATACAAAAAAAATAATCAGGTTATAATGTTTAAATATATCAATATATTGAGGGGAACAGACAATTAATAGACCAATATATACTTCAAAAATGAGCAGCATAAAATGCTATATTTTACTTCACCAAAAGTTAGCATTCAATATACCTTCAAGCACGGGATGCTGATCATTGTACAAAGAGAAAAATTGTTTCAAATTGGACACTGTGCCTCCCATTGGTAGCACACAGCACAAAAAAACGCCACGAGGGCAGCAGCATTCAATACCTACATGAACATTGTACAGCAGACAAAAATTTAGGTTCTAGAGAAGAACCTAAACTATGACAATATGAATATGAACCTAAACTTCTCTTAACTCCCATACTATGACAATACACAAGGAATTTTAGACCCATTTTAATTTTTATTCTGCTTAGTAGAATAGGGACCATTTAAACTTGGATAGTCAGGATGCTCGCAACTTTCATGTTTCACCACTCCTGCCCCAGCCTTCCCCCACTACTAATGTAATGCAGAAAAAAATAGTTTTAAATATATATTATATTTAACAGAAAATTAAAATAAAATGTGTTCTAATGTTTGAAACACCAACCAAGTACTTTTATTATTTAAAATTTTAATGCATCATACATTACTGTATTTAAAAACACTAAAAACATCTCCAAAAGAATTATAAATTTTTCATTTATAATATATACATTTGAGATGTAGAATTATTGCAAAATATTTTTAAAAGATATTTCAAAATTTAAAACACTGATTAGATTATAACTTACCCTACAAATATATTGATGTTTATTAACAGCTGCACTAGGAGAAAATGTTTGCGATCTTTTAATAGCTGCACTTTTAGTTGCTTCATCTGATCGTTTTTTCAAAGCCTTCTCAGGCAAGAATACACATTCTGTGTTTGTTTCCTTATCACACAATTCAACTGAAGACGACGCAACATCTTCACTAGCTAATCTTTCAGCTTCACAATCTATACAAGCTTGCTAAAAAAAAAAAAAAAAATCAAACAATTTTTTTTTATTTACTTTTAATAGTATTAAAAATTAATAAATCATTGCATTAAATTACAATGCTAGAGAAAATTCTTAAACTGACATGTTACACACAAATGTCAACTTTACACCTCTTAAAATGCTGTATAGCTTCAGCTACCATTCCTATAGTTACAATTTTTCAACATATAACACAATAGATTTTTTTTCATTAGGTTACACAATAGATAGCACAATAAATCTCAATATTTAACACAAGATATTTTTTAAAGTAAACTATTAAAAAATATGTAAAGAAAGAACATATTAAAAAACAAGCTCTACTGTATTTAAATGTTTCACAACTGCATAACAGGATTATTAATTCAAAAAGGCTTTAGTAATAGGAAATTATTTCACTACGTTTTAGGAATGCATGTTATACACACACATTACATCAACAACATATAGTAAATAATTCCTTATTATTGGAATACAAATAATTTATAAGATTAGAGAACTTATTGGACAACACTTGAAAACTTAAAATAAAATGACTTTTCCAAATACTTGTGAACTGCATTTAAGCAACTATTATACCATTATTTAATTATGATCCAATAAAAAATTAAATTTTAAATGTATACATTTAAGGCAGATGATTACATTAAGAGTAAAATTGGTATTGAAAAATCAATCTGTAAAAGAATTCTTTTTTACGGTTTGTATAACCTTACATTAAAATCACAGGGGAAAAAAATTTTCTTTGAACAATCCACTCGATTTATTACAACTTAAAAAATATCTCTCATATTGAATATCATCACCATTACAAATATACAATTATATTTGAAAGTACCATCAAAACATTTGGTGGAATAAATTTGAAAGTAAACTAAAGAAAACTACAGATATTTGCTTTTGAGTAGTTCACAAGAACTAACTCTTCTTTTTCTATTATAAAAAATTCCTCTAAATGGAATCTTAAATACTGTAAAATCAATAATAAAAACAAAGAATTTGATCTTATATTCGAAACAATTTATGCATTTTACAACAATTATCAATTTTATACATATTATAACACAAAAAAAAAAACCAATATCGGTGATCAATATACAAACACTTCACAAGATGGCAAAACATTTCTCTTTAGAAGAAACATACGACAGAATCAATTATATCACATCACAGATAAGCCATAATGAACACAACTTACAAAATAATTTTGGCAAAAATATTAAAATTTCTAGAAGCAAATAAAAAACATGTTATTTTTTCATTACAATGAAGAAATTAAAAATATCAGCAAATGGACAAAATGCTACATTTTATTTCTGAAAAAAATGACAGCAAAAATTATAACTTATTAAATTGTAATATGACTGTTAATCTGAACATGCTCACCAGATCTTCTAAAACTACTCCTGTTTCATTTTCATCATCATCTTCATCATCATCCCCACTTTCAAGATCATCATATCCTACCATTCCACATTCAACCATCTCAGAACCTTTAACAAATTACAATCCAATTAAAAAATATTTTAATTACTCTAGTTAATATCTAACATAAAACAATACATTTTTTTTTTCAAAAAAAAAATTTGCTTTACTTAAAATTAAATGAAAGGAGAAACTTCCGAATTAAATAATGAAAAAATGAATTATCTTATTTCCTCCTCCTCCCCACTTCATTGAAAAGTACAAGAGCATGCAAATAATATATTCAAAGACAACACAATACGAGTAGAGCAGGGAATCAATTTTTAAAGTCCTTTTTTAATTTAATAACCTTTTTGATAGCCCCGAGACAGAAGAAAGTCTTAAAAGAAAAGGTAAATTTTAATTTAAATTTAGAAAAAAAAAAAAAAAATTAAGAGAAATTATATTGTGTTACTTGTTAACTGTCTCATTTTCTTTGTAAAAGATCATTCCAAATTGATTTCAAATCACACAGAAATATTCACCTTGATTTCTAGTTAATGTAGAAGTTTGTGATGATATAATTGTAGATTCATCACTACTTTCTTCTTTAAAAAATGTTTTTGTATGAAGCTGTTCTGCAACTTCTGAGCGAACATCAGTTTCCTTCCGCTACAAAAGATTTTATTATGTACATAATTTAACTTAGTTGAATTCAAATATACAACACTATTCAATACATGAAGCATTACAAGAAGAAAATAAAAGTCATAGCAATTTTCAGGCAGAAAACAATATCAAACTTTGAGCAAATATTCGTAATCATGAAAAAAAGATTCCTCAATCTATATAGCTAATCAAGTTAAAATGTCTTAAGATATTAATTACTCATCTCCATTTCTTCAAAAAAAGTTAAGCACTCGATTAAAATTATTTCATTAATATATAATAAAAATACCAACACTACAATGATATATAGGTTTATCACATACATCTCATAGCAAATCAATTTAAATTATAAAAAATGATTTAAACTCAAAACTTTTCAGAAATTTTCAAACTGCAGTTTTAATGTGGGTGATTTAATTAAGAAATTAAAGAGTGGTAAAATTGTACGGAAATAATAAACTCAAGCTATCTCATAGAATTATAAATATTGAAATGTGAAATTATATCTTAATAAATTAAAATATTTTATACTGATTTAACATCCAATCTTTTTAGATAAATTTTAAAATGAATTTTTTTTAAAAAAAAGTCTGAATTATTTATTAAAAAAAGTTAAGAATTACCTTGTGACATTTTTCTAGGAGAGGTTCAAGCTGCATAAATCTAAAACTTAAGACATTATACCATTTTGTCACAGTGTTTTCTGGAGAGAAATCAGCTAAACTGACCTGAGAACTACCCTGTAATTAAAAAAAAAAAATTGAGATCAATGCATTTTGAAACAATTAGCAACAGATTTTAAAAATAACATTTTGCTTTACATAAAAACGCAAGAATTCAAAAGGAGATTAAGATATGAATTGGATGATTTTTCAAAATATGGATTGCGCATTAACGTGAAAACATTATATAAAAAATTCCATCTTAGAAAAAAGTAGCATAACTACTTTATAGTATAGTAAGTTAAAATACTATTTAAAGTATATTTTTTATGATTAAACAAAATTTCATTGCAAAATAAGGTTTAATTTAATCAAACTCCTACTACTACTCATTCAACAAAGACCCGTCATGTGACAGGTTGATGCACATTAAATCTATTGACACTCCCATGTCTTCCCACTGGCATCGTGTGGAAGTTTTGGAGAGGAGAGTGCCAACTCTGATGTCATACTAGTCACTTGACCAAGGTTCAAAATTACATGGTCTGTCGCCAATAGCCCTTGGGTTGCTTCAAAATGAGACATTAATAAACAATCAATAATTTAACAAAGATAAAAAAAAAAACATGAATAACAGAGCATAAGGATTGGATGGTTTTAGTACAATTTTTCCAAAAGCATCAAGAGGGCTAATGGCGATGGACCTCATAATTTTAAACCTCAGCCAAGTGACGGGGACAACACCTGAGCAGACACCTCCATCTCCCAACTTCCCCACTATGCCAAAGGGAGGACTTTGAGCCTAAACATATTTAATGTGCATCTGCCACAACTGCACAGAGGGTCTTTAGTTCTATCATGACTCAAGCACATGACTCGATGAAAACTGTCAGATGCAAGACTGCAATTATGACCACGAGGTTACTAAATATACAATAGTGCATGAGATATCACTCATAATGGCAAGTAAAAGAGCTTTTCCATTAATATAACTGAATGTGCATGTGTCTATATTGAACAAATATAATATTTTAATACAATACAGAAAATACATTTTAAATAAAACAAAAAATATATATATAAATCCCATAACAATGTATTAAATGAGCTTGTCAATATTTTTTCCTTTCACTTCCCATACTCCAGAATAACATTAAGTAATATAATAAAAAAAAAACTATTTTAACAAATTCAATATAAGCAGTAAAAGTTAATGATATACTGATATAACTTTTTCACAAAACATGAAAAAAAAATATGAACATTTTACACGAACTGCTCAACAAATTGATCCATTTCTAACTAAATTTTAGCATTTTATGTATGATATAAAATACTTTACTACATAATATATATACAAGCACTCTTACCAAACATATTTCTTCTGCATTATTGTTAACAGACCATATGTTCACTTGTAGTATTTTGGTGCACAACTTACTAAGAGGAATATCAAACCTAAAAGTTTCTCCAATAGTAGGTTTATTTAAATTTTCTAAAGGACTTGTAGTATAGGTGACATCCTCACAAGGGTGGGGTAACAGTGCAACCTTAATACACCTATAAAGAACATAAGATAACAAATTTTACAGATATGAGAAACTTTTAAAATTAAAATTGTTATTTAATATGAAAACAAGAAAAATAAGAAAATAAATGGAAATTTTTTTCTAAACATGCAAGAATTAAGATTTAAAAAATTATAAAAGACTTTTTTTCAAATCACATCAACTTTACTATTTCACTTTTTTTTATAATAAAATTTATCTTCAATTTGTAGTACAGCTTTTTCTTTGAAAAAAACATACAGTTATACATTATAACACAAAGAAATTCTTTCCTCACTAAAAAAAAGTACTCATTGCATATTTTCATCTCATTATTTTATATAACATTATATAATATACAAAAGTTTATTTCAGATGCAATAGAGTGAATTTAATTAAATATAGAAGAGTATAATAAATTATATATAGTAAATAAAATAATTGTTCATCCCAATAAACTTTTGTACTATCATTGCTACTAATACAATTATCTTTCAAAACAGTGCAATTCTATCTCATAATTAAAAAATAAGCAATATGTACAGCAATATTTCAAATAACAATTTTCTTAAAAGTAATTTAAAAGAAACTTAAGAAAAAACAGTCAAAGAAAATTACATTGCAATAGATTATTACAAACTATACTATTCCTTTTATACTAGGAATCCTATCATCCTTCTTTTCTTTTTTAATAGTTAGAAACAAAATTTAAAATTAGAAGACATAAAATTTTATTCTTATTAAATATATTAGAATTTTATATTATATTATATATATATATATATATATACACACACACACTTGGTTTATATAAATAAAAGAAATTGTAAAAAACAACTTAGAAACATTCCATCATTTAATGCAAATTGCTGCAAAAAATAATTATTTTCCAGTTATGGCATCAACAAGCCAGAAAAATAAGTTCTATTAAATAAATAAGAGAAGAAATCATGTGCAATTAACTTAAGACTATAAGATATCAATGTTCTATTCACAATTTGAAAAAATAAAATCTTACACTTTATAGTGCTCAGGAACAGATAAAGCAGTTAAATTTCGAGCTCTTTCAATACCTACATGAAGAAGACCATCTTCTACTGAATACCTAAAAATAAGAATCTCACTTTCTAAATCTGAATGATAATATTCTAAATTGCAGTTCTAGTTAATTATCTAGTTAAAATACAGAGAAGCATATTAGGTTGGAAAAGTATATTAATCTGGAAAAAAATAACTCTTAAAACTTTAGATAAACTAGTTTTATTCATATAATACACATATATTATAACAGCAACCTATGTGATTACACATAATACAAAAAACACTATTGTAATTATTGATAGCTAACAGTACAGAAATTACAAAGCATCTTTTTTTCATAATCGACAAATATGTTCAACATGTCATTAAGTTTCTGTATTTCTTTCAGGGATAATACTTTTTATTAATGAACAGTTGTCAAAAAAAAAAAATCTGTCTACAAACTTTCATAATTCTTATTTATAGCTACATAAAACTAATATCACTACTAACTTTTCAAAAAAATAAATTATTAGTCTTAACTTATTTAATGGATTAATTGACTTCTAAATATTTCTCAAGACAATTTTTTAAAAAAAAATTTCCGCAATAATGTACAGAATGACCTAATCATTTTGTCTTCAAGTCATACAGTTTACATACAATATCTTTTCTTGTATTTGCTTTCCTTCATTGTGTTGGAATTTTAATGGCCAGCAGCGTAGTAACAACGTGCACCATTAAATGAAATGAGATGAGATTCATATTCAATGCAAAACCAATATTTTTCGGCTAACCACCCATGTTGTATGCTGATCCATTTGCTCAAGATATGTGATATTGATTTACTTTTAATTTAATAAGTATTACTTAAATTGGAGTTACTTTACACTGAGGAATACAAAAGCTCTTTAATTTCCAATGCTAAATGCTCCATGTTAAATTAGATCTGACATCTCAAAAATCAATAGTTAATCCTTTAATGGTTATGAGCTGGGCTCATTCATCATTCAAATAGTGCATCATAATGGGCACTGACGAGTTCAGCTCATCCAAAGTTTTTCAACCCAAATGGCTGCAGCCGAACCCTACTTGGATAGCAAAACTTTCCCCAATGGGCACTGACAAGCCGAGTTCATCCACGTATATCATCGAACATTAAAAAAAATTCGTGTTACAAACTATATTTCCTGGCAAAATTTTGTTAATTGGATAGCATACAGACGGTATTGATGTCATAAAAAATTTTACATAAGGGAAAATGTTGCCAATCCAGTGGTTAATCTAGTTATTTTTCTTGGGTAATTTATCGCATACAGAAAAAAATTTTGGTATATATAATTAAATATTTTATAAGGCTTAAAATTGCCTGTATTTATTTAGATATTTTAATTTAATATTTTAAAAACTAATATTTAACATTTACTGAATTGTTTAAAAGTGCGAGTTACAATTGTTGTAAATATTACATTAATATACCCCAAATAATTGTTTAAAAACTCAATATTTTAGAAACTAAAATTTGTAATATTTATCATTTACTTGATTATTTAAAGGTGCAAATGTTAATATTAGTGTAAATATTGCAGTAATATACCACAAACAATTGTTTAAAAATTTAATATTTGAGGAACTAATGTATGTAATATTTATTATTTACTGAATTGTTTATAAATGCAAGTTACATTTGATTTAATTATTACATTGATATACCACAAATAATTCTTTAAAAACTATCTTTTAAAAGTGAGCAGGCTATCCATATCACCATCAGAAAAAGGCGACATTTTCAAAAGCCACTAGGGAGAAAGTGGCTGCCAATTTCAATAGCCATTTGATCATTGCACTGCGCAACATAGGAGAGTGAAAACTGTTGATTTGCCTAATTGTCAAAGGGTTAATTAAAACTGAATCCAAAATGTGAAAATTTTTAGAACTTAATTATGCTTAATAAGTCTCAAATTCTAAAGTTAATTAATCCATTGTCATCAGAATAAAGTTCATTGCTTTTGAGCCACTAACAATGCAATTTTGTTCAGATGCAATAACAATTTCGAAAGTTATTAAGGATGATGTATTTTATTAAATGTGTGTACAAGAATTATTCTTTGGGTTTTATAAAAAAAAAAAAAAAAAAAAAAAAAAAACATCAAATATTTAATCAAGGTTAATAAGAAGCACCATGTGAAAGATAAGAATGTGAAAAGGAATCACATTCTCTTTTCTTTCACAAAGATAAATATTTTGAAGTCTTTAGATCAAATGAATAGAATACCCCAATATAATACCAAGTTTTAATAATTCTTATTTTATAAAATTAAAGAGCAGTAGAAATCATATTAACATTGAGATATCTGTGTACTTATGACTTATTTATGCAATGAAAATATTTATATCGATGTATATATTTATGTAAGAGCAATTAATAATCAAAAGCTGTATTTACAATTGTAAAAAAAAGTCATGTACTTGCCTTTAAGTACATCTTGCATAAAAATTATCACATGTATAAACTTTACAAATTTGCAGACCACTTAACATTTTGTATGCTGGACCTAATGAACCTATTTATAATTTCAAAATTTAAAAGTCAAATTTTTTAAAAATTTAAACTTTTGATTCAAATTTCCCTTAATTTATATATATATAATGCAATATCTAATATTCGTGAATTCTTAATAGAAAAAATTATGATCACAGAATAAGATATAACCACATTTTATAATGTAGAAAATATCAGCATCATGAATCAAGGATTTTCAGAAAATAGAACCAGAGTCCGAAAAAACTACTTTGAGGCAAATACAAATATTCTAAACAGTATGACTTGTTGACAATTTTAAAATTCAGTTTTTTAGCATTCTATTTTCATGAAATTTTTATAAATACCTCTCTGTAATCAGAGGAGATCTCAACATTGTTCAGATGCAAAATAAAAAGCAAATCTGCTCAAGGAAAAAAAGAAAAAAAAAAAAGAAGAACCTCTCCTCCTTAACTGTAATATTAAAATCAAGCATTTTAAAGTCTTAGTTACGAAAAGCTTGAAGCTTTTTAATCTTCTCTTCGAAACAATATACTCAAAAAAAAAAAAAAGAATTCCAAAAAGTAAATAGCATTTCATGTTTAAAGTAAGTGCTTCCTTTTGAATATTAACATGTTGACAATATATTTTAATACATATCATTCATTTTTTTTTTACTTGCCAACTTAGGAATGCTTCATAATAAAAAAAAATTCAATTCCCTTTTTTTTTTAACAAATACTGCAATGCATTTTCATATTTTGATTGGAGAGACTTTACATTCCTTCTCAAATTTCAAAAAATGACAGCAAAGAAAGGAAAAGGGGTCCAAAAAAATTATTTTTACATTAGACAGCAACACAATAGCAACAATGTATTAACTTTCAACATAATTATATACATTAAAGCATCATAAACTAACTTTTTAACACTGGGAAAAAAACGAGTTTTTTGAACATGAGTTTTCTTCCTAATTTCATACTTTGGTAAAAACATAATTTTTTTTATATCTTAAATTTTAAGAGCAAAAGGGTAATACAGGTCAAATTGAATTTATTCAATAATTAGTTTTTAATTTCCTTATTATGTGACGCTTTTAACAAAAAAATTAACAAAAGAGTTTAAGCAATGATCCCTTCACCTTCATGACGGATTCAGTGAGAAACTTAGCATAAAATTTTATTCTTTAAATAATTAGTTTTAATCAATTTTTATTAATTATAATTAAATTATATTGTTGTACAGAAACTTTCTCCTCAATTGAGCACTTTAAAATGTGAGAAAAAAGCTTTTCAAGTTTTCTACTCACATTGTATGATCCAGACATACAATGTGAGAAGAAAATTTATTAAAAAAGAATGAATCAAACTCAAACAGTATACAGTTTTAAGTAACTTAAGTCATTGATTCCATTCAAAACTTTGAGCAAAATAAATAGTAAAAACTGTTTGCAAAAATATTTTAATGAGTTTATATTTTTAATATAGAATCAAATAAATTATATCATTTCACCCAGAGCACAATAAATTAAGTATTCTCAAATAAGCAGGGAACACATATATTCATGAAGGGAGGAAATCACAGATCAAAATACATACTTTTACAATTAGACAAATGAGTTATTTATATACTTTTATGTACATAGTTTTAAGTCAATTAAAATTAAATTTATCATGAATAAATGCCTTAAGGGTTAAAATTAAGAAATAGTGATAAAACAAAAAAAAATTTAGCCTTATTTTTGTATGTTATCTAAATGTCAGGGTTGAACAGTATTCAGATTTTCTGAACTGCCTTAAAAAGCATATTATGCTGTCTTTTATTAGCTGGTGTAAAAAACTTAACTTCAGAAGTTTTAATGATATTATTTAAGATTTATACAAAAGTTTTCAATTCTTTAATCATTCAATTCTACAGTGCATATATGTGAATAAGTACAAAATTAAAGAGCATTAAAAATAAATTAATAAAATCATAGAAAAAAGACAATTATACCAACATGTACTATACTTAAATATTCACAAGGTCTAAAAATTTTCACTTAAATACCTAGTTTGATCTTTTACCTTAATTTAACTTGCACCTGAGCAGTTTCTAAATTCAATTCACTAAGACCAAACCTATCTTCAGCCAGTCTAGTAAAAAATATATATAAAATTAGTGATATTTAAAATGAAAAACTTTATTTTAAAACATGTGTAACACAATATAGCAGCACAAATTTTAAAATATACACATTTAAAAAAAGTTCTAATTTTATATGATTATTTCATGTATATTATATACTAATACTTAAATTTCATACATTTATAACTTATCATTAAAAAACTATCTTCACACATATAAGTCAAAATAATAAAGTAACTTACTAACATAGATTAACTAACATATAAATAAGTTAAAAAAGAAATTCCAAACTTTAAAAACTTACAACACAATTTTTATTAAATGATCAAATTATATGGCATATTGAGAATTTTTTTCAAATTAAACTCAACTTACACATAACTGCATTTATATAGTATATTTTTAAGATTAAAATTACACTGAAGAATATTGCATTCCATTTACAAAATATTCATAAATAGAGAACTATCAAATTAGAATTTGTTTTAAGGATTTATAATCATGCACAATTGACTCCATCAAAAACATTTTAATGGTATTTATAAAATAGCACCTGATTCAGAATACCATCAATTCAAAATAAAACTATTCTGCGAGATTTACTAAAACAATTTGGTTTGATTTTATTAACGTCGCACTAGAAGCAACATGAGGACTATTGGCGACGGACCACGTAATTTTGAACCCAGTCAAGTGACAAGGATGACACTTGAGCTAGTGCCCACTCTCCTGACTTTCACACCACACCTTCGGGAATGCTTTGGATCCCGACAGATATAACGTGCATCAGCCCTGGCTACACAGCGGGTCTTAAGGGTGTGACATAAAGGCTTGAACCAGTTACTCGATGAAAACCGCTAGTGGAGAGTCTGAGACCACTTATTAATACAAACTGACACTTCATTTGAACTCCACTTATTGAAGGCACTTGCTCCCAAGAACAAAGAAAATGCCAGTCTTAAACATTTCACATGTTTTATTAATATCAAAATGTTTCCTATATAATTAAATATTTTTTATCAATAACAGTTTACATCAGGTATAAAAGATTCAATTACAAAATTATGTCAAAACAGGTTGAAAAAAAGTTTTCAAGAATAAAACTTTGTTCTCTTAAAATGAAATAGTGGGATAAAAATTTTCTTTACCTTTTATTTGATGCTTCAAATACTCCACTATCTCCAGCAACAGATTCATCACTAACAGCAGCAGAAACACTTCTATTATTTGAATTGGTATATGTACATGTTTGAAGATCATCACTTCCCAATTCACATATTGGGCTTAATGGTGGATTACTATGAGTATCATTAGATGATTCTCCAAAACTTCTCAAATTTAGATTCTGTTCTCCTACAAGAAACATGCCACCTGTACGAACCTTTTGATCATTAAATATATTTTGTTCAGTTCTTAAACACTCAGCAGCACAAGACAGCTTTAGATCTGATAACTGTTCCTCTATGCTGGATGGTAATTGTCTTTGCAGGCGTTCTAAATGACTCTGTTCATAACTAGGTGGAGGACCATATTCATAAGGCGAAACTGGTGGAGATATGGAAGATAATGATGAACGAGGCGAAAGAGATGGAACACTATGACCAACTGATAGCGAATTAGTGACAGGATCTTCAAAATTGGTAGGTGCATTGACTTGTGAACCACCTTGAATTAAATGGCCAACACGCTTATGCAAGTCCTGAAGAGTAGGATCAACTGAACATTGAGGAAGACCATATATATCAGTGAAGCTTAAACTACTTAATGAACCTTTGCTACTTGCAGATAATGAACCAGTACTCAAAGAACCAAGAGAACTACTGGAGGATACTGATAATGTGCTGGCAGAAAGACTAAAAAAGAAAAATTCCATTTTAAAATCTGTTTACACTTTAAATGTATGTTTAATAAAGTGTGAATACAACGTTAAAACAAACCTTTTTAACTGAGATTCTAAGGACATAGTTACTCGCATTGAATCTCTAAGTTGCAATAACAATAAATTCTTTTGTTCATGAAGTTTTAATCTAAAATAAAAAGGAATAATTTTAAAGATGTTTAACAAAGACACAGCATTTTCAACGGAGTACATACCTATCACACAATTTTCACAATTCATAAACAAGAATTTTCTGAATTTAAGCATGTATAAAAAATTCAGTTGTTATAATTAAGCAAGTATAATGCAAATCCAATTTAATTATATATAAATTGCACATTTTTAAAGAGAGGATCTATTTTTTTAAAATAGGTATATCTTAAAGTAAACGTATAAAATCTCTAATTCATATGTGAATATCAAACATACAATCATATACACATAACTTTAAAATATGATTTACTATAATTCGCATCAAAATGAAAAGGTAAGAGTATAAAAATTCAAATTTTTAAAAATATTTCACAACAGATTTTTTTAAACTAAATATTTCTTGTGAAAGTTTACAGAAAAAACATTGCAACATGAAAAAATCCAACACATATCAGAAACACAGATATTAAATTTAATGAATACAATTAAAATTTGCATAGTGATTTTGTTAACAAGGAATATTTTGAGCTTTGAAGCTTCTTTTAATTTGAAATATTAAGAATTTACTATAAAACTGCCAGATATCTCTCTTACAATTCAATCTACTCATCATTTTTAGATAATTTAGAAAAATTTTTAAAAATTTGTTTGGAAACCAATGATTACATTAGTTACCGCGTGTTTTTCACTTAACCTTTCAATTTATAAAACATTTATTTGACTGAAACTCATCGAGTGACAAAATAAATACAACAATGCATATTATATGACAGATAATGAATATTTTTAAGACTTTTGAAATGACTTTTCATTTAAAATAATTTGATAACAAAGAAAATTAAGTTAAAATTAAAAATATAAAATGTATTCTTGCTGCTGAGTAAGGTGAACTGAAAAGATATCAAAATTAAGATAATGTGAAGTAATAGTGGCACAAAAGATACCTTTTACACATATCATTTACCATGTACATGCATTTTATGCCAAACAATAGATGTTCTACTTAGGACATGAAATTTACAGATTAAACATAAAAATGGAATAATGTTATGATAAAAATATATTAAAATTCAATACTGCAGAAACTTTAACACCTTCATTTTTAATAAGCAAATAAAACAAGTAAAAGCATTTATATTTTTAAAGAAAATTTGAGACTCCACTCAAAAGTATAAACTTCACACAACAAAATGTGAAATTACTGTATAATGTAGATTGTAGAACAAAGATTAAGTATTAGCATGTATGAAATTAAGAATTCAGCTTGCAAAAGCTCATAAGGTATTAGATTGGTTATTTGTATGAAATTAGTGGCACTGAATTCTCATGGGACGTATTGGGCCAACCTCAAAAGATTTAATCTTTAAAATAGTTTAAAAAATTTAATTCAAACTCAAGGTAAAGAATAAAATGTGGAATAAAATTATATGAACCAATGTCATGTAAAAAGAGAAATATATTCAGTAGGGAATTTTCTTTAACCAAGTCAATTTAAGAAAGTGCATAAGATTTAAAATGTTAAAAACAAAGAGTTAAAAGCAGAGCATTCAATTAAAATGTAACACATATTAAGAGAATAAACACAACAGTTACACATATAGGAATTCTACCCTAAAAAGAGATGTTTATGTGCAAGTCTTGAAATTTCCAATTTGCAAACAAGTTAAAATTACATTCCGTTTTCTACATGAAAATGATTTCCTATCAGATAACAGGTTTAACTTGTCTTACCAATATTTATGAATATCTGATTTAATGCATTTCATGATATCGCAACATGGAATGGTTTTCCTCTTATGCCCCTGTGACTAGATATCCAACAAAAATTCAATACTATATTTTGAGGTGGTTTTTTTTATGTGCATGAATAATTAAGGGATGCAAGAAATGATTTGGGTGATTTCAGAATTATAAGCACCTCACAATACAATTCTCATCATGTGTATAAAACAAACTATCTAAAGCTTTGTGAATTGCAGGATTCTAAGATGTGAAAACAGAACATGAAGGATGATGTTTAAAAGAATGAAGTCTATAAAAGAATTATGTCTATTAAATAAGAAGTGCCAATATGATTCACTGACTTGGAATCGTGAGTGTAAATATCTTCAAATCAATATATTGCTTTGCTAACTTCTTAAAAATTTGAATAACATTTGAGTAAAGTCTGACTTTTAAAAATTTTGAATGAATTATTAAAATTAAAACAATGTTCATGCCAAGGGCTGAACTCCTTGTTCTCTTCCATCACTGAAGTGTAAGAAATCCCACAGCCCTGCATTAAAAACTGTACTCTTCAATGAAAAGAAGGTATAAATATTTTTTGGTGCCATAGCCTATCTAAAAATAAACTTTTATTTGAAAATAAAATTTTTGATAAGGTTCTAAAACAGTATTAAAGGCACAAAAGTTGTCGTCTCAAATCTAGTGGTGACTTGAAGCAGTCAACAAATAGAATCTGAATTAGTAATGTTCAGAAGGCTCTGGAATATAGTCTTAAGGCAGTATGATGTGAAGCCTGGATGAAGCCTTCTTTGATGGCAAAAGTGAACACATACTCCTTTTGTCAATGAGAAGCAAAAGCAGTTTTCATTTGTCCATTTAACAAATTTGTTTATAACCTGTTGAAGTTGTCTCTTAGTGCTATTCATTTGTTTTCCCATGCATGAAATTTGCAGGTTGTTCAATGTGTATAACAGCCTTTGCAGATGTTTGAATATGGATGGCAGTAGGATATATGAAACATTTATAATTATAATGAAAAGTGTGAACCTGAAACACCCCTTCTTGAGTAAAAACATCTGATACAGTAAAAAAAAATCCTTCTTTAACTTATAAAAAATCTGTTATAAAACGTTTTGGATAAAAGTTGACATGTTACCCCTTACATCAAAATTGTATAAATATTTAAGAATGCCATACCTCCAAGTGTGATCATGAGCCTTTTCGATATCAAAAGATACAGAAACAAGATGCTTATTCTGTACAAACCCCATCCCTTACCAGTGTTTTTTGGAATGGTGAAAAATGGCATTTGGCTCCAAAACGTACATAAACCTGGTATTCACCATTTTCCCAGGACTTTACACAGGTAACTCATTAGGGCAATGGGTCAGTAATTTGTTGGATCCGCAAGATCTTTTCCCCACTTTTAAAATTCGTATAAAAGTATATTTCCATGATTTCAATAAATTAGAAAGTGGTCACTACTGTATAGATATGGATCTCCTTTCAAAGTCCATAAAAGCAAAATGGAAGGAGGAAAAACTGCCAAATCTATTGAATAAAATGACTTAATCAGTAAATGAAAATAAGTATATTGGTTATCATTAAAAAGGCACAAGGTTACTATCTAAATTAGTTTTTTCCAAATCCCCATAGGTTGATTTCATATTGCCCCAAGAATGCTGAGTCCATTCAAAGCCCTTATTATTAAGAAAGGAACTGGTAGTTAGTTGATGAGGTTATTTTCACAAATAGTGCTAATTTAGGTGTTTGGTGGCAGGTATAACATACAGATTGCAATTAATGTTTCTATATAAATTAAAATAGCAATAGCTTGAAGTAAGGTATGAAAGCATGGAATATTTACAAAGTAACACCTCAACTCCCTTTCTAATCTTTTCTGAAAATGTTGTATTGGTGGATATTTGTTCAGTTTTTATCTGTTAAATTTGTTTCCTGGAGGACAACAATAATATGACATTTAAAATATCTTTAAAATCTGAGATATTGTTTCTGTATCCCGTGTAATCCAAGAAATCAAGAAGGTCAAGGAAAAGAAAAAAAATCCATCTATCCCACAGATAATCAAGAAGAATCATTTATGTTAATATTACTTCATCTTCTGATAAGCTTTTATGGCATCATCTAATTTAGATTCCTCACTAACATTTTTATTTGCCATTTTTAAAGAGCTTGTATTGATTTACACTGGGGAATCATTTCTGACTATACGAAGTTTTTTTCACTTATTTGTTTTCAATCAGTTAAATAAATAATTTTTCAATTGCAGAAGTACCTGAATTTTTAGGAGATGCATTGACCGATGAGAATCTGGTATTAAAATATAGCTTTGATTTTAATGTTTGGAATAGATTTTAGTGAATGCTAACAGTAGTGGAAGGTAGGGATTTATTTGGAGATTGAATTTTGCTGATAGATAGTTAGGATACAGTGTTGTTGCTGTTGGATTTATTAATGTCGCACTAGAAGCAACACAAAGGCTATTGGCAATGGACCGCTTCATTTTGAACCTCAGTCAAGTGGCGGGGACAATACTTGAGCTGGCACCCCTCTCCTAACTTCACCAATGGAAGGACTTTGGGTCTTGACAGATTTAACGTGAATCAGCCCCAACTTCATTGCAGGTGTTCAGTGGCATCAAGGTTGAACCTACAGCTCGATGGAAACCGCTCACCACGAATCTGCTGCCTTAACCACTAGGCTACCGCAGCCTATTGTTTAGGATCAATAGAGTGATTCAGTTAGGATACAGAAGTCCCACTATGCAAAACCGCATGACTGGTAGCTTCTGTTTCTATTACTAATGTTTAGATAGCTAGCTGTATTTATTGTTTCTAGTTTTGGAAGCATGGAGATAAGACATTTAAGAGTAACTGCAAAGATAAGCCAACTGTGGGGGTGCATTCATGAATTATTTTTCTAGCTCCAGGAAATAAAATTTTATTTATTTTAATGGTTTGGAATTCCTTTTCTGTTATCCCTCAAGGGCATCGATGAGAAGAGGCAGGAGGATCGCCAGTGCAATTTGGATGAATAGGTTCAAAATTGCAATGGCAGGCCTTGTATACAATGCCCAAACCTTTGATATTTTAAACAGAGAGCAAAAGATTAGGTATGTGTGATCTGATGGGATAGTTCAGGTTTCCTAATTTGATTTAGGTAAAGCTGGGCTACTGAACATTAGGATTAAATGCTTTTTAAGTATTTGATCATCACAAAAAGATCATTATTCATCAGCCAGTGCAAACATTTAGGTCTTTTAAAATTCTTATATATCATTTTCCATATCGGAGAAGTTCCAGTTTTGATATAACACAACACAATGAATGTAAAGAGTAGATATAATGTAAAACAATGAATTCATAGAATAATGAGGTGCAATTGTAATTATTTGAGTGCCTATATTTTTAAAGTTAAAAGCTTTTTAGCTTGTTTTGTATTTGACACTTCTAATGAAATACTGCCCACATATTATTTTTTAACAATTTTAACATCACTTACAAAGTGAAGTTTTATGTATGAGGATTGCCAAGACGTTTTTAATTTATCTATCAGTTTTCAATATTACAAAAAATCTACAGTTATTAATGTTTTTCACTTATGTATCTGATTGCACTTTCTTTGATAATGAATTATTCATTTGATTTTGCAATCAGTGCTCCAACTCCACAGAGGGAGAGGAGGTTGATGGATTAATGCCTCCATCAGGATATGAAGAGTTTTCATACATAGAGAGGCTTTTTAATAATCACTTCAGAGTGCTTCCATCAACCAAACAACCCAACAAGTGGAGGCAGCCTGCTGATCATGACAAATGTCAGGAACTACACTTACCTCTAAGGTGGTACTGAAGTATAATAATTACAGCTTTGAGGCGAGAATCCATCCGTTCACCCAAAGCACCCCTAACTGCAAAACTAACCCTGAAGCAATGACTAGTAAGATTCCAAAAGAACCCATCAGAATCAATTACAAGCATGTTGACAGGAATGGGCTCACTCCGAACCACCTCCTACAAAGAAGCATGGTCCAAAGAGAACACAACAGGATCCCAAGATCCCACTTTCTTCTAGTACAAGCTACTGCACATAGCAAACATGTAGGTCAGGTAAAAAAAACATGGATATTAATGATAAGAACTTAAAATTTTTTACATTTAAATTCCAAAGAAAAAAAGAAACAAAAAATAAAGAACAAAATGTAACTAAACTCAAAAAAAACCCATGCAATCAAACCCAAACACAACTTATAAAACTGTAGAGAGAAGCTGCAACATTAATATGAAATCTTTTTTTTTTTTTCTTTTACAATTTTTCTTTGGGTATCTCTGGGACGTTTTGTTTTCTGGATGGCTACATTTTACAACCAAAAATTCTATTCTCAGCTAAGCTCCTGGTGATGTTTTTCCCCAAGCCACTAGAAAGGAAGACATGACCAAGATATTTAAATTCAGCTTCTTGAATCATAGTGAGATGCTGTGTTTTCAACCACTATTATGCATTATTTTTATCATATAAACTTGTAAATTGTAACATTTTTTTCTTTTTCCGCCATTGAAGTACAATCCTCATTGCAATGCCATTCTTTCTGTCTCATATATTATTGCTCTTTATTTTCCCATACTTTTTTTTTTTTGCAGTTAATCATGCATAAAGTATTTTGTTCTGAAACTACACACACTTCTTGAAAAATAGCCCTAGCTGCTCTGTCGAATACACAATATATGTCCCATTCTCACACCAATTTTGAAGAGGGAAAATCTCACATTTGTTGTGAGCTAAGTATGCGTTAAATCTTCCTCATAAGTTAGATTTTTTAAGTAGAAGGCATCAGAATATGATCATTTATTTCCATTTTGGATGAGATCTAACTTGAGTTTAAAAAACTGGTGCATACTTTCTTTTAGCAACTTTAATAATTAAGCATTTTCATCGTGTTTTCATTCAATCTTCCATCAGAGAATCTTTGTTGCAGTTAAGTCAAAATTACCGAAGACCATAATTCTATAAGTTCTTTGATTATGAAGATACACTTGTTTTTAAAAAGGAACCTTACAAGGCCTTTCACAACAAGAGGAAAATTCACATTTACAAGTTGAAATATCTAAGAATATTAGCCTTCCTCTCTGGAATGTTTTGAATTTGGCCTGATAATATCCACCGATTTGTTACCTTTAAAAATTTTAGCAGTCCTTTGTACTTTGTGTGGTATGAACAAATGAGTTTAAGAACTTGCACAAATGTTACTCTGAGTATTGAAGCTTTTGTCCACAGTTCTTGCATATCAGAAACTACTACCTCAAAGACTTCAGGTATAAATGGCTCTTTTGTCATTCTATTTAATATTAAATCATTGCTCCATACATGATACTTAAACATGCATTCACATGTGGACAAAACAAGTTACCCTTAACTCCATGGCTGCTGCAAACAAGGGAACTTTGAACAGTTCTTTTGACTTCACAAAAAGCAGGCATTTTATTCAACTATCAATAGACAATCCACAATATACAGCTTTGCAGTGAAAATCTATGAACAAGTCACAAGTTCAGGCAGTTTATGTTTATACCTACTGCTGCTAGATGAAAGACAGTATGGCCTTGAATATCTATCATGTGTATTGGAGAAATTCTTTCTTCAATGCTGGTATGAAGTAGACAAAATGCTCACAGTAATAGAGAAGTGAACTTTACACCATGATCAGATGATACTTGAGATGAATAAGCAAAATTTATATTTTAGCTCTGTCTTAGTTGATAGCAAATTGAAACTCCCCCCCCCCATGACATTAGATATTGGAACTTTGGGAGAATAAAAGTTCATGAACATGACACTAATATAAAAACAAAATTAACTAAAAGTCAAAGAGAAACCTCATTACTTCTGTCTTTATGGTATCAAATGACAATTTTTCCTACTATTTCAATTTGAAAAAAAAATGAACCTTAACTTTCACTCTACCCTACTACACAGCCTACATTCATTAACATTTCTAAAAACTTAAAAAGGATACTCTGCATAATTTTATACTTTTATCCAAACATTACTTTAAACATTTAGCAATGGTTCAGGGGGTGGGGGAAAGAATTTTATTTTGATATGACACAAGTAAAGATGGTATAAAAGATACCCTTAAATAAATCTATAATAAGAAATATTTTAATATAATAACAAGAGTTTTAAAAAACACAAAATACTAATAAATTATACAGATGTTTCAACTAATAAAACAAACAAAAAATAACACATCCAAATAATAAAGTTTTTCAAAAAATAAAATTATGAATTATTAAAAACATGCCCAATTTGATTTGTATTGAATTTAGAACCACGGTTGAGAAAGCTCTGTACTAACAAGTTTCAATTTTAATACTGACTTAGAAGAAACTTTTAATTTAGTCAGTCTTACAATAAAAAAAATATATCCTTTCATATCTAATGATCCTTTGATAGAAAAAATAGAAAAATTACATAACATTTTTCTCTAAGACATCCATCTAACAGTACTATAATGCCATCATTTCTTATTACAACATGCAGATGTATTTTACATTAAATTCAGTGTTAAAAAAAAAATTGAGATTTTTACAAGGCTGCATGTCATCAAAATTAATCAACAAACAACGGTCAATGAATTGTTTAAACAGATAATGAATAACAATTCATGCATTTCTCATAAAACATTAACTCATAAACACTCACTTCTAAGACTAACTCTAAAAAATTTTAATTAAATTTACCATCTTCAGTAACAAATTTAATGTTAAAAAATTCAAATTGAAAATATAATCAATCTGTGAACTAATAAAAATTAACATATATTTAAACAAAATAGACTATGTGCTCATTACGAAAACATTAAAATTTTTAAATTCATAAGAAAAACAAAATTTGGCATTTTGGCTTTCATGCATTTCTTACTTGCCTCAATGCATGTCTGGCTTTTCTGAAAGGCAGCAGTTAGTCATCTATCAAAACTGTAAGCCAGTAAATGTCTGTTAATGAAATGCTTACCTATCGGCTATAGCTCTGTTTGACATCTCCATTGCATTATCAAGTTCTTGTTCTAGTTTGCATATTTCTGCTTGAATTGAAACTATTTCAGCTTCACTTCGACCCTTGATGTTGATGCTACGCAACTCTCGAAGAAGTTGCTCTTTCTCTTGAATGAGGAGCAGCCTAGCCATGCAAGCAAAGAGAATGACATGCAAAATTTGCAGAGGCAAGGCAGATTTTCATAACAAATATATAAACATTGCATGCAAAAGAATAAAGAATCATACTAATCATACTATACTATAATATAAAATTTATACATAAGAATTTTGATAGTATTACTTTCTACATGCAATTTAAAAGAAAATGACAAAAGAAAATTTTACAAACTATTTTTCTACATTAAAAAATATACGAACTGGAAGAAAACTGCAATACTGTGATGTATATTTACAAAAATACAATGCAGCATGAATCCCACTATTCTTCAATAACTTTTTAATTCTTTGATATTTTAAAAGCTTTAAAAATTAAACATGAAAAATAGAATAAATTTAATTAACTACAGCAATTAAGTTTTAATTTCATAAATAAGTAAAGCACAATAAATGGTTTTAAAAGCAAATATTCTTACAGGTGATTTAACATATTAAAAAAGTTTTTAAGTGCCTAAATATTTAAGATAACTCAACTTGGTCACCAACATTTACATTATAACTCAAATAAAATGAGAGTGTTCAAAAAGTAAGTAAACAAGAGCTCTAACAGGAGTACAAACTTCTACAAGAAAATTGAATTTCCAGTCTACACAAGCGAAATGATCACAGCATACAAACACAGTTGGAAGACAGAGCTAGTTGTGCTGTAGCATGCTGAAGTGTAAATCAGAAGATAGAGACACTGACAGAAATATAGTTGGCAAATGAAGAGGTATAATAAAATTCGTGCATTTAACAAAAACTTTAGCTGTAATTAACAGCTGATTGAAATGTACAGAGAGAGTGTAATGTCATGAAAACACATGTAGCTTCGGCAAGACAGAATAAACGAGAAAAGGAAGCACAGAAGTGCCTGATGTGTACAGATTAAGAACATGCATATCTGTTACATATGACAATGAGTGATGGCAAATGATTTTTACTTTTTCAGACTACAATGATCAGTAAAACTGTCTTGACATTGCCCCACGACCTTGACACAGATTTCTTTTATTTCAGTTTTGATAAGTTGATGTACTGATGAAATTGATGCATTGACAATCATAATAAACATATAGAAAAGCAATATGTGCCAGTGTCTCACTACATTGCATATCTTTTTGAATTTGTGAACAAAGTTTCCCTAAGCATTATCTTACTTTTTGAGCTACTCTCAAATTTTAAAATCTTAATTTGCATCTGAATTATATGTTAAATTTTTCCTTACAATTAATATATACATCACAGAATACTACAAAATTTAAATTCATCACAAAAAGTAAACACTGATAAATTTGTAACATTGCATGCTGTACATAAAAAAAAAATTGAATACTTTATTAAATATATTGAAATTTAAAAAATAAAAAAATTAAACAACATTTTTTCACATAGTTACCAATTTAAGAAGGATATTACCTTAAAATTTATATCAAGAAACTTATATTAACAGTAAAAATCTCAATTAAATTAACGTTTCCTTTCAGAATTGTATTAAATCATTGAGCACAAAATTTCTTGAACATAAACCATATTCAAAATACAAAAATTAATGAATCAAAGATAAAGAACACTTATTTTTATATTTAAAATATTTCAGAAATTATCACAAATGTTTAATTAATAAATCATAATAAAAAAAACTTATAAATTTACAAATGTTGAACTTTATTTGGAAAAATTCAGGTTAGTATTATATACAAATTGCCAAGAAGTATGATGCATCAATTGAAAGACAATTCATAAAAGTCCAGGCCCTCAGATCATTAAATACAAAAAAAATATTAGAAAACAGCATGTTGATCAATAAATAATTTATAAAATTTAATTGTTACTTTACATCAAGATCATTAACAACAGATTACTTAGAATGTGCACCTGTTTATTTTTTAACTTAAAATACTCTTGCGTTTTTAAGTTTGAATAACTTTTTCCGGTCTCCAGAGTAACTTTTTTCAAAAAAAAAAAAAAGAAAGAAAGAAAGAGAGGAAATTTACAATTGATTTCAATATAGAGAAAAGGGACTAATTTATTGTTTTGAATCTCTTTTTTCCTCAAAGGTGAAAACTTTCCTGACATGTGACCTTACTTCTCAGCAAGTTTACAGATTTCAACTTAAAATCTCCCAAATAGAAAACAAAATTCTTCTTAAACACAGAATTATTAATTTTAACTACAAAAATACTAACTGAAAAATATCAGTTTAAAAAATAATTGCTTAATGAATCAAAAAATTCAATATTGAAGAAGTGAAACCAATCCTACAAAACGAAAAAAAAAAAAAACTGTATCTAATAAAAATCATGTAATTCTTCTGATCTTGGATTTTCCTCTAACCTTCATTCCACCAAAATTTTAAAAAATATAACTGCAATCAAATTCAGAAGAATTTTTTTAAAGGAATTAAATCCAGAGAACAATGTTGAATAATAAAATCACTTATAATACATATCACAATATTTGCAAGGAGACTGATGTTTTGAAAGTGACTTATAGAGTTTGCAAATTAAAATTATACACTCACCTATCCTTGTCCGATTCTGATTGCCCAGGAGACATTTTTTCTTCAAGATCCGTCAAATCTTGTTGAATTCGATGGACTTCTTTTCGAGCTTCGTCATATTGTAATCGCATTCTTGCCATTTCAGCCAATCTAGCACCAATTGGGGCAAACTAAAGGAAATTGATTTTTTACACATGTTAAAAACAACACTTCATTTAATATCTGCAGCAGGAAAAAAAAAAGAAAGAAAGTACACCACATACCTCACCGGACAAATCAGTTTGAGAAGCCGTACTGAATTTCTCTAAAGGAATATTCAACGTTGAGACATCAGGAGAAGATGGTTGTAGTCTTGAAAGGTCATCCTTTAACCTTGATAAGCTCTAAACACAAGTATATAAGCAAGTTTCAAATAAAATTACAATCATGACAGCTAAATACACAGCTTTTAAGAATAAATTGCTTCATTTTCAAACATACCTGCATTAATTCAGCTTTTTCTTTCTCCCCACTACTAAGAGATTTTTGTATGTTACGCAATTCTTCCATAATTGCTTGTGCTTCAGCTAAAGTATAACTAGTTGTTTGTCCAGAAAACTGCTGATCCACCCTACACAAATGCAAATTACAAAAATGTATAAAAATTCAAGAAGCAGCATTTAACTAAGAATCTTTAAAACCAAATTAGTAAACAAATTACAAATAATTACTCACTGAGATAAAGCTTCAAGACCTTGCTCTTTATAATACATTTCAGTACGAATTTGTTCCAATTCTCTTTTAAGCCTTGCTACTCTATCTTTGGCTAAAGCAACATCAGCTTTTAATAAATCCGGATCAAATTTTGTTGTACAGCTACTAGTCGATGATGCAGCAGATCCAGATGAACAAAGACTGATATTAGATGGACAAGAACTCAAAACTTGAAGAGCTGCTGTTAAATGATGGTATTCATCTTGAGCAAGAGACAGTCGTTGTTGTTTTATATCAAAAATTTCTTTCTTAGCCTGTTTAGAAAAAATTAAAGTGATGATTAATTTCATCAATTAAAACTCAGTAAAATGTAATATTTCACCATATTAAAAAAAAACTACAAGGAATGAAATTTGATAATTAAAAAATAATGAAGATTGTTCTACAGTAAAATTAATTTTTTTTAAAGAAATATATTTTTGATACCATTGTGTGACTATGACTATTAAAATATAATTATTTCTTCACTTTAGGTAACAAACAAAAGATTCTTGTTCTTAAGGAAAAAATTAATTATTGACTAAACCAAGATGGAAAATGTTCAAAAATTTTATATATATCATTTTATACAGCAAAAACTGTTCAGAACTACAGTTATAGGGAACTTTTAATATTTGTCACATCAGACAAAGCATTCACTTAAGTAAATTCCTAAATACCATTCACTTAACCTGTTAAAAACCAGAGAAAGGAGAAAGAACTGCTTCCCCAAGCTAGCAAACTCTAAAAGTGTATACACACACAGGACCAGGTGATTTTCCTCATGAAGCCTAATTTCATATAAAGACTCATAAAATCCTCCCTGCCATTAAATATACTGAAACTTGCAGATTATTATCATTGATAGCACCCAAATATAAGGTAGTAAAATTTTTGTGATATTTTACAAAATAATTGCAAATATTTAAGAAATTATATTCATTTTGATAAAAAAAAAATTATATAGCTAAGAAAATAACAATGACAAAAAAAAATTTAATTTACAAGTATTTAAAATATAGGTAAAATATCAAGAGATCTGAATACAACAAAAATGTAAAATAAATGAAATAAAATTCCTAAATAATACTTAAAACTTTTGAAGCTTACGAAACATTTTCAAAAACTGTTCAGGACAAAGCCCTACATTGCAAATTTTGCATTTATAATATGTTAGCTTGAGAGTTTTTTTTTTTTTTTTTTTTTTTTTTTTTTTTCTTTAAGGGAACCTTTTTTGAACACAGCACATTGTCTCCTTGACTTTTCACTCAGATATTTCAACCTTTTTGCCACAATATCAAAGATAGAACTGATCTAAAAACAAACAAATTACCACCAAAAATAAAGAACAACCCAGCGAGCAGTAAATCACAGCCCCTAAAATGTGCAATCCAACCAAAAAAAGAGCAAATAAATGCAGTAGTTCACATTTTCAAATTCTACTGAACCAACAGGGGAAAAAATGGAAACAAAAGTGGGAAATGAAGGTCAACACTCTAAGGAACAATACTTGAAATAAACAGACTTCAAACACCATTTAATGACCATTAAACATTCAAATAAATGTTCCAATTTGAAATCACACCAGTGTGATCATGGGCCCGGTGGCATGCAAACACCCATCACAAATACGATACTATGGCCCGAACCGATGGCCTGTATGCAGCCTAGAGTATCTATCAATGCTGCTCAAGAAGACAGTGCAGAGAAAAATGAATATCAATACCTACTTCAAGAAAACATAGCTGAATAAGAATAATTGTGCCCAATTGCCTCTTGAATCAATTGTACCCCTAGACACAAGAATTTGAAAACATTTTTTAAAAACTTTATTTTAAATTTTTCAAAAAAATTAGCAAAATTTTTTTTTTTTTTTTTTTTTTTTTTTTTTTGTGACTCCAACAGTGGATATAGATATACTGCCAGTAAGTTTTCAAATGGAGTGAACTGATTGATTAATAAACATCACACTTAGGAGCAATACGAGGGCTCTTGATGATGGACCCCTCATTTTTGAACCTTAGTCAAGTAACAAGGATACCAGAGCTAACATCTCCCTCTCCAAACTTCAAACCACACTAGTGGGAGAAATTGGAGCCTTGACAAATTTAACATGCATCAGTCTTCCTACATAACAGGTCTTAAATGATATCAGGATATGATCTCCAGATGAAACTAGGTTACCATGGTAACAAATGAATAGATTTGCAATCTGACATATGACTTAAAGTCTTTTTATAGTACTTTTATAAATCATACATGCCCAAAGAAAAAACATCCCATATTTGGCAATCTTAAGTTATTCATGTCATTATCGTTCAAAGGTACATTCATTTGCAAGCAATTATTTTCAAGAGATATGCAATCTAAAAGTTAAACTAGGACCAGATTACAGGATGAACACTATGAGAACTTCCTGAAAACTGCAATTACTTCAATCTAACTAGATGTTGATACATTAACTTCTAATATTCAATGCCAAATATCACACTAATTTTATGATTCCTAGCTATCTTTATTCTTAAAAAATTTGTAATAAAATGCCATATAAATGTATATATCTAGTTCCATGTTATAAACTTAAAAATACAAAAAGAAAATCATAATTTAAATTACTTAAACATGTCAACTATATATATATATTCTTTTTTGCTCTTGGGCTATTTATCGTTAGGGTCATTAAGTTAGATATATTTCATGCAGCCCTAAGTAACTTGTCTTTTTCCAATGTGGCCTATGGCCAGGTAGTGGTTATGGCAGCAGACTTGCAGCCGGCAGTTTTCATTAAGTCGAAGGTTCAAGCCTTGATGCCACTAAAGACCCACTACATAGCCAAGGCTGATACACATTAAATCTGTCAGGGCCCAATAGTGGTGTGGAAGTTAGGAGAGGGGGTACCAGCTCAGATGTAATCCTCATCACTTGACCAAGGTTCAAAAATCATGATGTCCATTGCCAATAGCCCAAGTGTTGCTCCTAGAGCAATGTTTTTAAAAACCAAACATCCAATGCAAAAAAGTGAAGCCAAAAATTTAGGCACCCCTAACTAAGCATTTTCATCATGATTAATGTTCTGCAAATGCTAACAAGCCTTGGAACAAGTTTATAAATTATTAATGAAAGTTTGATCAATATTAAATATTTTTAATCCAATATTTCAGCATGTTGTGAATATTAGATGGAAATAAATCATTAAAATATTTATAAAAATGAAAATAAAGCAAATCACCTTATACATATATGAAATAAAGAATAAGTTTTTGCAATGACACTAATTAATTAGATCTGATTAAAATATAATCAAACAATTACAAATCAAATGAATTCTAGAGAGGAAGTGAAACAATTGACAAAAAAATTGTAACTTTTTTTTAGTATTTGACAAGGAAGGGGGGAAGGCAAAATTAAAGGTCAAGGAATTTTAATTAAATGGCAGAATTGAAAGTACAATTTTGAAAAATGTACTATTAATATCAAATTTAACAACAACAATAGCATTCTGAAATTTATAAATATTTTTAAATAAGTATTTCAGTTGTAAATAGTAACATTATTTCTTTAAAATTGATACATACATAACAATACTACAATAATTTTCAGAAAAAATTTCATGTGTTGACATATAAAATAAGCTTCATTTATTTTGATATTTACCTCACATGCACAGTTTTACACTCTGAAAAAAAACTTAACTTATAACCTTTAAAAAGAGATTGAGATCTTATTGTTGGTTATATTAGAAACACGTTTTATATTTCTAGAAGTAACAAAATGAAGGCAACAAATTTTATGATAAAAAAAAAAAGAGTTAACACTTACAGCTAAATCTTCTTGAGCAGTAAGCAAATAATCTTTTAGCATAGCCTCTTGAAGCTGCCTCCATTGTTGTCGAGGATCTTCAATTTGATTTGATTCTATACACAAAACACATTTGAAATATATTCTTCTGGAATTCAATGTACTTTTAACTGATCACTACATATTCAAATATATTGAAATAATAGTTTCTTACAATTTTAAAAATTAAAGAAAATATGCTGACAGTAATGACATATACAACTGTGTGTTGTCAAAATAAATGGTAATCAACTTCATCACAAAAAGGGTGTTTCCATAATTAAAAATATTTTTTTGTTCTTATAATAAAAACATAGCTTTATGAATTTTTTTTATATTTTTTTTTCTGAACTAATAAATCTAAATATCAAATAAATAAAATAAAGGAAACAAAATTCAACAAACCAAATTAAAATAATTTCCTAAAGGAACTTTTTATACTACTGATATAATTTAAAAACATTTTTAATATTTTAACCCCTTAACTGTAACAAATACTTCAAAAAATTGATCAAATATTGAAAAAAAAAAATCCTGCTTAATTTTGTGCATTTTATCAATAAAGTTAGAAAGTTCTTATTTTATAAAAAAAAAAAAAAAACCTTTCAAAATATCTGGGGGGGGGGGAAATAATATTGATTACACTCATATTTTAATTAAAATATTTCAATTATAATAAAATAAATCAAATGGCATAATAATTTTGAAGCTAAACATGATAAACTGAAGCTTAACTTACTGCAATAATAATTTGAATACACAGATTTCATAAGTCATTTACAGTATGATATATACCAGTGTGTGGCACTATGCACAAGCCCCACATCACACTTTTTACACACAGCCTTAAGAACCAAAATTGCATTCTTCGTTGACTTCTTAATCAAACATTGCAAAAAAAATTCTTTTTCATGAAAAATATTCCCAAAAAATAAGGATGAGAAATAAAAATTCAGCTACCTGTTAGAAATACCTCCACTTTTGGCATACATTTATAGCTGACCACATTAAATTTCTCACTTTTATCTATTGTGAAATGAATTAAATATAAAAGTCTATTGAAATTCAAAACTAGGTCAAGTGTGGCCTTCGTGGTATAGAAACAAATATTTCTCCTGTGCAAATTCAGTTAGGGCATCACAAATACTGCATGTTTAAGTTGCCAGAACTGGATTTGAGTGACACTGGTAAGGGGTTAAGAAGCAAAGAAACTATGTTCCAAAAAATAAAGTGAAAGCAAATGCCAACATCAAAAGCAGGCAGCTAGCAACACTTAAATGAATCAAAATTTTAAAAAGTAAATCTTTAGAATTTGCTTTTTATATATTTGGTTTTATTTCAATCATAATATGGACACATTTTTAAATGCAAAGCAATTGGAGAAGTTAAAAAAATAAAACTTCTCATTACAAATAAAATATCAGCTTTCCAAATGCTACATTTATTTTATTCCAATAAAATTCTAAAATGCAAATACGTTGTAAACATTTAAAGAAAATATTACAGTATTCACTTAATACGGGTTTTTTTTAAAGTAGCAAAGCTACCTAAAAAAAAAAAAAAAAACTACCTACCCATCTTTTAGATTTCAAATTTCATCATGCATCTGTTTATTTATGATAACCAATTAATTAAAAAAAAAATATGTTTCATAGATTTAAAACAAAGATTTACCAAGAGAAAACTAAAATATTTTTCCATTATTGGTGGAATATTGCATTGTTTTTGGTGACATTTTTGTGGTTTTGTAGAAATGTTCAACAGGATTTTAAATAAGTCCCAAGTTACTAAACAGGCAGTAAGATACCATTTAAAATTTTCCAGAACCATGCAATTTATCATTAACTATTAACATTAAATATTTCACAAATTACTATAAATATATTCTTTTAAATTATATTTACACAGAAAAAATTTTAAAAAATGCTTACGATTGATGTGATCTATGTAATATACACCAATTTGATTGTCAAAGCATTCCTCCCAACCAAAAGGTAGTTCATCTCCAACACAGTCGGCAAATGTCTGAGGCTTAGTATACCTATAAAAAATTTTCAAAAGATAAACTAAGTACATCATGAGGACTCCTCATTATATATACTTGCATACACAAATTAATGAAGTATAACAACAAGCAATACAACATTTTACATGATTTTTTGCATTGCTTCCTTTATAGTACAACAAAAAATTAAGATTCAATAAAGCTAAGGTTTTCTAAAAGATTCTCTCTCTTTTTATCTGCTCAATTAAATGAATTTTAACATTACAGTGGGAAAAACTTAATGTACATGTAAAAGAATTACATTTGATTTTTTTTTTTTTTTTTTTTTTTTACCATTAATTGTTTTACTTAATACTTTGCAGGAAATTAAAATTTCGTATAGAAATTAAAATTTCGTATACTTTTGACATTCTACTCGGTTGTTTAATAGTTTCTTCAAACAAACATTTAAATCTTATAGCAATGATGAAAATCAAGACAGGAAAATGAAAGGATTTTATCATTGTTAAAGATATGGACCAAATGATGCAATTTGGTTTAAAGAATAAAGTAAATAAAACATGTATAATGTTATGCAAGATAAATATATCAAATTTTGATAAAATGAAAGCTTTGAATATGTCTCTTTTTCAATATCAAACAGAAGTACTCCATCATATAACACATTGACATACAAGGAAAATAAATGAAATAATTACATATATTGAGAAATAGTTCACAATTAGTAAAAATAAATAAAAAATTATCAATAATAGCTTTTGTTTTATGAAAAATTGTCCAAAAGAAAACAGATTACAAACCACAAAAAATTAACTAGAACAATATGCCATTTATTTTTTTTTATACCTTACCTTTAACAATATGCTTCTATTTAAAGTCTAGAGCTTATCTCTTTTTTCACTTCGTTATTCATTAGGGCATAAATTAACTCTAAAATTTAGGTATTATATCAAGGAAGATTAATATCAGAGAAGGCAAGATATTTCCAAAAAGGTATTAAAACTTTCCATAAAAGAAAAAAATACATTGATCATTTACTTTTGATTTGAACAAATGAGATTGAATAAGAATACACAAAACAGCCAGTGGTGTAGCTATGGGGACATCTAGCCAAGGGTGCTGCTTCCAAGGGGTGCCCCATTTAATGTTATGGAATTTTACAATGAAATGTTTTCCCATTCCTAAGTGTACTAAAAATAAATAAATAAAAAAATCGCATATTCAGTCCCTCCCTCCATCAGTATGATGACATCTTTTTCCTATAATTTTTGTTTCTTTCTGATAAGAGATCATCCAAAGCACAGGAAAGATTGCCAACCTTGTTTTTGCTGAGTGGGAAGTTACACACAACAAATATTTTCAAGAACTAATCTCGAAATTTGCAGCAGCAAAAGCTAGGAAAATTTCTCTTCAAAGTTAATAATTACATTTAAAACATATACACCTGTCCCTCGATTTACATGGTTAATTGGTTCCTGAGAAAACCGTGTAAAGCGAAAATTAAAATTTTTGTATGAAAAACCAAATGTTACCAAATCAATTAATTAAAATTATGCGGAATTTGACAGTTTGACAATTTTTTTTTATTTGAATTTAAAAAACCGTGTAAATCGAAAACGTGTATATCGAGCACCGTGTAAATCGAGGGACGGGTGTATACATCAAACTGTGTGTGTGGTTTTTTTTTTTTTTTTTTTTTTTTTTTTTACTTTATACTAACTACATTTTCGGGTTGTTATATTATATCCAATTTACTGATTAATTTTCCAAATGTTACATTTGAATAATATTTTAGATTAATTATATTTTTGAACTACAAATTTTGTCTTAATTATTTAACTTAATTCTATCTATATAAATTTAACAAAACCTTGAAAATATAGACATAAAAATGCTTGAAAAAAATTATAATATTCAGAACTGTAATAATCAGCCAGCATTTTAACAATAAATTTGCAGATTTATATATTTGCGTATTTTATAGAAATAAACCTCCCCTACATATACTTTAAAAAAGAACATATATATATATATATTGATTTTTAAAAAGATACAATGTTTAAATGGTTGAACCATTTATTTGAAGTATATCAGAAAACCTAACATGAAACAAATTAAAACATTAAATGAATAAAGAGTAAAAAATATTATAATTCTAATCAAAAGGCTTGAATTGAATTATAATTTTCGCACACCAACACAATTATCCTTATGTTGAATAAAGAAATGGGTGATTATAAAAATAAATAGCTCCCTAGCTTTTATAAATTTCATTAATATTTTAAAGAAGGAGTAATTTTCACATTTAACAGTACAATTAATAGATTACAGAATTTCTCAGCATATCAAAATGTTATTTAGCATAATTTTCTCTTTCATCATTTAGTAAAAATTTAATTACTGGATTTTAAAGAATTCTTTAGTATAAAAATATTTGCAGTAAATTTTAAAACTTTGCAAAACATTAGGATATAAAATAATTCAACTTAAGAGTTACAAGATTCAACTTGTAGTTAAAAAAATGAAGTAAAAAAATGCTTCCTTCCTTTTCCAAAATTGAATAAGTACCATTTTTATTTTGCCACACACATTTCATATTTTACATTCCAATACTCATTAAATCCATATTTCTTTAAACTAACTATAATTGTCTTCATATTTTTTTTAATTAATGACAATAAATTATAAATCAAAGCTTTGACTACATTTATAACTGTGCTATATTAATGCTTCAGAAATTATCAATATTATGGTATTTAGTTAAATTTAATTATTTGCTTATATATATATATATATATATATATATATATATATATATATATATATATATATATATATATAATACTTTGCAAAACTACAACATACTCAATAAATCTCAAATCATGACATGCTAATCAAAACATGCTAAGATGATTTAACTAGCTATTGTGTTTATATATACGCATTCCTAAAAGAAGGAAGGGCTCTTTGCTTATGTTCATACTAAAGCTGCAGTAAAGGATGTAGCAAAAATACATTATATGTGAACAAAAGTTTCCAATCCTTTTACAAGTGGAAAAGACTAATTTTAATCAAAACATACAAGTATTATATAAGTAAGAACTAATGTCTATAAGAGTCTTATTTTTCACTAAAATTTAAAAACAACTTGTTTTCTATACTGTTATAGATTCACAATAATTTTTCTGTAATTAAATCTTCTGCAATAAACTTTTTTTTATGCATAAAACAATGTAGACTTGCAAGGAAAAAAAATCCCTTTTCCCTATACATTATCAGTAGTTATAAAAAGAAACAATCAAGGTGAAAGTCCATTAAAAAAAAATTTAGGGGGGGGGGGAATTCTGCTTCCTCATGAGAACTAGAAATAATTTGTAGATTTTCTGACAAATATACAATAATTTAAGCTTTAAAAAAAAAAAAATCTAGGCAAAGAAGCATCAAAAATAAAATTATAAATTTCATCCCAAAACTATTACAAACATTGCCATTTTATTCAAGAAAATAAAAAGAAAGAAAAAAAATTCTATAGATATTTTACTTTTGAATTTAAATAATGACCTTCACAATATGATACTGAATTTTACTATACACAGCAAAATATTTTGGGAGAATAATATATATCTTGTTTCTTTTTTTTTTTTCCTAATATACAATCTCTAAATGTTATACACTGCAATAAAAACATTTAAAAATTAAACCAATTTCAATTAATGTATTATACAATTTAATCTTGTAAGACAATTAAAATTTCTCTTCACACATAGACAGGAAAGATGATAGACAAAACAAAAATGCGTGTAACTTAAAATATCAACAACAAAAATGTTCAGTTCCAACATATATATATACTAAATAACATAGAAACTCAATACAATTAAGTAAACATAAATATCTTATTTTTATATGCCTTTTCATACAAATAAGCAAAATAATAAAAAAAAAAAAAACTCAAAAGTTAGTAACAAGAAATAAATACATTGTTGAAATACCTATTGATACCCTTCTATGTAAATGTCACTTAGTACCTTTATTACATACTCAAGCCAGACTAATCATTATTGGCATGTCCAAAATATCTGCATTCATGTAAAGACCAATTTGAAAATATTTTTGTAACAGAATCTCTGAATAATAAAAATGTACATTCATAAAGCATGTTAAAGGCAAGATCGGAGAACACAGTAGACACATTAACTGCCAACAGTAATTATGAGGAAATCCCGGTCAGACCACACATGCTGTTTATAAGTGTGCAATACAGTACTGTGGTATAGCAATGCCGAGCCTATAAGTACATATTTTGATCATATTTAAGCACAATAATGGATATGATCCTAAATTCCTTAAGATTTAAGAAAAAAATGAAATTTTTTAATTTCCTACCACATTTTATACTGTCAGTCACAGACGTAACAGCTAATGTGTCAAGAAACATTTAAGTTTTTGGTTTATGGTTCAAAAGCCAAATCTGGCTTAGTTGTGCTAAGCCACGAGTTTCTACGATCTGGATATTAGGAAAAATATGGGAATAGGTAAAAACTGATTGACAAGAATGGTCAAAAATAAAGAAAGATTGCTAAGTGTCCTAGGGGCATGTCAGATGTGTTTACCAAAGATATTAAAATATATGGGAAAGATCATCAGAATAAATGGAACACAACTTAAGACAGACTACTTTCTAAAAGGCATTTAACAAGAAATTAATCAACGTCTATGAGACAGATCAATAATATCCAAGAAAATATAATAGTCCAACAATACTGATAAAATTGCTAAAGAGAATATGTATCCACAATTCAAAATTGTAATGATTCAAGAATATAAAACACTTCAAATTACAGTAAAATATGTTAATATAATTAGGCAGTTGACTCTTCAAAGTAAATTTCAAAACTATTCAAACTACAGCTATGAACAAAGTATTATGCAGTGATATCTTTTGACATTAAAAGCAAAAATGTTACATAAACGAAATAACTTAATTCATTACAACATTAATGCAGTGTTTGGATAACAACGTAAGCAACTAATAATATACCATCATGGTGTTAATGAGAAACACATGTTTTCTTAAAATAAGTTTCATGCTATACTTGTTCCTTTTAGAATGTACATGTACACACAAGTTCTGTTAATTTGACCAAAATCAAAAAGTGCATTATTTTTACTTTTGAAAATCCTGAAAAGTAGTAAACTTAGTCAAGAATAATGTTTGAAAATACAGTTTTTAAATAAACAAGGCAAGAGCCAAACTGAGGCAGCAAAAGTCATTAAATGTTCACGATTTGCAGTTAATTATACAATCAAACATCTTGAAATTTCTGATTCACATGTAAATTCCAAAAGAATAGGTAGAAAAAGGATCGCAACATTCAAAGAGGACCGATTGTTGGAATAGACAGTTTCAAGAGATTATAAACAAAATAATCTCAGCCAGCAGCTGGTTAATAAAGGATGACAAGTAAACAAATCATACATAGAACTGCTAAAAGACTTATCGAAGCTAGATTTAAAGGTTGCAAAGTCCCATGGCTCTTTAAAAAAAAAAAAAACAGAAAGATATAATTTGCATGGGCTCATAAGCACAACACAGTAAAAAAAGATTGGTCCAACATTTTGAGATCTGATTAATCTAAATATCAAGATGTGTTAATCAACTTGTATGCCCCAGAGTGTAAATATGCATTTAAAAAATTTCGAAAATAGGTTTACAAATTTAGCTAACGTTATGCAAATATTTTAAACGCTTAGCACACATGATGTGAAATATGCAGGACAAATGTTAAGTAAAGAATACTTTCAGGAATGTAAAGTACCTTTGTTAAGTACAAAGACAGCATTATCAAGATCAATGATTTATGTTAAATAGTCACCTGCGAGGGAACTATTGAGACTAATCAATACTTAAATGTACTGAAAACAGCTTTGCAGGTATCATTTTCTCAGATTTACAGATATACAAACAGAGGGCAGATTAAATTCCAATAGGACAACATTACATGCCACAAATCTATTAAAATTACGAAAAAAATTTGAGATAATGGTGTAGATCTCAAGAATAGTTCTGCAGTCTCCGGATCTTAACTCCTTAGAAACCCTTTGGAGCATTCTCAAATACAAGGTTGGGGAGTATCCAATTACTTCAAGGGAGGCATTATAAAACATCTTGCAGCAAGAATGGAACATAATAATCAAAGCCAAATGTTATAAGATTAAAAAAAAAAATTAACATCATACCAAAATTAAGGACATAATTAAGGCTAAGAGAAACCCAAACAAATATTAATTTTTTTAAGTAAAAACAATTTTTTTTAATCTCTGTAGCTTTATATTTCCCAATACAACCTATTTTACAAACAGAAGATTTTTTAAAGGTGACTAATACTTTTGCTCTTAACTATGTATTCAATAAATGCCTTAAACAGGGATTTACTAATTACATTATCACTTAAAGCAGTTATAAATTTTGTTATTTAAAATATAAAACAAAGTTTCTTATTTACTTACAATAAAAAAAACTATGACAAAACATTTTAGGCAGTTTAAAATGTTGTAAATACTGTTAAATAATAAAACTAGTGTTTAATTTGGTAATTTATTTTGTTTGTATCAAAATTTAATAAAAAAATTATACAGAAATGTACATGCATTTAATTAAATTTATACTCAATATATGTATTCATTGTAGAAATATAAATGAAAATTCATTTTTAACATTACGCAAATCTAAAACACAGGATGACAAATGAAAAAATATATTTAACTTCTTAAAAAATAATAATAATCAAGATCTTTTAATTTTAAAACTCCACCTCAACCATAACACAATAAATGGTAAAAGAATTTTAATGACTTTTCAAAAAGGAGTAACTTAAAACAAAATGAAAAACAAGATTAGAATGCTATACATGCTTTCAAAATCAACTGGCCTCCAAATGTTTTCCAGTAAAGCTGAATTTGCTTTATTTTGTAACATCACTAATTTGATTTTGTAACTT
Organism: Nephila pilipes; assembly: GCA_019974015.1. Lineage (NCBI taxonomy): Eukaryota > Metazoa > Arthropoda > Arachnida > Araneae > Nephilidae > Nephila > Nephila pilipes. The sequence continues at coordinate 896,270 of BMAW01040021.1, forward strand.
CATTGTTTTGATTTTATTATTCGTATAACTTCCATTTATTTTATTTGTTAATCTTTTTTTTTTTTTTTTTTTTTTGTAATTTTTGCATAGTAATTAGTATTGTCTTTTACTTTGTTTTATGTTTACTTCTATAAATCTCATGTAATATTTGTGGTACTCAAGAATTGTTGTGTATGATTTCAATAAAAATAAAATTTAAAAAATGACAGTTAAAATTTTATACTGCAAGTGAAATTTAACTAATTGATCACTACACATGCTTTATATTTGATAATATGCAGTAAATATTGCTTAAAATAAGTAAGAATTCAATGAATTACATAAATTCTAAAAATTCCAAGAAGTTCTATAATAACTTATTTGATTTTCTAAAGCTTCATTTCATTCAGCATTTCCCTCACAAACAAGATTACCATTAAAACAAAAATGTCATCTTCATGATATTTTACACAAGATTACTTTGTCATACACAAATATTAGTTTAACAAATATTTCATTAACAATGAAATTATAAAACATAAATTCCTTGCTCACCTTCAAACACATTAAATGATTTTTATTCACAGATGTCAATATATGAATGTCAACAATACAATTTATATCAAGTTTAGGTTCCTTTTTCAGCAAAATTTAGTTTTTGAGGGAAAAAAGTTTTGCAATTGCATTTTTGTAACAAGTTTTCAACTTTGACTGCAATATACAATTTTGAATTCCCAACAAAATAAATGCACCTTAAGATTCACTATGTATACAATAAATGAAAAAGGTCAATCTTGAGTTTATCACAACTTGTGGAATGCAAGTTTACTGATAAAATTCCCACACGCCGATTACTGTCTAACAAAGTTTAGTCAACTGAGTTACGAATTTGTAAAGAAAATATTAAAACTAAAACATGAGAACATTTTCTGGAAACAATAATTGCAATTTTACAATCGAAGTAAAAATATACTTGCATGCAAAAAAGTTGAAGGAACGAAAACAGTGATGTCAAGAGAAAAAGTCAACATTAATTGTCAATGTTGGAGCATTAGATCAATACATGAAAATTTACTTTTGGGAATTCAGGAACAGAACAGCGTTTAGAAGCTAAAGAAAACACGGTCATTTAAACATTCCGTAGGAGTGCGAAACCCGACAGTCAATTAAAAGGCAAAGTAACCTCCCCATCTCCCTACCCCTCTCAGAATTCCCATCATCAGGTATGCGGCAATATTTTTCACTTGTAAAGGTTAACAATGATGTACACATTTTGAGCAACGCAAAGAATAAACACAGTTTTTAACCTCCAGCGCTGTATAACTCAATAAAAGATATTGAATGTTATTATACATGAAAAATAAAGTATCTATAGCTGATGAGGCCCACTTGGGCGCACATTCCAGCCGTAGAGTTATCATTCACTTACCTGTCGCGAGGATCAATCCATGTTGTTTTCTTATTAATATGATCTATAAAATAAATTTTTCCATCAAAATCTTGGCCCACATCCCATCCGTCTGGAAGAGGAATTTCTCCATTACGTCTTTTCGGCATCTTTTGCACAAATAAACCAGAACTGAGTTAAATGCTTTCTCCTCGACATTAGCTAGACTATATTAAAGAACTCCATCTTGAATACCTCATTAACATAGGAATTACACGTCCAGTGACGTCATCGTACAATCATCTGACTTTTTGCTCTCCACCATGTTTTAAACCAATCAGAAGTTAGTGCCGGTGGCTATACTTGAACCAATAACAAATGGGTATTAAGGGAAAGGAATGTAGAATTTTCCCATGCATCGGGTGTAAAATGCACATAACTATTTTCATCCTTTTCTCAGTCACACTTTTCTCCATGAATTATCAAAAAATATAATTTTTTACGTAACCAAAAATTATTACGGTCAAAAGCACAGGCTTAGAATCGATCTGTGGTAAATAAATACACTTCTCAGAAATTATCGCTCACATTTGAAGTCATTTCCGTTATTTCGCTGCCACTCTTCAAAAGTCGAAACTTTGTCAAAAAAATGATAGGGAAGTTCCAAACTCTATATAAAAAACTTTTCAATGCTAATATCTTAGCCAACAAAATAGTAAAGCGGTTAGAGTGTGCACTAAACGGTAAGTTTTTGATTCTGATATACTATGGGAAATTTTCACTTATGTTTACTTAATATTTCACTGTATCAGTTATTAGATAAACTATTGAGAGGCTGCTTGAGTGATTCAGAAAAATTAAAATCTTTTGAAAGAAAATTAATTGTACATTATTGTAATTTAGAACAGTAATTCAAAAAAATTTTCTTACTATCCCCCTTAAGTATTACCAAAAATCTAATGCATCTTCATAAAAAGATGAAAGATTTTAAAATTTTTCATTTTTGCAGGGCTGTTTATGTTCATTGTTTTTATCATTTATATTTTGAATGCCGAAACAAAAAAAGATATAAATTTCTTATGCTCTTGGAATGAATATTTTGCAGCAATGCTATTCCAAAAGCAACACACCCCTCCAAAACTAGGTGTTTAAAATCGTGTTTTAACTAATTTCCATTGGTCATCAATGTTTCCAAATTAAGTTAATAAGGACTTCGGAATTTAAATATAAAGTGCAGTAAACTTCATAAGTGTATCCAATAGTCTTTTAATTGAAATCTAGACTCTATCTTTACGACCCATTGATCAAAAAGCTTAAATCTAGGATTACCAATTATTAATTTCTAAATGTTATGCATCTACATCCCAAAATTGGTAAATTGCTTCATTCCAGACTTTTCCATGCTTCCATTTGCAAAAGTATTATAACATATTACAATTCATTTTATATCAAAATTATTTGATTGCATTCCGGGGGCAAACAAGCATTTGGTTTTTCTTACAGAGTGGAGTAGTTATAAAAACTTATCATAACAAAAGGGCAATGATTATACTAATAATTATGTTATCCTGAATTCTAGACATTTTAAGAAAGGATAAATGTCGAGCAGAAATCATGCAAATGAGAATATTACATGCACCTCTGTCAAGAAGCTACGGCAACCTATGTGTGTATTTCGTTACAGTTTAGTATAGGTTTCGGAAGATTTATATTTTCATGAGCATGAATTTTAAAGTAGAGTGCAAGGGGGAAATACAACTCGAATTGAGCTTAAAGCGAAGACTAGAGAAAGTTTGTAATTCCTCTTTCGAGATTGTCTTAAAAGATATTGACTTAAGATAGCAATATTGGTGGAATAAATCAGTTAATTAATTCGATTATGGTCAGTTTTGCCTTTTCTTTTCTGCTACATAATTTTAAAGTTTATAAGTTACACATTCTATCATTTATAAATCATTTTAATCTATGGCTATCATTTAAATTTCTACTGATCCTTTCTGGTTATAATGTATGTAAGTAGTTTTAATTGAGCATAGATTTTTCTCTGAAAGGATGTATGAAAGTTTGATTCTACCATTTGAATTTCATATCGGTATGAATATTTAAAGTTCACTATTAATTTTATTATCAGGTGTATCCCGATAAATTTTGTGTTATAAGTGGTGGCGCCTCTGCCCCTCCCTATTTCGATGTAACGCGTCGTCGTATATATCCTTTTTCAACTCACTCTTCCTCTGACGCTAATACCGAGTGGCACCCCACTAACTGCTTTCATTTTTCTTTATTACTAAAATAAAGTTTAAACTATTTCTACAGCCTGTTTTTTCTCTCGATTGAGCTATTGACGATATATTTAAAAAAAACCGGGTTAGCACCTTTTGGATTAACAATCTCTTCCATAAATTTGTCCGTCGTTTTAGAGAGATGTCGATTATAGTTTTAAATCGACAACACGGTTCGTTAAAAACGAAATTGAACAAAATAAAAACTTTAGTTAGTGAATTCCAGCAGTCTGAAGATTTCATAAAGAATAAAATTGAACCAAACATTAAGTTGACTTCAATAAATTATCTTTTAAAAGGTCCGGAAAATTTAAAAATTTCGTTTTGTGCCCTACATGATGATGTGGACATAACTATTGATTTAGAAGAAGATGCACAAGAAATGAGGATAAACATTCTTGTATTTCTATCTAAATCTGAAGATGAAACGCAAACTGTTAATACTCTACCAAAGAGCAATATTAGATTATCGGATTTACCTTTGCCAATTTTCAGCGGTAAATTTCAGGAATTAAGTTGTTTAAGACACAATTTACGAATATAATTGGAAATAATTGTACTTTAAATAAGACTCAAAAGTTCTATTACCTTAAAGATGCTCTCAGAAATGATGCTTCTTTAATTCAGAGTAATCAAGATACTTTTGATTCACTTATGAAAGCTTTAGAATTTCGATATGAAAACAAGAGATCTTTGGTAGATATTCATATTGCGGAAATACTTTCTATTTCAAAAATTCATAATGAAAATCCTGCCCAAATTAGACTGTTAATGGATACTGTTTGAAGTCCTCTACGTTCTCTGAAAATTTTAAATATGATGTCTAATACACTTTCCGATGCTACCATACCCCATATATTAAATAATAAGGTTGATCAAGAATATCAAAGATTATTTCAACTAAGCTTAACAGCAACCGATGTACCTAGCTTACAAAGCGTCCTTTCGTTTTTGGACAACAGATGCATTCAATTAGAATCATTTTTAAAGAAACGATTTCCCCTCAAGAAATTTTCCAATAAAAAATAAAAGCACTGACGTCAAAGCAAATAATTCATCGCGGTTTAAATATCTACTAACGAAGAGCAAATAAAATAAAAAATGCATTATCCCTGCGGGCGATTGTTTTAACCCTCTATAAATGTGTTAAATTTAAGAGTCTTCTTTTACAAAGACAAGAACTAGTCAAAATTAATAAAATCTGTAAACGCTGCTTATCTCATTTCGATCATTGCCCTAGTAAATATTTAAGCCTAAATTGCAAATATAAAAAATCGAATGCTATGCATAATATATTACTTTGTGAAGATAAAGTTACGACTCTCTCAAATGCAGATGATAACAAAACACAAATCACAATTCTTGCTTTTCTCGTTATTCCAGACAAAACGGAAGTATTACCTCAGCACCCAGTCACCGTCGCTTTAACCTCGAAACAAGATTCTGGTATTAATCAACTAACTGTCAAAGGCTTACTGCATACAGCAATAATTTGCGTGCAAGGAGAAAAAAAAAGGAAATGTGTTTGGATTTCGCATCGGAGAATAGCTATCTAACGTTAAAAGTAGCTGAAATGTTGGGATTAAGCAAAGCAAAAACCAATTCTACTGTTCAAGGTTTGAATAACGCCAAATCAAAAATAAATTATTTGACTAAAGCATCTGTTTTGAATTTGGACGATACATTTAGACATAGCTTTTATTCTCTCTCCTGAAATAATTAAAGTACATCCTTCAAAAAGGATAAATATTTCAGAAGTTGACATACCAATGGGTTGCGTTCTTGCTGACCAAGATTTTTATCAACCATCAGATATTTCTTGCTTATTAGGAGCGAGCACTTTTTTTTATATATATATTTTCGGCCCAAACCAAATACAGTTAAGAAACTATAATATGAAATTAGTTGAATCTAATTGTTGTAGCTAGATTTTATTATGATGAATCATTTAATGAAGAATCTTTCTCGCCTAGTCATTGCATTCTTTCTAAGAGTGTAAGCAATTAGGATAAAACCTTACGTTCCTTTTGGGAAACGGAAAATATTTCTGAAGAGAAACCTGTTCTTAGTGATGAGCTTAAAATTTGCGAAGATCATTTCGAAAGAATACACGTTAGAAAACCGTGTGGACGATATTCTGTATACCTACCATTCAAACAAAATATACAAAAAATATAAATCTTGGGGATTCTAAGACTATTGCTTCCAAATGCCTCGATCAACTTTGGAAACGATGAAACCATGATCCCAAATTAAAGGTTCTTTATACTCAATTTATTGAAGAATATCTTGCGTTAGGTCACATGGAAGAAGTCTTAAGTAATGACGAAATTACATCTGATGATGGATTCTTTCTCCCGCATCGTAGTGTACTTAGATCCGGAAATCGTGCTTGTCCCTTAAGAGTAGTGTTCAACGGTTCTCGAAAAACCGATCTAAATATTTCACTGAATTGTGTTTTCAGTAAGGGTGGTGTTATACAAGTGATTTTGTTATCCATTATGCTTCGTGCTCGACAACAGGCTTATTTCTTCAGCTGTGACATCCGTTATATGTTCAGACATATTGAAAATAATCCCGAAGAAAGACTTTTTCAAAAACTCCTCTGGAAACAGGGTCTTAATGAACCGCATCAAATCTGTCCAAATTTATAAATTAAAAACAGTTATATACGGTACAACACCTGCATGTCATCTATCTACTCGAGTGTTAAACAACTTGCGATTGATGAGAAAGATAATTTTCCCATCGCAACTAACATCGTTCTACAAGACGTGTATTTTGATGATGTTTTAACTGGATGTTCCAATTTGAAGGAATTTGAAATACTTAAATCAGAACTTGTGCCGCTCTTTGAAAGTGAAGGAATGTCTCTGCACAAATGGTGTTTCTCACATTCAAACAGTGATTTTCCTGATCTGCAGTTTGATCAATTGTCTGAACAACACACTGTGAAAACTCTAGGTGTTTTGTGGAATAGTTCTTCTGATACTTTATGTTTTAAAGTTCGTATCACTAAAAATTTGGTGTTCACTAAGAGAGATGTCCTCTCTCAGATTCCGCGCCTTTTCAACCTACTTGGTCTTTTAGAGCCTGTCATCAGTGAAGCCAAATACTTCATGCAAAGTTTATAGCTTCTACAAATAGACTGGCATGAGAAACTACCTCCCGCAGTTGACAAAGAATGGTCTTCATTCGTGCAATCCTTACCTGCCTTGGAAGCTTAAAATTCCAAGATTTGTTCTTTTAGAAAATCCAGGAAAAATCTTACTCCATGTATTTGCCGATGCCTCTGAGATGGGATTTGGTGCTGTTATTTATGTATCTATTCAGACTATCAACGGTGATAAATTTTAGTGAAAATTTGTGAAAATTTTAACAACTGTGGTCTGGACTTGTGTAGACCTTTTATGGTGAAATTTAAAAATCAGCGTAAGGGAGTGCCCTTACGCTGATAAACTTGATCCCTAAGTAAAATATAAGTTTGCATGTTCGTATGCATGGCTACCAAAGTAATCCATTTGGACTTCGTGTCCAACCATACTTCGAAGGCTTTTATTACCTTTTTAAAAAGGTTTTACGGGAGATGATATAAAAGCTCTAAAGTGTTTTCAGATAATGGAAAAACCTTTGTAGGTGCAAGTATTGAATTAAAAAAAGATGCATGAATTACATAAATATCCTGATGAAAGGCTAATTATCTTAATGGCGAACATATTGAATGGCATTTTATACTGCCTAGGTCACCTAATTTCGGTGGATTGTGGGAGTCGGGATGGAAATTCTTTAAATATCATTTAAAGCACTTAGCTGGAAATTTAAATTTAACCCTTGTGGAATCTATTACGTTACTTACTAAAACAGAAGCTGTTGAAAATTCACGACTCCTAACCCCACTTTCATCAGAATTTGACAATTTGAGACTTTGTCTCCTGGCCACTTTCTTATTCGTAGGCCAATTGCTGCCATCCTCGAGCCACAACTTATAAATGTTAAAGAAAATACATTACCAAAATGGCAAATAGTTAATTGGTTATTCCAAAAGATATGGAAAACTTGGAAAAAGGGTTATCTAAGAAATTTGCAATAAAGAAGCAAATGGAGATTTGCTAAAAATAACGTTTATATAGGTAGTCTAGAATTGCTAAAAAATAACTCTCTTCCAGGTACGAAACGGCTCACTGGATGAATTGTAGATATTTTGAAAGGTATAGATAATAAAATAAGAGTTGTAAATCTTAAACTTCCTGATGGAAAAATAACTAAAAAAATGTTAGAGATATTTCAATTTTACCTGTTAATTGAAAATGTACTCGTTTCAAATCTTCCTTTTATAATGTTCGTTAGTTCTTTTTTTTTTTTTTTTTTTCCTTTCCTTTACTTGATCTATTTCATGTATTTATATCTTAATTGAATTCATTATGTATTTCTTCTGCATTTTAACTTTGTATTTATGTGTACTTAAATTTGTATTTAAATGGGGGCCGAGAAATTGGTACCTCTGCCCCTCTCTATTTCGACGTAACGCGACACCCTCTAAATCGTGTTGTAACTCGCAGGGTATGGACCAAATTTCGATAGACGGCGTTCACCAGATAAAACACATGATAGGTGGCAGCAGTATAATAATGTATATCAACACCAGGGAAACAGGTATCCATTTTCAGGGTCGCAACAACAAAACCTCAGGTGATTAAACTAATAGGCAATCGAATAGCAGGAGGTTCTAGATCGCGGGGTTGGCAAAATCCTCCCGTGAGTGTTAATGCTACGAAAGTACGTCCCATAAATATTCCAGTCGTCTTCCATGATACGTTTGTAACGGCATTATGGGATACGGGGCTGAGAGATCGTTTGTATCACTTGAATTTTATGATCGTTATTTTTATTTTGTCAAAAGGCAGGAGTCAAAACTTGCCGTATTCACGACGCAGGGAGCAACTTGTAAAACCCTAGGACGCGTAGCCTTATCGGTATGCATAAGAAATTTTAAGAAAGATTGGCAATTCCACGTAGTGAAAGGTTTGCAATATCCTTGCGTTCTATGTGGGGATTTTATGAAGGCGTCTAAAATCACCCTGGACTTTGAGACAAGAACTTTAGTTATACCTGATGGGGAGATATGACAGGTTAAAAGTAAGGAAGTAAAAATGGTCAAAATCAACCTAACGAGTACAGGGTTACCCAAAAATCAGCAACAGCAGGTGCAACAGATCTTCTGGAAGTACTCTGAGTTATTCTCGGGTCAACCAGATCTCACTCATGTACTCTACCACGAAATTGATACAGGAGATCATCCTCTAGTAGCGTCTTGACCTTATCACTATGATAGAGTCAAAGAACACATAATAGAATTTCATATTCAAAAAATGTTGGAAGAAGGAACTATTATGCCCATTCAGTCCTCATATGCCTCCCCAGTGGTTTTACGCCAAAAGAAAAATGACAAGCTCCTCGATTCTCCTGACGCATATAGATTCGCAATAGACTACAGAAAACTGAACGCTATCACTAGGTTCCCTAAGTACCCATTGCCAATAATCGACGATCTATTGATGAACATCCAACAAAATTGTATTATGTCTACGTCAGTCCTCAAGTCAGGGTATTTTCAATTAGCTATCAATCCACGAGACATTCCCAAAACGGCATTTGTAACAAAAAAGGAAACGTATGTCTTCAAACGGATGCCTTTTGGATTACCAGAGAATGCAGCCACTATTCAGCGAGCAATGGATATTATACTAAAACCCATGATTGGAAAATTTGCTTATGTTTATATAGACGATGCCATAATTACTTCGGGGTCCTTTCCTGATCATGTCCATCACCTGGAGATAGATTTCTAGTTGTTGCAGGACTCTGGGTTGACTTTAAACATTGAGAAATGTCATTTTGGTCAAGAAGAGTTGAAATACCTAGGAATGATCATAAATAGGAACGAGGTGCACACTGATCCTAGTAAAATTAAAGCTGCTCTTGATATGCCTTCCCCGAAAAACGCACGTTAGATTTCGAGATTTTAGGGGATGGTGGGCTGGTATCAGAAATTTATCAGGGGGTACTCCGAGCTGTGTGAACCATTGTATGTACTTAAACACAAAAAGGTCAAATTGGAATGGACTCCAGAGGCCCAAAAGGTCTTTGACACGTTAAAGGTTACCTTGACTTCGGTGCCAGTATTGCAGTTGCCTGATCTGAATTCCCCTTTTGAATTGCACACCGATGCTAGCGCAGTATGAGTGGTTGCGATGCTGGCGCAAGGAGAAAGGCCATAGCATATGCTTCTAGAACATATGCTATGGAAGAATTTCTCTCTGCTAAACAAAGCAGAGAGAAATTATTCCATAACGGAAAGAGAATGTTTAACAGTGATTTGGGCGTTACAAAAGTTTCGTTCCTATTTTGGACATTGTCCAACAAAAGTAATAACGGACCACGCAGCGCTGACCAAATTAACGAACGGGAAAAACCTTTTAAGTAGAATGGTAAAGTAGGCATTAAAACTGGAAGAATACAATATAACATAGAGTGGGAATATAGACCAGGGAATCAGAATATAGTGGCTGATATATTGTCCATGCAACCTTTTGTGGTACAGGCACTTGAGCATGTCTCCTGCGCCATTATCAAATCTCTGGTGTTGACGTCAAGAGAACAGCTGAAAAGCGAGCAAAGACAGGACCCGGAGTTAGGTCATATTTATCGTTATTTGGAAAACCCAGAGGATTCGACATTAAATGCAGTAATATGTGAAAATTGGTCCCAAGGCTTTAAACTTCTTGATGGCATTCTTTTTTACGCGAAGTATCTAACTTCTGAACACGAACTTCGGACTTACATTCTACAATCCTTACGGGAATCTATTCCAAAAGAATTTCATGATAATCCATTGGCGGACCATTTTGGCATAAGAAAAACTTATGCCAGAATCAAAGAATCGTGCGACTTTCCTAAGATGAGGAAAATCGTAAGTGAATATGTTTCAACGTGCAACATACATCGCTATAATTATAAAAACGCGTATCCAGCTGGACAATTAATTTTGTTAAAACTACTTATCCAAACGAGCAAATTTCTCTAGATTTATTAGGACCTTTCCCAGCCTCGAAAACCGAAAGGCCTCGTTTTCTTTTAGTAAACGTCGATAATTTTTCTAAATGGGTCGAGTTAATTCCGTTACGAAAAGCATCAGCTAAAGCAGTGGGCACTGCCCTTCAATATATATATAGATACGGAGCTCCAATTAAGGTAGTTAGTGACAATGGACCCCAATTCATTTCGGAAATATTTGAGAAACTATGTTGCACCTTGAACATTGCACACATAAAAACTACGGCTTACAGACCTCAAGCAAACGCTTCGGAGAGAGTCAATCGAAATTTAGTGCAGATGATAGCTAGTTACGTAGAATCAAATCATACTTCTTGGGACCAATTTCTTCAACAGTTTGCATACGCAATTAGAACCGCAGTACATGAAATAACGGGAAAGACCCCAGCTGAACTATTTTTAAAACGTAAATTAATAACACCCTTCCAAAAACTAGTTCACGCCCCCGAACATGGAAATATGGTATGCAAGAATATTGAGAAACTTATAGCGGAGGTTCAACAAAGAACGGAGATGCAAAAAAAAAAAAAAAAAAAAGGCTCAATACTACTACAGGGGAAGAAGGATTGGGCAGTTTAGGTAAACACGCACGATCTTGTTTTAGTGGAAACGAATCCAATAAGTTCAGCAATGCAGAAGTTGGTTGCGAAATTACAGCCCGAATTCGAGGGTCCTTCAAAGTGGTCCGAGTGTTTCAAAACAATGTGGTGATTCTAAAGCATGGAAGAGAGGCAACCGTCCATATTGACCAAGTTAAGCTCTACCACCAAATAAAAGGGGGTAGGAGGGGGGAAAGACTGAATGAAGTATCTATAGGGAAGATCGGGACATAGAATCAGGAGATACCAGATGGGACAGTTACTCAGAGAGCCCCGAGCCACAATCAGTTAGACCCAAGGGTAAAACGAGGCTAGACCGCCGAGTACCACAAACGAAGTGGAAGACCTCAGTTGTGAGTAATATTGTTAGGCCTTGAAAGAGACGTTTCATAGGTAAATTAGTAGTACCCAACCGGCAATGCAACAGAAATAAGGATAGGTCAACAAAATGAGTATTATCCAAGAATTCAACTCCACCTCCGAAGAGAAGAATCTCCCAAAGGTTAATCACAAGAAGGAAGAGGCAACCAACGTCATCTCTACAGAATGCAAGGCCTACCAAGCGGTCTCCAGACCAGTTGAGCAGAGAACGGCAGGATACGACTGCCATGGAGGAGCAGTCAACAGGTGCCACCTACATCCACCAAGTCAAAGAGATTCCAACCACAAGCCAACCACAGCGAGCGAGAAGCCCTTACAACCTCCGCAGTAGAAGCACCAGACACCGAAGAGCACCAACCACCATCTCGGCAGAGGAAAGAGCCTTCATTGAAGAGTGATGGAATGCAAAGCCCGCACAACAGCCAGAGAGCCTCGCAGGAGAAGTATCGTCTCTCTAAAGAGAAGTCGGACCCCAAAAAGATTTTAAAGAGCAAATATAAGGTTGTATCACTCTTTATTAATTACATTAGACGAGAAGGTAATTTCGGGAGAGCAAGTCCTTGGTTTTGCGACTTGAGTTCCAATGCGGTAGAGCAACTTTGGCTCTTACTCCACTAAAAGCAGCGGACATTAATTGGAAGTTTAATTTTTTTCAATTGTAAATTACCAAGTTGGTAATCTTTCCAGATCGAAAGTAGTGAATTTTAATTTTAAAGATTGGAACTCTTAAAATTTAAACATTTGTTAAAGTATAACAATTGTTTGCGCATCGACTTGTATTTTTAAGAGTAGCTATCTTGTTATTTACTGTTCATAAATTATGTATATAGTCACTTCATAATTGTATTTATATGTTATACATCTGGTCACTTCGTGGCGTAATTAAGGATCACGACTACTATTAACACTTAGAGTTGCGTTAAGTTCGCATTTTGCATTGTTCTGTCTCTCGACCAGATTGCGTCATTCATCAATTCCTTGTATATTATGTGAAAAATTGGATGCATTTATATGAATGATTTTGTTTATTAATGTCAATTATGTAGCCGAATCATGTACAGTGCAATCCATTTCAGGGTACCAGACCCTGAGCTCAGCATTAGAATTACTGATTCTTCGACTGAGGACGACTAAGAAGCTCAAGAAGATCATATGTATTAATAAAGTTTATAATGTAAGATTTTATGTATACTCACATCCTTTTCTGTAAACTCTCCTTAGATTTCGCCTTAGACTAGTCGTTTAGTAGCAGTTTAGCAATAATAAGGAACTTAAGATCGGGAAAGTATGGCGTTTTTTTTCCCAACATATAATCAAGTAAATTAAAACTTTAATTAAATCGTAATTTCCCGCTGGGTTATTTTACCCAACGATAAATCACGTTTCATTTTTGGGGAGGGTTGTGACGTTGGGCTATTCACGGTTTTCTTTTCACTAACCTTGGGCACTTTTCATTAAGATTGGTTGCTATAAATAAACAACTTTTTCCCTACCAAAAATGAACCAAGAATATTTAAATTATGAACAGGAAGAAATAAAGTGAAACGAGGGAGATGGGAAATATATAAGCTAAGCTTGAGACACACGATAGAGGTCGAACGACTCTAGCGTTTAACAGTTGTCTATAGTCGAAGTCGGGGTTGAGAATTGCTACGAATTATCGGCGGCATAGTGTAGCCTAGAAGTCGAGACAGCCTCTACTCAGATCCGTTGGTAAGACTGTTAGTTTGATATTAGTGGAACAAGTGAATATGTCTAGGGTGATATTTTGGGGAGAGTCGATATAAATTTGTCGTTATAGTATTAAATTGTGAAATAAATACAGTGTATGAGATCTCTCTAACGTCTCTTTGACTGATTTGTTGACTCTTAGTGTTAGTATATTTAGTTTACCTATAGCACAAGAGGCGAATAGGAATATTATTTCGTCATAAACTAATGGAAGAAAAATGTCACTGTGTTAAGTTTATAAATTTTAAAAAAAATTTAAGAACTCTTACTGGAACGTAGTTCAGCTTAGTATAAAATAATGATTATTAAAATACATTTGCTTGAATTCTTGCTTTTTCACTAAAACAGTAATAATGCAGAAGATCTTAGACTTAATGAGAAATAATTAATGCCTGATGTTTACCCCATATTTAAGAAAAAATTCTTTTTGACTGAAAAGAAAACTAAGAATTTCTTTTTCCTTAAATTCAATAGGAGCTTTTTTTAATTTTAAACTAGACTTGCATATTCGAAAACGTATTCTTTTCTTTTGTAGAATGTTTTCAAAAACAGTAGTGGGAATTCTATAGCTTCAAAGGTGTTTGAAAATTATTACTGATTTTTATTCTATCTATGATTAAGAACTCCGAGAGAGAGAGAGAATAAAAGGTCTTAATTATTATACTAAATTAACATGCTTTCCCGTAAATATTTCAGTTCTTATCTTCATATTAAAATAATGCGTTATTCAGTTTTAAATAAATAATATTACAATATTATGCTTATTAGAATTTAAAAAGAGAAAAATTTGGAGGAAAAAGTATATTTTTGACTTGGATTAATAACATTCAAGAACGGCACCAGTGATTTCAGTAGACAAATCCCACAATGATGAACGATAATAAAACAGACAAATAATTTTAAAAACGAAAGGAGGGAAGAGCCACATAAAATTGTGTTTTCAGTGATTAATTTTCACTTTTAAATTAGTGTAAATACATGATTTCGAAAGCAAGAGCTCAAAAATAGATTTAAAAGAGGATGACTTCTGCAGTTTGACAGGTATAAAAGAAAATATTCACTTTGTATAACTTGACATGGAAAATATTAAGCGCTCCAAGACAACAATTTGTGATCTTTTTTTTTTAAAATGAAGTTTTCTTTTTAACCGGTAATAAATGCTACCGAAGAAATATTTTATGCTATAAAATATTACAAAAAGCAAATGACTATAACAATAGAAACCAAAAGTTATGCGTAGAAAAGGAAAAACCCATGCATTAAACAAAGCAAAAAAAAAAGACCTTTCAAAATTAAAACAATCAGATCAAAAAAGATCCAATAGCTTTCATAGACAAATACCATTTACAACAACATTTTAACACTAACTGACAAATATTTTACCAACCTCAAAACTAGATAAAGAATTGTCATCTATCAGAGAAAAATTATACATTATAACAAATAAAATTTTAAGAGGCTTAGATCTAGCAGTGCAAGAATTAAAATTAAAACAAAATGAAAAGAAGAAGTATATTTCAAAACATTACTCTGAAATAGTAATAAGAAAACAGATTTAAAACATAATTAAACAATTAAAAAAATTAACAGTGAAAGGAAAACTAAAAATTACAATTAATATATTTTATATTTCTCTTTATAAAAATAATGGGAAACCAGTATCCAAACATATTTTGTTAAATTTATCCATGTTATTGTAAATCTCCTGTGTTTTAGACACCATTCTAATGTTCTTTAAAAATTGGTTATAAATTAAATTTCTGAAAACATCAATGCTTAAAAAACTCACAAATGAGGGAACTTTATGTATTTTGAATGAGAATTTATTTCTTTTATCAGATATATTATTCAAAATTTAATTATTTTCTAACTTTAAAGAAATATCAAAATATTCCACTCATTTACATTAATATGAGTTTAAAATAAATTTAAATATTCAGAATAAAAAAAATTTTAAGAATTCAGGATCTTTATAAATATTAATCTGGAGGAAAATATTATTGTTAATATATCCAAATATTCTAAAATTATTATCACTATAAAAATTATCTTCATAATAATGTAGATAAATATTGGATAAGCAATTGCTTGCAGGATCACTCTGTGGTACACCTTTTATTATTACAAATTATATAGTATTATAAATATATATGTATTAACATTCCTCTGAAATACTAAAACATACTTTTTAAATTAAAAAATTCAGAAATCTACTCTTCATATTTCTTTAAGGATCATATTTTAAACAGAAATCCATGTTTAATGTCTTCCTCTTTAAATTAAACGTAATTAAAATTTCAGTCATTCTCAAAATCAGTTTCAATTACATTACTGCAAAAAACATTAAAAACTGCGAATACTTTTAGGAAGTTCTGTAAGAGAAAACGCATCTTCAAATTTAAAAGAAAAGCACTCATTCTCATAACTAAGCATGAAAGAAATTCTAAGGAATTTTGCAGTTTACATCGAGAAATCTATTAATAAACTACTCTTAACGGCGTAGAATATTAATAGATAATAATAAACTCTATAATTTAAAATAAAATCTTACAATACTTTTTAACAATTATTTCTTATGTATTGTGTTTATAGTGAGACAAAGGGCTTACATCTGGTTGAGGGGGGAAAAAAAAAAGCTGTCTCCTGACTTTACAATATTCATCACTTCCATAGATGATATATTTACTTTCGTCGCTGAAGAAACAAGTTTTTGATAATCATGGGCTGTAGTAACATTATCCCATACAAATAGTGACATAACTGATAGATTGACATTACTAATAAATAGTGGCGTTTTTGAATTTGAACTTGAAAGTATATTTTTCAAAAAAATCAAGGAATCGCTTAAGTATTGGCATTTATGCTTAGCAAAGATTAAACGTTAGCAGAGAGCTTAGATACGCTATTCGAGATTATTTTTTAACTGAGTAAAAGAATGTCGTTTACTTTACTCTACATTGGCAAGAACTTTAAATATTACAATGGCTCTTGTAAACTTACCTTTTTTATATTTTAACCATAACCTTATCATTTTTATATGTAGATGTCCTTGATTTAAATATTTCAGTTTCTGCAATTCTAGAGGGGATTTGCTAGTATTTGATAAAATGTGGTTAAATTTTCTTTTTTAAACGAAGTCTTAATTCGACTCTTCGTTTTCATTTTAAATTATATAACTCCTTCCTGAAACTCAATTTTAAAGTATAATGTGGTAATCAGTGGAGTAAATGAAAATATTTATTAAAAATTGTTAAGTAAAAATAAATCGAAACTAGAATTGTTTCATTGAATACCCATATATTTTATTCCCACACCTATTCTAAATTTTTTTTCCCAACGATACATTTTAACACTCTATTTTCTGTTATATTATGTTAAATAATATTCTTTTAAAACTTATTAATTCCTCACTTCTATAACGTTTTGATTTTTAAGCAAATGGGTTACAAAAAGAGGCACCTACAGTATGGTAATCATTTATTTTATTACGTACTAACTATTTATATGGAAAAGAAAACATTAGAACAGCTTATGTCACGACTTGCGCCTAGCACTCAGTTCTTGGATCTGCATGAGAGAAGAGAAAAAATAAAACAATGTTACGCCCAAATGGCCAAAACTGCGCATGCACCAGGAGGAATTCTGAAGCCAACGACAAAAATCCATCACTTCCTCTTTCGTCATTGAGCTGCAAAAAAAAAAAAAAAAATCACATTCATTAATTCTAATTAATTTGTAGCATTTACCATGTTTTTGAGGAGTCAGTGCTTTAGTTAGAATATCAGCACGTATTTCATCAGTGGATACATATTGAACATCTATTTCGTTTCTAGTGTCAATTTCACGTATGACATTATACCTAATGTTGTGGGCCGCGGTAGCCTAGTGGTCAAGGTCGTGGACTAGCGGCTGGCGGTTATCGTTCAGTCGAAGGTTCGATCCTTGACCGCCAAAGACCCGCCGTGTAGCCGGGGCTGATGCACGTTAAATCTGTTCGGGGCCCAAAGTCCTCCCGTTGGCGTGGTGTGGATGTTAGGAGAGGGGGGTGCCAGCTCAGGTGTCGTCCTCGTCACTTGACCGTGGTTCAAAATTACGAGGTCCGTCGCCAATAGCCCCCGTGTTGCTTCTAGCGCGACGTTAATAAAAACTAAACTAAACTAAACTATACCTAATGTCAACATGTTTAGTTAGTGATTGACACATTAAGTTCTTCATAATCTTTTGTACACCTTAGTTGACACAATATATGATGGTACGATGCTCAAATTCAAAGTGTAATATTCGTCGTTAGAAAACGACGTAAATAGTTTCTTTAGCACTTTCTGAAACTGGTGAAATCTGCTTCTGTGCTAGATAATGTTACTGGTTGTAGCTTTCGTGATTCCCATGTTTTAAGATCTACAGCAAGTTTGAACAAACAGCCAGTATAGGATTTTTCTTCTGGTTAAATCAGACGCTCAGTTGGCATCAGTATATCTTACAAGCGCATTTCCGGTCTAATGAAATTTCAAACCACTCTTTTTTTGTTCCTTTTAAGTACCTAAACACAAGCTTTGCAGCCAACTAATGGGGCTTTCCAGGATTATTATTAAACTGACTCAGATGGTTGATTGTGTAACTAATATCTGGCTTATTAAATACGGAACACTAGTGAAGCAATTAGATTACATTTCTGATACTTAAGTGAAGCAATTATATTACAATAAAGTATGTTAGTCATTTCTTCTTTTTCATTTTCAGATGGACACGTTTCTTTACTTAACTTTACAATGTAATCTACAGGAATCTCAACAGGTTTTGCATCTTGTTTACTAAACCTTTTTAAAAGAGGACTTAGTACCTTTCGAAATCAAAAGTGGAACATTTTGACACGCTTTTTTCGATTCATCATAAATCAACAATTTTGGCTCATTTTAATATGAAACTTTGCCAGTTTGTGTAATGAAATATATAGTTTAAAGTATTTAATCAAGTTTTGCTATTAAATAAATATATTTTCTTAAACAATATGAAATATGCAAACAAAAAAATAAAAAAATATATTAGCTTATCTTCTGTTACCCACAAGATAACATTTGAAAAATGTACAGTAGAATCATCATTCTTGTATCAAATTAAAACTAAATAATGCCTTTATTCTGCAAACCTCAAATTTTAAATGTTACCTCTCATTTAAAAAAATTGAAAAATTTAAATATGTCATATACTTTGCAACTTGTAACTATTTTTTATCTATCACGCTATAAAATAAAATCTGTTCATCCCAATGACAAAACTGAGGTTCACAGAATAAAGATCTATAAGTACAATACCCATGTAAAATTTTAAAACTCTACAAGTAAAACCTTTTTTTTTTTAATCCTATGGGAAGGTGTGAAAATACGAAACTGAGAAAAAGCGATTTCTTTACATTGCATTTAATGTAAAAAGTAGCTTTTAGCAATTACTTTTTTTACTGCACAGGACATATTGTCGGATTTTGACGCGATTTACTTCAAAATGCTCCTAACATTTCACGCTATTTTTTGAAAATAAATTTGAAGTATCAAATTTTTGAAGGTGCAAAAGTACTAAGTCCCCTTAGATATCATTAATATATTTTTTGAGAAAAACTTTTAGAATATTATCTTAGGTAAAAACTCTCTCTCTTAATTCCAAGAGACAATGATGCATTTTGCCAAAATATTTAACATAAAATTCTTTAGAAAGATAATTTTTAAGTTCAGTATATAAGTTAGAGTTATTTGTTGCTATAATCAAGTAATCAATGTATAAAATTAATATTAACTCACTCTTAGATGTCTCCATCTTGTAAAAACACTTATCTACTTGTTGAGAGACTTTAAGCTTTTCATCTAATTTTTTGTACCAATTCCTTTCACTTGGTTTTAGACTGTCCAGAGACTTTTTAAAGCATATACATAATCAGGAGGATTTTGATTTTCAAAGCATTTAGTTTATTCCAAAAATATTTTTTCTTTCAAATCTCGAATGACATAAGCCATGACAAATTCGAGTTGATATAACATGAAGTCTCGTTCAACGTTGTATGCAATCACCGTACTTTATAATTTGATCTTGCTACAGGAGAAAACGTTTCATGAAAGTCAATTCCGAACTTCTGAGAGAATTCTCTGGCAACCAGTTGAGTTTTTATCTCTCGAACAGTTCCGTCGGAATTGTATTTAGTTTTAAGAACCCTTGACATACGATAACTTTCTTGTTTTGAGGTCACTTTATTAATTTCCATGCTCCATTTTTAATTAGTGCTTCATATTCACTTTGCATAGCTTTATATAAATCTTCAGCATAACATTCCTTTAATGCTTCGACTAAGATCGGATTTATACCTTCCCCTTCAGTAATTTGTGCTTCATTATTTATCTAAGTTAGTAGATTCTCTTCAATTTTTTTTTTTATTTTTGTTTGTTGATACTCTTCTTTCGGTCTTCCAGGCCTTTCAGTCTTGGTTTTTCTTGGTATAGCCTAGCCCTCCTTTTAATCTACACTTAATGTACTTCTTTACAGTCTGTGTCTTCATTTAATGATTCAGTAGGTATTTCCTTCATGTTTGAGGTGTCATGCTTTATTTCATCAGCTGAGATTTCCTCTGCATTAGATGGTTCCTTTTCAACTTCCTTGTGAATATTTTGTTAGGAAAATCTTTTACTTTTAACTCGTAACTTTAAAAACTTATCACTAAACTACTTTATTCTCTTTTACTACAAACTTTCTTTCCACTTCTGATTTGTTAGAAACACTTTAATTTAACTTAGGTTACTTTCACTTATCTCTAAACTTCGTATGAGATCAGACTTACAACTTTTTAACTAATAACGACATTTCCTTTCATTCTTATAAATTCTGTCGCGTCACTTTGGTGATCTACTCAATTTACTGTTAGCATATCTGGTCCCCTAGCGATATTCTTCACTTAGCTGTTGACTTAAATTCTAAGACAAAGAACAGACCTGTTGTTTAACAACAACAATAATTTATCAAGTACTATCTTTATGAGCGATCTCAATTCACAAGTGTCAACTCGATTGCATACACACAGACACTGAGACTCTCTGCACTGAATCTGATTCTCTTCTGAGGGAGTTGTGTGAGTGACATCTTACACTCACCCCTTTCAAGACGTCCTCAACAGGTGGGCTTTGAACATTGAAGATAGCAATTTTCATGAGAGAATTTTTTAAATTTTCTTCATAATTTGATCAGTTTTTGAATTCAGCTATAAATCTAACGTCCCTAGCTTGAAGTACTTTATTTAATTCCGGATCCCTCAGTCTATAAGCCTTGAATTCGTCAGAATATCCGAGGAAAAGGCACTCTTTGGATCTGTTATCAAATTTTCCTTTCATCGGTTATTTTATTCAAGACAGACACTTTTTGTCCAAATATCTTCAGATGACTGACACTTGGCTTTCTGTCAAAAAAATTTCGAATAGTTTTTTTTTTTCCAGCTAGATTTCACGTTGGGCAGCGATTATGTAAATAAACAGCTGTATTTATAGCTTCGGCCCAAAACTTTTGTGGCTGATAGGATTGGATAAGTAAATAACGGACTAATGAACAAAGAGTTCGATTCCTTCTTTCAACTCAACCATTTTGAGATGGTGAACAATTTACAGTACATTGTCTTTTTATTCCAAATGACTTTAATTTTTAATCAAATTATTTTCTAATATATCCAAGGCCATTATCGATATACAAACTTTTAATTATTTTATTCAGCTGATTTTAGAACAAAGTTCAATAAAGCATTTTTAACTTCATCTTTTGCTTTAAAGGATGCAACATGGACGAATTTTAATTTATCATCAATGAAAGTAGCAAAATAGAAAAACTTTTCGAGACTTTAGCATCACATAAAACCACACAAATCAGAGTAAAATAAATGTAATAATCTAGGACTGATTTGTAATAATTCAGGTCTTCTAGATAAAGAATTGAAGTTGGTTTGTCAAAAATGCATACTTTACAGTCTTGTAAAGAAACACTTTTATTAAATGAAATACCTTTAACTCTTTCATTGGATCATAACCATTTTTTTTTTAAAAAAAATCGCCGCATTTAAAGGATCACACCTCATGTGCCCCTGTTGAATCTTACTTACAACTGATGCTGATTCAAATATGGGGGAGAAATATAATCCAGATCTTTTCCTAGTTTTACAGTAAAAATTATTTTATTATTAAAATTACTTACACAAGTTAAGTTCTTATTAAATTTCACAGTAAATTTATTTGATGTTTCTTTTGATATTGAAATCAAATTATATTTTAGTTCAGATACATAGAACAGATGGTCCAATTTAATTAAAACTGCTGCAGGGATGAATTGGCACATTTAACCCGTGTAACTCGTTAATTGCGAAAGGAGAAAAAAAGAGCTTCTTTTGGCCAGCGCTCTTCGAAAGAATGCGTACGCACGGGACTGGGCGATTTTCCCTGTTAATCCTAATTTCATTTAAAAATTCATTAAAATCATTACAGAAATTAAATGCGCAGAAATAAATAAAAAAAAAATTAAATACATACTAACAATAAATATATTAATATAAATGAAAATAAATAAAAAATGAAATAAAATATTTAATTAAATAACAAGTAATAAATAAATAGAGTAAAATATAATTAATAATATAAATAATGAAATGTAAAACGCAAAAAATATAAAAATATATAATAAATAGATAAATATAGCAAAATATAATAAATAAGTAAAATAAATAATAAAATATAAAACATGAAAAATAAGTAAGAAATGTAATAAAAAAAATAAATGAAACGTCTCCATTTGAAATCACACCGGAGTGAGCACGGACCTCAAAACTCGGAAATATCGTTAGAAGACTTGTCACACCGTAGGCCGTGAAGGAAAAATCACGTGATCATGGTCCTGAACGGTTCAACTAATATGTATTTGCTACCATTCCTTATTTTAAATTTTACAGTTCCTTTACCAATGGTATTAAGAGTTTTATCAGTAGCTAATTTTACACGGAAATCATTTATTTTTTTAGATGAGGGAAGAGGAATTTTTTATTGCACATATGTGAAATTGCTCCACTGTCGATCATAAACGAATGTTTGAATATCGCTTCTGCATAATTGTACGTATTTTCAACTGTCATTGTGAAATTTCTGCAGATATTTTCTCATTCATCGATCTACAATCGGAAGCTTTATGACCAAAAATATTGCAATTTAAGTTCGTTCGGAATAGCTTCTTTTGGTCAATTTGACTTTCATTTCAGTGTTTGAAGTGCTGATATCCCTTTTTAATATTTGAGTTAAAAGTTTGCTGTGCATCAGAATAAGTGGATAACTCTTTATTTTTAGGGCATTAAATTTTTCAAGGTTTTCAGGAGAGAATGAAGTAACCTTCAATATGGAGAAGATAGAGGCTCACAGCGTGATTAAGTTCTGTCATTTGAAAGGTTACGGTGCCTAGAAATCCCACGATGAAATTATGGCTGTTTATGGCAGTGATATCTCTCCATATGATACTGCTGTGAGTTGGAAAATATATTTTCAAATTGACCACACGTCCCTTACAGACGACCCAAGAATTGGAACATTATCACTCACGGACGATGCTATTAATGAAAAGAAAGTGGAAGATTTTATCCTACTAAACCGTAAAGCAATCATCCAAATGATCATGAGTGAGACTGATCCAAGTTACAGCAGTCGTAAAGCATGACAGGCTTATTCGTAAATCCTAAAAACGCTTTCAATATTGAATAAATGGGATGTTAAGTTTAAATAGTATTTTAGTTTAATTACATGACAGGGGTACGAAAATTCTTATAATTTTTATTCTTTATTTTTTTTAATGTCATATTTTTAATTTTCTTATTAATAATAGTTTATAATTTAATTATTTGTGATCAAAACATTAATAGTCATTAATATTTCTAATATATAGTTTTTTGATTAGTAATGATTTGAATAATAAGAATTTATAATTAAATCATTATTAATCAAAAATAATATAATATTATGAAAATATAAATAAACTTAATATTAATGCAATAATATTAGACAATAGCTTAATAATTACAATATAATTTTTTCCATTATTATTAAATAATATTTTGCTCAAAAGAACATTCAATTCCATCGTAACGTCAGGTATTTCAGCTAGTGAAATATAATATGATTTATACAGTTTTCAAACAATTAATATAGTTTTATTCATTGAGAATTTTCTAAAATTTGACTTCTAAAAGTGTATTCGCTGATATTTTTTCTATTGATTTCGTTATAGAATGTCGCCCTAAAATCTACGTAATGGGCTATCGGAAACTCTTAACTTGGAATCACAGTCAAGTAATAATGATGACTTTGAATTCTTATTTTCTTATTGTTCACATCACACTAAATAAAAACTTAAGTTCCAATTGAATTTTAAATAAGCCCACATCATCTCTTAATATTTCTACTGTGTCTTTAATGAAGTCGAGAGAGAGAGAGAGAGTTAAATATTTAACTTATTGTAGATATTTATTTATTCAGTTTTTTTTTAATTAAAAAGTCACAGGCCATAAGTTAAATACTTTTCAAGTGAATAAAACGAAAAATAAATAATAAAAATATATAATGAGCAATGAATTTTTAAGAAATAAAACTTAAATAAGAAATAACGTATGATGAGCACTAGCTAAGTGAAAGTTTTTATCTTTGTGCATTTTGTGGAATTAAATGTAATAAAAAGTATTTTATTTATCTAAATGTGAATTCATGTAAATTTTACAATATTTCCAGTTTAATTATTTTACTTGTAAGAAGGTTTTGACAAAATACTGTGGCAGAATTCCACAGTCATTAAAGTTACATTTTAAAACACTTTTTAACCTTAACTATAGCTTTCTACTTTTAAAATGATTAAAAGCGAAACGAAAATTTTAGCAGAATGTATTATCATGGAAAGTTTTACCCAATAACACTCAAAGCAGAGTTAAAAAGTCTTAGACGAATTTTTTTCTTTCTTTCCGCAGAGTTACTTTATTTTCCAAAAGCAATGTTTACTTCAATGAGTTTTTCTTTAAAAAAAAAGTGGTTTTTTTTTCCCCTGGGCCATCTCAAGAAAATTCCTCATTCCTGTTTATCATTTAAAGAGGGAAAAGCAAGTTTTTTTTTCTTTATTTGCTAAGACAAATAATTTCTCCTAGTTTCAAGATATGAGAGGTTTCATTTCCCCTTAAATATCGTAATTCAATAACACCCACATAATTTTATAATACTTTTGATTATTTTTAGAAATGAATAAGTGTTTTTTTTTTTTTTTTCGGTCAAGACAAAAATGCATCAAAGTAATTTTATTTTGTGATTAAAACAAGGTTACATTTCCTTTTGTGAAAGTTGAAATTGAAATTCGTGATGCTAAACGCTTAAATAATGGATTTAAACATTTATAAAAGCAGTGAAACAAAATGTGTGAAACAGAATTCTAATTTTTCATTCAGTAAAAAAAAATTCCAGAGTGATTTTTTTTTTTAAATTTGTTTTTTAACAAAATAACATTTTTATATAATATTGTAAAGTTTTTGTAATCAACATCCTCCCTAATCAATTTGAATAAAAAATATCACATTTTTATTGCATTCCTTTTCAAGTCAAAGAGACCGATAAAAATGTTATTTTTTTTCTCTCTTTAATCTTTATTAAAAATTTTACAAAATAAGTGTATTGTTTTCTATATAATTATTTTAATTTTTCGAGTTATTTCCAGCGACTGAAAACCTTTAAATATTAAGCATCGTATGATAGTTTTTGAATCTAAAAATTCCCCCAAGTAAAACCTGATATTTGGAGCTTGTTTTAATTCTCATTGACTTTGCTTGGAAATTTTATTTTTGAAACCATTTAGTATTGAATGTAGGTTGACTGATTGATACAAATGCATGACATAAAACGCACTTTATAAAGGGAGAATATATGAAAAAAGCGCTTATGTTATGAATTTGATTTATAAAACAAAAACGTGCATAGAATATCCTCTGTGTTTCTTAACAGAGTTTTTTTTAAACTGATGAAGATACAAATGTGAAATCAATTGCCATCAACAAATCTGTTTTTCATGAAGGCTATTTAAATAAAACTTTTTGGTGATTATAACCAATACTTGAATTATGTGTAAAATAATTTATCAAACTGATTCTACTGCTTTTCCATGCCAGATTAATCGGTAAGATTAAAAGCCATTACGAGATGGAAAACTACATTTTTCAATCTATTTTAAAAAAATATGTACTTTGAGTTTTCCTTTTGTTTCTGACATTTTAGCATTTATGGCAATTTTAATGTTCCCATTACAAACATGTGATTAATGTTAATTCTCCTTTGCAATTTTTCTATTATTTTATAAATAAGGAATAATTACGAAAGAAATTATAGCTATAGCTTATAAAACATATATTTAATGTGTTAAGTCGATATATAGTAGCATTTCAATTTTGCAACCTACGCTTCTCTTTTTAAATTCCCGAACTCTTTACAAACTTAAACTCATTTTTAAAATAAGAAATTCATAAGAAAAAATGTTCTTAATTGCTGAGGTAATTTTCTTCAGAAGCTAAAAATTGGGCAATTGTGCAATGATTGGTTTTATTGACGTCACTCTAGAAGCAACACGAGGGCTAATGGCTACTGATTTCGTAATTTTGAACCTCGATCAAGTGACGAGGACGATTTCTAATCTGGCACCTCCCAT
The DNA here is from genome assembly GCA_019974015.1 of Nephila pilipes. Classification (NCBI taxonomy): domain Eukaryota; kingdom Metazoa; phylum Arthropoda; class Arachnida; order Araneae; family Nephilidae; genus Nephila; species Nephila pilipes. The sequence continues at coordinate 922,468 of BMAW01040021.1, forward strand.
TCTTAACTTCCACACACATCAAAGGAGGACTTAAGGCCTCGATATATTTAACGTGCAGCATCCCGGCTACACGGTAGGTCTTTTGTGACATCAAGGTTCAAACCCACGACTCGACGAGAACCGTCGGCTGTGAGTCTGCGACCATGACCACTTGGTTACGGCGATCACCGGAAAGCGTGCAACCTGTGACATTGGGCTATTCACATTTTTCTCTTCACTAACTTCAAGGACTTTATAATAATTTGAATTGCATGAAATTACAATTTCTTTCCAATCAAAATCCAACGTGATTAGGTAAATTAGATGATGATGGAAGTGAAGTGAGTGAGTAAGAATAGAGGTTTAAAGTGTAAGAACCAGTTATGGCTATGCTGCGCCAAACAGGTTGAAGTTGTGATATGAAAAAACAGGAAAGAAAGTTACGATGATTGACAAGACGGAGGGTCGAAAATAGAAAAGGATCGCCAGACGATCACGGGCGTGTCACCCGTGCTAACCAAAGACAGTAAGCCCCATGAGAAAGAAAAAGATCACTAGGGTACCTCAGGAGTGGAGTAAATTAGAGATAACGATTCATAAATGAAATAGAAATGAAGGGATATAGAGGTTAACGACTTGTGCTGATAGAGATTTATAATTTGGATTGAAGTACCTTAATTAGTTTTGTGGATTAAAAAGAATTCTAGTTAAAGTATTAAGCTCTGAAGCTCTGTTAGTGAGTATTGTGTTGAATTCCGAGCGAGTGATTTGGTAAGCTAAAATTTCATATTTAAATCATAATCTAGGATTGTAGAGGTAAGTTGGGATTCGAGAGGGAGACTTTCTCTCTCTCTCTCTCTCTCTCTCTCTATATATATATATATATATATATATGTGTGTGTGTATGTATTCTCCAGTGTTTAATAATAAAGCATTTTATTTTGTTCTTGCTTGTCTTCAATTGAAGTTCAGTGTTTATTAAGTAATATATTCGTTTCAGATTTGGTGCAAGAGGCTGAATAATGAAGAATGGGCGTTACAAACTTACCATGCCATCAAAAGAGTAATTCTTTTAATCAACTCCAAATCTTGCAGAAGTAAAAAATGCTTGCTTTTATGATTATTAGTATGTTATTTACATTAAATTTGTAATAAAAAATAATAAATGTTCCTTTTGTTTGCCAGCTATAATTAAAATTTATGTGATTATTTTTGAACTAATGTTGCACTATAACTACACGAGGGGCATTGAGCCTCTGCCAAGTGACGTTGATGACGCTCTTGAGAGGTATCTCTTTAAAACTTCTACAAGCCACGTTGTTTTACATGTTGCATTATAGAATTAAATTTTACGCCTAGTTTCTCACCAAATGGTCGCCAAATCCGTCGTTTGATAATTTATCGTTTGCTTTAATTTTAAATACATGTCGCTTAATTGATTAACATAGCACTTAATTGAGCTAAACAATTTAACCAGAAGCTTATTCAATTGAAATCGTAAGTCCTTTGCATCTTTTAAGCAGTCTGAACCTGATAAAATATCATCTACATAGGTATCATTAATCACCGCAGATGATGTTTGAGAAAACCTTTTCTGCTCATCTTCAACTCATGCCTTTTGTATTCTTGTTGCCAAAAATGGTGCACAAGATGTTACATAAGGTACAGTTTTAAGTTTATAAGTCTCCACAGAAGCAAAAGGACCTCGTTTCCTTACTATCTTTTGTAAATTTCTGTCTGATTCATCCATGGGTATTTGTGTATACATCTTTTTTATTTCCCTACCGAAAGCATATTTATACAGACAGTACTTTGCTATTATTAAAAAAAAAAAAAAAAAAAAAACAGCTCCTTTTGTTCGGTTTTATCATTCAGGAACAGAGAAATTCCACTGCTTGATTTTAATGATGCGTCAAACACAAGCGAAGTATGGTTGATGTGCTTTCCGGCCGAAAAACTGCATGATGGGGAACACAACAATCCTCATTGGATTTCTCCTAACCTATGATACTTTCCATATGACTAAGGGAAAGATGTTCTTCCAAGAAACCCTTACACAATGAAGCCAACTTTTAATTTTTATCTAACTTTTTCCGAATTAAGTTTAAACGCCTTTCTATTGTTTCCTTTGAAGAACTCATGCTATATATTTTCTCTCTAACATTGGTAATTTTACCACATAACCTTTGAGTTTCGGCCCTTTTGTATATAACATGAGAATGTTCCTCACAATATTTCTTTTCGAAAGAAATTGAATCATTATCCCCCCCCACACACACACATGGAATGATTCTAAATCGAAGAACTTTTTGAAAGCTGTATCTAAATTATCACGTTCTGAGGTCAAGCCAGAAAAATAATAAGATTCTTTATTCTTGATTGATCCTGTGACTAAATACCCAAACACTCTATTTTGCAATAACCGAGAACCGTCATGTGATCTGAATTTTTCTGCCTTAAGCAACTAAAAAAGTAATTCACATACGAATGCTACAATCATTTTAGTGGGAATATGAAATGTAGGATCAGCAAGCATAATTTCATTTGGAAAATTAATGTTCGAGATATCAATTTGATTATTAGGCATTAATACAGTAATACGAGGCAAAATAAACAATGATTTGTGTTTTACAAAAATCACCTTCACGATTTGATAATTTGGCATTTGCCTTGTGTTTCACAAAACACTCACCGCAACTTATCCCTGATATTAAAGTGTTGATTCTTTTCTTATTTAATTTTAATACTTCAGCTACGCCTGAAGTTAAAATATGTTTACACTTGAGTCCGGATCCAATATTCCCTTCATTTTAATTTTTGCTCCTCACTTATTCTCAATGTATATGTTTACAGTACAGGGTAAACCACTTCGATTTGATTTAGCAGTCAACGAGGGTTGAGCGATGGCATCATTTTTTTTTTTTTTTGTTCCTGTGTTAGTTGTGATAATTCAATCACTTCAGAATTCTAAACACTTAAAGGGATTTATTTTAGTTTCGTTTTAAAGAGAATATGTATTAGAGAATTGTGACCCGATTTTTTGCAAATTCGGCTGACGAATGTTGAATTACAGGGTGCACTATGAGCCTTTAAACAATTATTACATAATTTATTTTCCTTTAATACTGCTATACGTTTTGGAACGCTCAAATTGAAAAGTTAAGAACATCTATTCAATGAATGCTCAGAGGGACACAATACTCACTGTTTTGTATGGTTTTTAGTTTTACTTTGATTAAGCAGCAAATTATTAGCTTTGTTTGTTGTGTTTTGATTTTCTCTATGAAATTTCGTAGTTTGAGTTTTATTTATCTGTCTTAAAACAAGTAAGCTGGACTATAGAAAGTGAAAAAGTTCATTTAGAGAAGGAACCTCTTTAGGATTTATGAAGGTTTCTTATACCTTTGTGATTTCATTATCTAATTTTTGTAAAATGATATTTTTTTTCTCACTAAAATGGCATTTGTAAGTTCGTTACAATCCAATTTCAGAAACTTTAATGCTCGTAAACTTTTATTTGTAGTATCTGTAATTATCTTTAACCCTTCCGGCGATTCAAAATTTAATTTTACAATTTTGAGCATGGATTGAATATGAATATGAATAATCCGTTGCTCGTGTAAATAAGCAACGGATGCAATGCAACCGTTAAAAGACGATGTAACAAAATCCTAAACGTACTAGCAATACAGCGTTATTTTCATTATATACCAGGTAAACGTGTTGACAGAGAGGTAAATTTAGTGTTCAGCGGAGCATGTATTCAAGTTTCGACAACAACAAAATGTACACCAACTCGACACCAACAAAAAGAATCGAGTGGAAAATGGGGGAAATTATACATTTACGAGGCCTATATAAATAAATTTTGGCAATTTAAATTACTCATGAAAGCCTTGTGTTATACGCTGTGGTACCTTTTTTATTCGCATCGTCGTCATGCATCGTCTATTAAACACCTCCAAAAATTATATGTTAAATCTAGCTGAAACTTAAAATTCTTTACTTAGATGGGTGGTTGGAGAGGGAGGTATCATATCCTATTCATTATCTGAGTGACGGCAGCCGTGGCCTATTGGTCATGGTCACGAACTCTCATGTGGGGTTGTTCCGTCGAGCCCTGGGTTCGAATTCTGAGGCCACTAACGACCAACCGTGTAGCGGGGCTGACTCATGTTAAATGTGTCGAGACTCTTGGTCCATCTTTTGGTGTGGTGTGGAATATAGGAGAGGGAAGTGCCCGCTCAGGTGTCGTCCTCGTCACTTGACCTAGATTAAAATTAAGAGGTCCATCGTCAATAGCCCTCGTGTTGCTTCTAATTGTGATTATGAAGGATCAAAGTCCATCGAACCAATAGTCCTTTGTTTAATACTTGTAAAACGCTAATTAAACCACACCGAAGTTTTTAATATCACATATTTTCCTTTAAACAGTTAAAAACCTAGGTCTCTTATTTTTTTATACCTGTTAGAGAGAGCTCGAATCTTAATATTGTCATTTTTTTCTCTCTTTCATCATAAATATTAAGTAATACTCCCCCATTCTTCTTTACATCATAAGTACTATATATATACTTAACCTTACTTATATAAATAATACTTAAATATCGCAACTTGACTCGTCTGTTAAGTATAAAAAGAGGCTCCTAAAAAGGAATAATATTATAGCTCTTTAATTTAAAAAAATAAAAATCCCTTAATCATGAGATAAAAAATTATTTTTCTACGAATGAAATTTAGCCTCTTGATAGAAGTATATATAAATCTAATTTGTTTGAGTGATGCTGTCTAAATGATAAAATATCTTATAATTACATTATAAGCTTAGATACATATTTTTAACTCCTAATAAAGGAAATCTAAAACTTTAAGCAGTTATAAGCGCATGGTGTATGCGCTTATAATTGCTTAAGGTTTTAGATTGAATTTTATGAGATTCATTTAAAACACGGAAGAATAGTTTCTTTCTCCATTCTACAGAAATGTTACGCTTTACATTCGATATTGATGTCGTACTGTAGTTCACGATCATGCGCTTCTGTGCTATTCGTAGCCAATACGGCTTTTAAAGAGCTTAGAAAAAGAAAGGTATAGAGACCAATCGATTTTTGAGATTCCATCAACTAAAAACTAACTTCATGTTGAATTTATAGTTTAATCAGGTATTACCTGAATAAAATTTCGTTAATTTTTAATCACGAAAAACTTACAAATTTAACCTAAAAAAGAAGTTAATTTAAAAGTTGCAGAGAGAGATTTATGGAAAAATATAGATCTATGAAAACTTCAAAATGGAGGTAGTTCAGTTGTAGAAAGCTTATAAATTTGACGATCCAACTAAAGTCCATTAAATGGATTATTTTCCACAACATATGGCGGTAGTTCTAAGTCCTCAAATTGAAGTAATAATAAATTTATGGTATGGGATGTAAGATCACACATTTTCTAAACATGATTCTATTTAAAAAGTCCTTTGCAATTGTCTTTTATATCTATTTAAAACAAATTTGAGACCAAATAAATCAAACTTTCTACGAATTAAATCTTGTTATTACTGTCTTGTGATTTGAAAAATTAAGAAATATCTATATTTTGAAGTAGCATAAAAGTGTATCTATTTACATAACTGAGCTTTCTAAGCTTAACTTTTCCATGTTTAAAACAATCTTGTTTCATTCATCTGTCTTGGCCGTGATAGACTAGGGGTTATGGACGCGGACTCGAGACCAGAGGTTTTCATCGAGTCGGGGGTTTCATCCTTGATGCCACTAAAAAACTGCCGTGAATCTGGAGCTGATGCATGTAAATCTGTAGAGGCCGAAAGATCTCCCATAAGTGTGGTGTGGAAATTAGGAGAGAAGGGTGCCAGTTCAGGTATCGTCCTCGACACTTGACCGAAGTTCAAAATTACGAGGTCCGTCGTCTATAGCCCTATTGTTGCTTCTAGTGCAACATTAATAAAACCAAGCCAGTCATTTATCTGTCATAGAATGAGATTTCATTCAATATAATTCCTTTCATTTACAAAGTATTGTGACTCAAGGACAAAACCTTCATCGAGATAATAACGAAATGTTTACATCTGAATAAATCCGTTGAAAGTTTACGTATTTCTAAGAGATTAGGAGTACTTATATCACTGGGGTTGTGCAACGGTGAAAGAAAACATAGCAAATAACCAATTTATGCATTTGCACATGTCGATACTGAAACTCAGAGGGATTTGACTCTTACAATATATATATATATATATATATATATATATATAGTGACTTCTAGAATTCTTTATAAATCCCCATCTTCACTTTTTTTAAAAAAATGATTTTATCTTTCAAACTTTAATATTAACAAGAAGAATGTAGTACACATAATTTAAATAATAATCTGGTAAAAAAAATAAGGTAGCAAAACTTTCTGTAATATTTGAATTACATAATTTGTATGTTTCAAGATCTGTAAAATTCGAAGCGAAATCACAAAAATCAATGTACACTTGATTGATTTGATAAATATTGATAATTTGATAAATGTATTATTTGACTGATTTGACAAGTAAATGATTTGGTATATATATGATCTCGATTGATTCTATACATAAATATATGCTCTTAATTCGATAAATATATGCCACTGTGTGTTTCTGTTACTGTGTGTGGTAATACAGCTTGTTTAGACTCTAATCTATGGTTTTTCTGAGGGATCAAAATTGACTGAATCTGTTATTAAAAACGGAAAAGAAAGAATAGTTGTAATTCAAAAAGTTCATATTCAAATATCTTTAAAATGTTATTCTTTGTATGGAATTTTTCAGAGCTCTTTATGGCATTCTCCAGAAATACGTTCAAGAATTATGCAAAAATGTATTGAAAATTTAACATTCTGCAGGTTCCTTCCCTTATACCTTCTACGTGCGCTGGAGATCTGCTCATTTCACATCGCTCGCATAACTCGGTGACGTGTGTCTATCCTGAAACTTGCACAATTTTCTGGCAGTTCTTTCTAGGTGTTGCATTTTCACGGTCACGCAGTGTATGTTATCATTGGTCGATCATTATGACAATTTTGATTACGTCTAAAAAAAAGCGAAAATTAAATACGTCTGCAGAGATACTAATCCTAAAAGGCTCTGAGTAGTATTTGAATATCGTATTTTCAGTAATAATTCGGTGGTAATTAATAATAGTTCAAACATTTAACGATATATTTTCTAAATTTTTACATGATTATTTTGAATAACTCTGATGCTAAATATTATGAAAATACTACCTTTTACTCTTATTAAATTCTTCCTTTTTGGCATTCCAAAAAGCATCTTCCATTTTCGAAAAATAAGGCACATTGTGTAAGTTTTATAAAATGTACAAGTTAATTGACAAAATTTTTGTTGAAATGCTATTTTATGTAATAACTACTGTTACTGGAGGGGGGGGGGAACCGGTTTTCCTTCGCTATTTTTCTTTTCCTTATTTTTTTCTGTCAAAAAATATCTTCTTTCGTAAGAACTTAGGCCCTGTTTTAAATCTAACATGGTATGTGGTAAATATATGAGGGGCAGTGGGTGATTCAGTTGTTTATGGAATAAAATGAGTGATATAGTAAACAAGTTAGGAATGTATTATCTAGGACAAGTGATTGCAAATTTTTGTAGATTAAGGAGAAAATCTGCGCTTCAAAACAATTGAAGTATTATTCGAGATCTGTAAATGTATTTCTAAAAACAAGGAAAATTTAATATAACATTGTTACATATTATAAAAATATTTTAACTCCATTAAATAAAAAATAATATGTAATAAAATGGTTTTCATATTGGTTTTGATCAGTGAGAGCAAAGCGCATGCAATTCTAATATATATATATATATATATATATATATATATATATATATATATATATATATGTTAGTTAATTAAAGTATGTCTAGCTTAATAATATTAATGCTTTTTTACGTTGATAAAGCTCATTGAAAATTCTATAAAGGAAACAGTGAGAGATATGTAATTTATACATGATAATTAGTTACATCACTATTATAAATAACTCTGTTAATGTTTACTAGGATTGCTGCTTCAAAAGCAGTTTAAACATCGGCATGATCTAAGCTCTCATATTGAAGGAGAAAAGTAACAATTGTTCATTACTAATTGATAATCTTAAACTCTAATTAAATCGATACCTTCAAATCATCTCAGAAAAATATAAAAGAAACTAAATTATTATGCATTTAAAAAAACAGGTAGTATTATTGAAACAACATAAGATATATTTGTTTAAAGACTTGTCGATCCCATTGTAAGAAATCTGACGTGGCTAAAGTGACACACTTCTATGAAAAGTAAGAACATGCTATTATACAAGTTGTTCATTTTTCTAATATTAAAGTCTCAAAGAACACAATAGCAATAAAAATCTTTCAGAATAATTACTTTTTCAGCTAATCACTTTGGTTTAATTTTATTGAGCATCAAAAATCAGAAACAAAAACATTTCATGGCTGTAGTCGATAGTACATCGAATTGCAATTATCTAGAAGGATTAACTTCAAACAGTCGCATCCTGGATATTTTGTAACTATTGTAGTTAATCCAAAAAAAACTAGACTTTACACATTAGAAATCTTAGACATTCAGAATATTTCATAACACTAGTGTTCAGTTTATATTTAGATCATTTTAAAGTTATAAAGGGGCTATTAGCGACATATCTCGTAATATTGAGTTTCCGTCAAGTGATGACGACGGCACCTTATTCTCCTAACTTCAAAACCACGTCATTTAAACTTAGTTCAATTTAAAGTGCAACAACACCAATTATTCCTCACTATGACAATAGGCACAATCAGAACTCGCATCCATGAATTGAACTTGAACATTGCCGACCACATAAATCTCAAACGAAATATTTGTATTCATCTATTGAAAATGTTTATATTTTAATCCCTGTATGCCCCACAGCTATCACAAGGTGTTCTAAACATTTTTAATGCACAGCTAAATAGAAACACAAAATGAATCTGAGACGCTCCATGCGGCTTATTTGAAATTTATAACTCCTAAATATCAAGAATCAACAAATGCTCAAATGTATACGGATTTGTGCAGGGCCTTATAATTCTGTAAACTGTCTTGTGACTATGCTACTCATAACAAATTAATGTATTTAAAGTATTTTGTATTGCAACATTCTGAAACAACGAAAACGTAACCATATATAACGTTACAAATTTAGATACCCATACTGTTGATATTGCAATGGAATTCGGAGATAAATCACGAAAATGTAAAAGATGTAGAAACTTTGAATTCTTGCATCATAGTATAGCCGGTTTATCTCACTTTATTTTGAAAAAGGGAAAGAATGTTCAACAGAGGGACCAACTTCGGATTACGTTATATTATCGGGTTACGTGGGTAAATAAACTGGGGACAAGTGGAGCTAGAAAGATATGGAAGGATGATAGCTGCTCGACAGATGGATAAGCGTTAAGAATACGTTACGTTATCAGTGAGTGCCACATGCAGATCGTGCATGCTTTGAAACGACTAAATTATGGGAAGATAGTGAACCGTTTGAGCAGTAGCTGCTTGGGCCACCCACAAAGGCATTTTATCGCAATCCCCCAAAGTATCACCCCACAAAGGCATTTTATCGAAAGGGTGCGTCATTCAAGATAATAAATAATTGCATATTTCTAATCAGAAATATTTCCAGGAGGAAAGTAGCTCAAAGATTACTGTACTTTATCACGTATTTGAACTTAAGATAAATACTGTCACTTTAAACACAAAAACATTTTCTAAGTAGTATACAGAAATTATTTTTCGCAACTGGTACACAATTGAATCAAAATAATTTGCGCGACAAATTATTTCTGTTGCATTTTTCTCTATAGTTTATCTTATTAACATGAGGAATTACTGGAGAAGATTCTAACTTTATACTTTCCTATGAGAACAAACATCCCTCCCTCTTCAAGCTTCTTTCGAATATTTAATTAACTCCTGAAAATATGTTCCATATCGTAATTTCTGTTTTCATATTCAATTCAGTATTTCAGTCCTGAAAGACCTATTTCCAGTAATGGGTAATAGTAACATTCTCAACTGATATTTTTGACTCTAAAATATCTGAGTTTTTTTTTTTTTTTTTTTTTTGATAAATTTTTTCCTCAATATATTTTACACTAAAAAAAAAATTTCAAAAGAAAATATATGGCTTAAATATTGAATCCTAACCTCCTATTGAATTAAAATTTATTTAGTTTCCGAAAGGATGTACATTTTTGACATTTTATGTAAACTCTTGCAGAGTCCGGTGAAGAGTTTCTTTGCAATAATCTCAGAAGTATTCATTGTAAAAGTATACTCTCCATTTTTTTTTTTTTTTTTTTTTGTTGAAAAAAAGGACATTTATCAGTAACTGCACATGAGAGATTTTTTGAAATAATTCAACGTAGAAAGTACTTGGAGTAGGATTGGAGAGAATTACTTTAGTTTATTCCACTAAACAAACGAATGCTTGCATAGCCCATCTAGAAACCATCATTTTGGGAATGTCGTAAACTGTAGGACTAAAGGAAGTACTTTCTTTTACATTCTCTGAAAAGAATCTAAAAGGGAAGAAAACCTATCAATGATCCGGATGAGTAAGAATATTCGAAGCATCAAAAAAGTTGATTTTAAAACATCAACTTATACAAATCTCATGGACGATAATCAACCACTGAAAGACAATTACCACTCATTTCAAATATAAACATTGAGGAGCTGAATGAAATTGTTGAGACAGACACAAGCATGACGAAAGAGTTAATGCTTCAATTTCATACTCAAGCAACAGAATGTATTATTTAAAAAGTAATGGAAGCCTGAAAGCATGTTTTTGGAGAAGAGTAGCGAGGTGGTTACATCAAATCAAAGCTGCAAGACTAAGAAATCTCACCGAATTTCGATACGAAAAAGAAATTCCTACCAAAACCAATACGCACTCATTGTACATTTTTATTTAAGAATTGTAATTCGCATTTATTTTTCCTTTCCTTGTTGACATAGCACAGTACAACGAAAGAATGTTAACTAGTGGTTTTGAATTTTGAACTAATTAACATGAAGTTATAATCTGAATATTATTAAGAAATTAATATATTTTGAGGAGGATTCAAAAAAAAAATAACACTACATTTATTTTAGGGTTACATTTATACAAGTGATTTTATATCTTTAAAATTTCAAAAGTCATAAAAATAAGCTATTTTTTAAATTTTTCCAAAAAATGTTAAAAGTTTAAGACATACGAGATACCTAAATATTAGTGTATAAAGTTCGATTTTTTTTCACCTGTTACTTAATTCTTAACTAGAACTATTTACAAATTTGAAAATTTAAAAAAAGAACTGAAATATAATCAATAAAATATCATAAAATTATATTGTTTTTCAATTTTTTTTTTCTAAAATAAATGAAAGGTTGACCTTACAATTCCCTAAAATTTATTTATATTCGATACACTCAAATGTTCAGAGATATAATAACTAGACTGTAAATTGTAGGAACAAAACAGTTCTTTTTATTAAGACAAACGTATACAAACTCTCATAAAATGTAGCATTTCCTGCTTTTTCATGACTGGTACAGAGGAAAAAGTTTTGGATCATTGATGGATTTCGATGGAGGCAGAGATGAGAAAACTGCTCTTTGAAGATTATTTAGAAGTCATGAAATAAACGACATTCATTCATGGTAGTAACGCTTTCACCATTTACCCCGAATGTGCATCAAATCAAACTCATCGGATTATAATCTAAGTTGTATGGGCTTGACAAATCTGATTTATATGAACACATTTTAATGGTGCTAGATTTTTTGAGGGTGAAAGACTTGATGGATTTGGTCTATCCTTCTTTGATCATGAGGAATTAAGAACATTAACAATAAACTCTCAGTTTGAGAGACATAAGAATAGCATACTTCTATTAGAGGAAAACAGAGAAGACAACCATATAGAAATGGGGCAAAAAATCAGCCGAGAGTTGGGCAGTGAAAGCTGAATTCAGGTCTAAGCCTAAATCCAAACTCATCGTATCGTAATCGGTGTAAGCTACCAAATAAAATGAAAAACAAAAGTATTTCCTATTCAAGGCATAAAGTCGGAAACTAATTTATTCCTTAAACTCTTCTTTAGATTGCCTTTTTTTTTTTTTTTTTTTTAAATCTTATTAAGAAAAACTAGAGAAGAGATGTGATGTGCTTTTCATTTCTTACTCGTTAGCATTAACTAACTTCTGGAAATTAACGATGGATAGCTGAAAGATTAGAATCGATAGAAAAGAATAAAATCACATTATAAATGACGTAATAAAAATAATGGATCTCCACACTCTCTTTTCAATAGTAAAAGTATTTTCAATTTCAATTAGAAAATATCTCCTAAATTTAAGAGATTTTCTAGATGTAGAAAGATAATTGTATTTTTAGAAGTTTACGGTATATTTAGTCGAATAATAGCCTATAGTTCTTCTTTTGCATATCATGAGAAGTTTTAGATATTAACATCTTTATTGTTTAACGGTAGGAAATTAGTGAAGAAAAATACTATGATTAGAGTTTTCTGCCAGTTCGATTCCTGAAAACAGAGAACAAAGGGTGAGCATTTATATAAGAAATATAGAAGGCAGTATTTTGTTTACTAAGTTGAATGTGGGTGAAACGCATTGTTATTGGTATGTTTTCATCATCAGTGAATTTCAAATGACAATCTTAACGGTCAATTGTTTTTGAGATCTGTTCACACTAATGCTGATTTTACACCATTTTTGTTTTTTGTTGCCCTCAGACGTTAGAGTGGGGTTTTTTTTCACATTCTTTCTTAAAAGGATACACAGTTAACACATTATTTGAGCTTCTTGTTGTATTTAAGGACATTAACACACTTGATGCCTGTGAGAAGGAGAAAAAAAAGTTACCATTAGGGCATATTTTCATTCAAATGTGATAAAGATTTTGCTGATTACATCTCAGCGATATAAATACTTGTATAAATATATCTCGATGACTTATAATTATAAAGTTCTTTTTTGTAATCATGTTATTTGAATCTATCAGTACGTCGACTAATTCTAATTAGTATCTGGAACTATCTCTTTTTATTCTCAATAATAAATTATTTCATGCGTTTGAAAAATACATATTTGATCAATTTTTCTGATTAGTTCCTGGCACTATCTCTTATAGAATGTTCTCGGTTGCAAAGGGTTTTAGTTACTATTTTGTAAGATAAAATTTTCTCTATGATAAATAATTTCATGACTTTAGAAAACGTGTATTTGATCCATTTTCCTGGTGAGCATCTAAACTTTTCAGAAAATTTCTAGGTTTGCTTTAGATTATTTGTATCATAGTTTACTATTAAACTATATTTCCATAAAAATTTATATGATTATTTTTAAGCAATAAAAATGAGAAAAATAACTTCTTAATTTCCATTTATTCCCAGTTAATGTGATTACATTATACGCTAGCTATTAAATTACATAAATTTTAATATCAAACATTCTGAAATATAGATTTCAATGAGAATTACTTCATTATCGCTTATAGTATTATTTTTCAGTTAATCTTATTGTTTTTGTTATCTTAATCACAGAAAGATTAAAGAAGGGTTGGATAATTAATAGGCTTAATTTTATATTATTAGTTTCTTGGTCGAATGAATCGAGGTCTTCGGTTGTAATTTTTATCCCAAAACAACCAGCTGTGTAGCAATTTTTGATTCTAACGTGTATCAAAAGTTTGTATTAGTTAAATTCTTAAGAATAAATATGTTACCCAGCATTATATATATAT
>BMAW01040021.1:936387-958675 GCA_019974015.1 Nephila pilipes
TATATATATATATATATATATATATATATATATATGGCTCTGAGTGTAACTTCAATTTGTTTTCCACTCTTATATGACACGTGGCTAAAAGCTTAAAATTCTATGTTGTACTGAAAACTTTTCATTGTTTCTCTATTCCACAAATAATAACTAAAGTTTGATTCAATATACAGCAAAAAACAGCTAGTTAATAGTTATTTTTTACTACTAACACATCTTGCCCCAAAATGTTTTAAAAAACTTTTGTAGAACTATTTGGTGATATTTTACTATCAAATACATGTAAAGTTTTTAAAAATTATTTCTTTTTGATTTGCTTGTTAAATCAAGTGAAATTTGATTCCGATATTATTTTAGAATTATTTTGAATTTAGCTAAAATACATGTCGCACTAAGATATGTACACACACACACATTTCTTTTATTAATTTTATTCATTACGGTAAACGTTTTCTCTTCTTCTTTTTATTTAATATCTAAGAATAAAAACAATTCTTCGCTGATTTTTGGGATTATTGTGAAATACATTTTAAGAGAACTGAAATGAAACAGTTATCAGTATCTAAAGTATAATTTAACTCTACATTTTACACATATATTAATTCTTGCTTATTTGAAATTTTTAATTTATTAATTTAATCTCATTAAAATAAATATATTCCTTACTGAACTCAAATCCCTTATTAAACTAAACAAATTATATAAAGTTAAAACATAATGTACATTTTAATATCTGTAGTCAAAATCTTATCATTTGTTTAAAAATAATAATACCCATCAGATTTTAATCTATATCATATTATTGCATTATCTCAAGCAGTTTTATTGTATTTTTTAGCTTTTTGTTGTTTCTTGTAATATAAGTGATAAATAGTTTGTATTAAAGTAAGACTTATATATTCATGCTTTACTTTACTTTATTATATACTTTATTGGATAAACAAAATACTCTAGTATGAACACAGTCTTAATATTGAGCATTAGTCTTAAGTTAAATATTTTTCCAATACAAACTAAAGCGTGTATCTCACTCTTATAACAATTAATGGCATTCAAATACTGAGTTTCAGAAGAAAGAACGAAATAATATTCAAAACTTTTTTTATTAGCTAATATTTCAGCTATGTAAAATATCATACAGCTGAGAGCAGTTTTTTAGTTCTGTGCAATCAGAATATTCATGTTAACGTATAATATTTGACAAGAGCAAATCTTTATATTGTCAAATCAAAAGTCTAACACCTGCGTTGAAGTTTCACTTTTCTCATTTTCCTTTGGAAAACAGGCTCGTGAACAGTATATAGTATAAACAAAGCGTGAGTGAAGCCGTCAAACTAAGTAAAATGAGAAGCGATTGCTGTTACTGGAGCATGCCAACGAATAAGCTTACGAATTTTCAGTTGTCGGTGCAAATGTACGAATGTGCTAAAAAAAAAATAATTTCCAATTTTTACTTTTAAGGAGACTAATTTTTCGTGTACAAAGAAACATAAAATTTTCTTAAGAGAGAGCAAATGAATTATGGCACTCCTATCAAATGTTTGAGTGTTCAAACAGCATAATCCCTTTTTATATTTGAATGAATTTATTGTGAGCTATATAAAATTTTCAACAATGCTAATGTAGAACTATGCACGATTATTTCATAACTACTTTAGAAGAAAAAGTATATTATCTATTTCTCGAATAAAAAAAAAGGAGCAAAAAGAAATTTTGTTAAATAGTTATTTCGATATTTGTTCCAATGTTTATTTCTAATGCTTTGAAAAAAAAAATACATTGGATAATAGCTGTTTTCAAGCCACCCTATCTTTTTAAATAGGAATGACTTGTGTAACGGCGTCTCATTGACATGGGTCCATTCCAAGATGAATGACGACTGTAAATTTGAAAAATTATCAACAAATTTAAAATATAAGAAAAATATATTCGCTTTAAATATTTATCTGAGTTCTTTTCAGCACGAGTGGAATATGGTCAGAAGACAACTTGTAGTCCTTCCGAACCCCCTATGCTCCATTCCATATATGAAAAGAGCTCTTCGTGACGTTTGGTGCTCTTTGAGACTACAACACATCCACTATGTCATAGCAAGTATGGGTAATTGTTGTGTCGCGTGCCAGGCTGTCAGAGGTGACCGCACACCTTATTAAGCTGCAGCACCACCTTTTTACAAAGTTTTTCTGAATTTCACTTGGTGTGTGTGTGAGTGTGTGTGTCATCAAATTTTCGATCGTTAATTTAACCAACTTCACATCAAGCTAGAGCTTTGAAATTTTGGGAATCGTTCGTACTCGCCTAACAATGCAATATTTAGACGTTTGCGACATGTTTTAACTAATATTTCAATAATTTTAATAAGTCAAAATATTCTTTCCTCTCGGCGCTTTTAGGATTGAGGAAAAAAATTCTATAAAATTCCGAGATAGTAAGGGTTGCTGACTTTTAGTCAGTAATCATTCGCAAGAAAGAAAGTTTCCAATATTTGGCGCCGTGTCTTATCACAATAATTTTTTCTGAATTCTGGTTCCCATTCTTTTTTTAATAGAATGACTTACAAACTTTCAAATGCATGTTTTGATTTTATGAGTATTATGAATTTTTTAATACTCTCACAAATGTCTCTTTTTAAGTAAATTTTAAAGTTAAAAATAACTAACAGTTTTAACTAATATTTCAATAATTTTCTCTAATAAACTTTGCCACCATATAAAAACGTTGTTTTTAAAAACGTTGGTTTTTATATCGAATTTTATTTTATTTGTTTTTCACTAAAAAAGGTGAACTTCTCTTCAGCTTAGTTTTCTTTCAAATTATTGCTTTGGACGGCAAAAGGGATTATTATAGTTCTTTCGTATTGTCTTCGTTGGCGTGGAGTGGATGTTAGGAGAGGGGGGTGCCAGCTCAGGTGTCGTCCTCGTCACTTGATCGTGGTTCAAAATCACGAGGTCCGTCGCCAATAGCCCTCGTGTTGCTTCTAGTGAGACGTTAATAAAAACTAAACTAAACTCGTATTGTCTTCGTATTTTATAACCATTGTATACTCACATATCACATTTTCCGCCATTCTGATTTAGATTTCCTTCATTATTCACATAATTACCAAATATGCTTAACTTTTAGACACCAAAGTATCATATATCTGACACAGTTATACAAAATTAAATCGAATTAAAAATCTTTTTAGATTATATCTCGGGGTCATATGTCTTTTTGATTAGCTAAAAAATTAATAACATCTCTACAACGAGCCTTCTTCTCACTTTAAGCTTAATTTTAAATTCTACGTAGTTCTTGAAAATACGTTATCTTCATTATTTGCATTGTTATTCTTCAGTTTTCCATTCAGCATATTTGACTTATGAATTACCTATTTCATACCGTTCTTAAATTTTTATGTAATTTTTTTTTTCTTTTAAAACACTTTGATTTTCATAGGTATAAATTTCATTTCTCCATTTACACCTTGCAAACTTGCTTTAAGTATTAATTTTTAATCTCTTTTTAAATTAAAAAATTGCTTTAGATAGGGAACGTATTTACGATATTTTACAGTAAATATTTTAAAAAAGAGTTTATCTTTAAACTCGGTTACAATTCCCCTCCAAAGTTAAAAAGGCTGTCATTTGTAGAAAGAAGGAGTAATCTTTCTCAAGTATTTTTTCTCCGTAGTGGTATCATAAAATCTCAACTAATGGCTATGATTACACTAAAAACCTACGGACTGGGTTCTTGGAATCACAGGCAATGGGGTCTACCTCATAGTTACTTTTTTTAAAAAAACAGATTAAACTTTAATTTTATTTTTGATCTGCGTTAAGAATTTGGAGTATGAAAAAAAAAAAAAATGACTTTTGAATAGAAAACAACACGTTAGCGTAAAATCTGCTATTAGATTTCTTGAAGTGAAAAGAAAACGCGTTTCGTTAGCCTTTGTAGGAAACGTATTAATTTGTGGAAGTTTTAAAGATAATTTCTTTCATGTTAATATCTCACTGGCTGGTTGTTCTTAAGGAATGATATAACCAGAAGTATATAGTATTTTTAATAAAGAAATTTTTAGAAAAAAACCTAGAAGAAGCACTGTTTCCCCACTTTTCTATCCTGTTTTTACATCTCTGGACACAATAATATCGTTTCCTAAGCTTCATCAAACAGGTAAGTCCTTTTTACATTCTTAACTTTCTGCCATATTTAAAAAAAGGTGAATTATACTTGCAGCTTTTACGGGGGTCACTTCACGCAGCATTACTTCAATCTCTGAAATGTTAAGAATAACCAAGTTTAAGGAACATTTTTAAAAAAATCTAATGATCGTTCAGTCACCAATATTTGTGTAAGCATTTATCATATTATTATTATTATTTTAATGAGAAAATTGGTCAAAACAGTTATTTTTAAAACATTTACAGGCTAAAATGTACACTAATGCTCATTGTTTTGAAACTTTTCACATGTTACTGCACGTATGAATTTAAAAAAAAACTTATCACAATTTTAAAAAATACTCTCATTAAAATACTAGTAGTAATGCAATAAATGTTCGCAAAAAATTGGTGACTATATGATCCGTCAATATTTTAAAAATGTTTCTTAAACTTTATCATTTTGAATAATGCGGAGATAGTGAAAAGTTTCCATGAAATGACAGGCTTAAAAGAGAAAAGGTGGGATTATTCGACAGATTTCTAATCAAACGAGGGCGTGTTTTTAATGCAGAAGATATCTATACGTTTCAATATTTTTCCAATTACAATATTTTTTCCCCTAAAATATTACTTATATTTAAATCCAATAAAATGTCTGCAAATTCTTAATTCACAGGCATATCTCCCCTTCAATACAATCAAATGCAATTATTTTTAGTTATTATTTTGGGATAAATTTATCTCTCTGTAAGAAACAATTTCTTGATCGTAAAAGAGGAGTACATTTGATTAATTTTTCCTGGAAATATAATCTCATCTTATTTCAAAATTTTTCATTATACGTAATGTATGCAATTTCCTTTATCCCAAGATTAATCGTTCTGACTTAAATGTATCAGTCTGGTCGAAACTGTTTATGTTCGAGCAAAGGAATACAATTACTGTACAGAACAGAGTATACTATAAAATAATTTGTGGGATTATTCTTTAAATTATATTGTGAGTAGATGCTGGCATTTCTTTACATAAGTCGAGTCAATTCATGTTCTTTTTGTGTGTGGTTCTTTAGCAGTATTTTTTGCTGTTATTTTATACTATCAAAAAGTCGGATGACAAAAGTGAATATAAATATTCTAATGGGTCAGATATTGAGCAAGATTTGGATGTTATTTACAGTAAATTGTTTAACTCGTTTAAATGATTTATAAACAGATAAAAATTCTGCCCATCAGTGGTTTATGTTAAACGTAGATACGCCGACTCCATCAATGTTTTCCTTTGTTGCAAATCCAAAAAAAATTATCAAAAAGAAGACGTCGAGAATGAACTAGACTGTCGACTAGAAGTGTTGTCCGTACTATAATTCAACTCTATCACTACACTTCTACACGAATAGGAAGGCATAGTAGTACTCCGGCGCCAACAAGACTTTTGGGACGACATTATCCAGATCTTATTCCTGCAACCGCTAAAAAACAGAATCCTACTAGACAATGGGTTGTATGTGCTCACAAAACGGATGTCAAAGGGAAAAAGTTGCAGAAAGTATCAGGTACTATTGCAAGAATTGCGACGTTTCTTTATGTGTGATGCTCAGGTGACGTCCTCGTCACTTGACCGAGGTTCAAAATTACGAGGTCCGTCACCAATAGCCCTCGCGTTCCTTTAAGTTTGACTTCAAAAAAACCAAACCTTTATGTGTCGTGCTATGTTTTCACGTATATCACTCTATCATCTTCATATAAATAGTTTGCAAATATTAAATAAAATATAATTCCCCTTTAGCAAATTTTCATTTTTATACGGTATAATTTCCTCACACGAATAAGCGAGTAAAAGAGGATAATGGATTTTTTTAAACTTTCAGTTAAATATTTTTTGCCAAATTTGGCAAAAATATTTTTGTATTAAGATTAGGCATATTGTTTTTTTTTTATATATATATAAAATCGACAATTTAAGAAAAAGGATAATTTCTGCAAATAATTAAAAAATAATTCGACCCTGAGCTCAAGCTATTATGTTTTTACAAAATACAAAAAGTTAATACTTTTTACTAAATATTTCGTACATTAAAACTAAATACATTATGTATCTGAAATAAAAAATTTTAGAGAAAATAACGTTCGCTTTTTTTTCAATTGGACTTTTTGTTTATAAACTTCTTCGATCAGTCTTAAGATTTTATTTTACACTATAAATTAAGAACTAGATCGAGTACTGAATGATCTAAATTTTAATTGAGAACCCCGTGTTACAGACTTATATCATTGCTCATAAATTGCCATCTTTTAGTAATCGTTAATCTATTTCCGTTTACCGGTTATGAAGCCTTTTTTTTCCCTCAAGAAGTTTTAAAGACGTTTTCCTTCTTCAAAAGCTTTGGATATATCTTACCTAGAAAAGAGTTTCTCGGTACTAAAATGATCAAAGATTCATTTATTCTCAGTAATGTCGGAAAGGGCGTTAATGGAAACAACAATAACTATAAACAGAAATGGATATTTTAAGTATTAACATTTTGAATAAGCTTATTGTATCCAATAAAGCTGGTTTTTTATTAGATAAAGTAACTTTAAGTTATATATGTTTTTAATTATGCAAACTATTTTGCAGAAAATTATGCGAATTTCAGGGTTGACGCACGTCACCAAGTTATGCGAATGATGTGAAATGAGAGACTCTCCAGAGCACGTTGAGGAAGATACAAGGGAAGGAACTTGCAGAATGTTCAATTTTCGTGCCGTTATTTCTGCTAGAGAAATCATTGTAGAAAATTTGTTCTTATCTCAGAGGAGGCGCGTGTAATAGCAGAGAATGCCAGGTGGTCGTCAATGGAGACAGTTCTAGCAGACAGTCGATTTTACGAGTACGAGGGGCATGGTGATCGGACTGAGCAGGGCAGGTTGGTCCATATGACAAATCTCAGCTGACACACACTTGGACGCGCCCACACTACACAGCGGTGGTGAATCCTGAAACTACTTTTACCATCATTCTGTAGCATGTTCAAGACCCCCTGGATGTTCCCAGATTGACCAGAATGATTTTCCGTCATTTGGTTGCTAATACACAGCACTCATAGCGTCCGTTAAGAAGACTGCCATTGACCCTCAGCATTGACGCCAACGTTTGCAATGGTGACGGGCTCGAGTGATGTGGACGATGGAATGACACAGAGTCGTGTTCTAAGATGAGTGACGCTTCTGCTTATCCAATGATAGTCACCGCTTACGAGTGTGGCGTCGATGTGAAGACAGGTCCAATGTGGCAGAGATTATAGAATGCCTCACCGCTCGGCATCATGCTTTGGGGCGCAATTACGTACGATTCTAGGTTACCTCTAGTTCGTATTCAGGACACAATGATAGCCCAACGATACGCGGATGATGTGCTGTGGCCGGTGACTCTCCCCTATCTTCAGAAGGTGCCCAATGCCCTTTATCAGCAGGATAATGCCCAACCGCGTACTACTTGCATCAGCCAACATGCTCTACAAGGTGTACATATGCTTTCCTGGCCACCGTTCTCTCCTGATTTTCCCCCAATCGAACACATTTGGAATGTGACTGGACGCTATTTGTTGGCCCTGCCACTGCCGCTTTCAGAAGACGAACTGTAGTAGATGGTTGAAAGGGAATGTAGAGCCATTGCTCAGGACGCCATCCGTGCTCTCATTGACTCTGTATCTAGACGTGTTGCTTTGTGTATCGCTGTCCACGGTAGTCTTACAACCTGCTGAGCCGACACTGTTCTTGTTTTGAAGTACGCATATCATTTCGAAATAAAGATCACTTATTGTTGGTGTCTGTCTCTGTTTGCCGTTTCATCACTTTCTGGCCACTCCTTCTTGGTGTTGCATTTGCATTTTCCATGTCGCGTAGTATATATATATATATATATATATATATATATATATGATAAATACACACACACACACACATATATATATATATATGATAAATACACACACACACATATATATATATATATATATATATATGTATTTATGGTATAATGTAAGATATTTTATTGTTTGCTTATGAAAGAAATGGTATCTGCAATTTAATTCTAATTACAAGAAATGACGTTAGTACATTTTTCATTGACTATAAACACTTGCTCATTTTTTTTATTTGATTTGTAATTTGCTTAAGATATTTTGTTAACGTATGTTTTAAAGATTAGAATTTATAGAATTTGTGTACATTTTAATATAACTATAATTTTTAATATATGCATATAAATTTTTTTGCTTTTATGTTAAGGAAAGCTCGATTCACAAAAATATGAATTTAAGAAAAATATAATATTTGCATATTTTTGTGATATATTGAAAAATATATTGTGTTAAGTGAATTAAACCTTAACCATTTATAAATTTTGCATGCTTCATTTCTATAAAAACCTGCTGTTGTTTTCACCTAACTGTTGACACTTATTCCTTAAACTCAGTTTTTTTCGATTTATCGATCTGAACGTCTTTAAAACAAAACAAAAAAACACCACATCTTAACAGTGTTAAAAGAAAAAATACTTGTGAAGCAAAAAATTAATCACGTACTATTGAATAACTTGAGTAAAAATATTAGTATTATGGATACGATCCGTAAGATTTTCACGTTATACATTTTCTTATGTTGTAATTTCTATAACGATTATGATCGTTATAACTTGTTTTCTCTTTGAATAGAAGCGATTATTACTTTGTATTGAATTTTGTTTTAAAATATTTCACCCTATATCTATGAATCTCCTGATTTTCAAGTATTCTAAAAAAAACGTACACTGACAGGAAATCACAGGTATATTAAGTGTTATAGAAATACATTAAAAAAATGTGTCTCGATATTAATTATTTCATTTCTTTTACAAAAATTGAAAATGTAAATTGTTTTGAATGGTACGTTTTATTTTGTACAGCTAAAATATTGTATTAATGTATTTAATAAGTAACAAAATCTTTTTGTAATGGATATGTATATATTACTCACAAAGCTTGGATGCAGAAAAATACTTTGCATAAAGGCGTCTCTTACCCTTAGAACGGTACTGACATATTTATCAAAATTTTCTATATTTACTTACGACCTTAAGGTAAATCATTATATTCTGATTTTAGATTTAAAAAATTCGTATAAAACCTTTGGGGGGGGGGTGCTTATCTCACTCAGTTTTAAACAGTTAAAACTCTAAAATTGAGCGCCATCTAGTGTTGTAGTCGTTACCATTATTAACATACTGTTCAGTAAATTTTTATTTAACAAATGTATTTAAATTATAGAAATGATTCTAATTTTTGTTTTTTGAAATAATTTTTTGGTACTTAGTATATGTAATAAATTATTACAAATGTAAAACAAAATATATCGTAGAGTTTCTATTTTTCTTAACGCAGAGTTTACATATTTCTAAAAAATTGTTTTTAAGATATATTAAACAAGTTCTCTATAATAAAATTTTTCTATATCTTATTGTAGTGAAATTGTATAAAATTCTAACTGGAGCTCTTTAAAAACAAAGAACATACTCGTTTGCGCAGAGTTATAAATGCTATTCAAACGGCGAATGAGGATGTAGTAGAACAAATAAAAAAATTGCGACAAAAGCGAAAACAATTAAAGTGTGTTATTGTTTTCTGTAAAATAAACTTAATTCACTGAATCAAAATTTAGAAATATGACTGATTAGAATATTAATGTATGTTAAAAGTTCAAATTAGAAATTGGAAAATAGCAAATATTTAAAGCTTTTAAGATAAGTAAAAATAGAGATCTATTTAAACAATCTAAATGTATTTTAAATTATTCTTAAAAAACAACAAATATATAAGACAAAACAAAAAGTTAGGAAGCAAAAATTTGCTGAAAAATTATTTAAACAATTTTTAAGCTGATTTAAAGTAATTTAATTTTTTTAATAAATTGAATCTCAAAGGCGGAGGTATTTTATTATTTTTTTTCTCACATTATTATAAAGGAAATACTTGTTTAAAAATTCTGCCTCTATCAAATATAAATTTAAAATTTAATAGATATTTTTAAGAAATTGTTTCTATCTTAAGACTTTCTGACTTCTTTTTGAGCTTTACAAATGCTTTTACAAAACTTATATAATTAGTATTAAAATAATTCAGAAGTCTTATTAAATTTTGAGTTTCAAAGTTTTTAAAATATTCCTGGTTTGCAGATTATTGACTTATATGCATTGCTTTAAGGGACTCAATGGGGTTTTTAAGTTCTCAAATACAAATTTAGATTAAGATTTTGTCTCGAATGAATTTTGAATAGATTTTAGTCAGTTAAAAAACAAAAATCAGAGACAAAGCGCCATCTGGTGCTACTGTGGTTATTATAAAGTTATAATATTAAAAAAATTTGATTTCAAAAATTAAATTAGTTTATTCCTTAGAATTATCTTTTAATATTTATATTTATTACATGGAATAAATTTGCCAAAATACAAAGCGAACTGTTTTGTAACATTCAATATTTTTAAAAACATTGGAAATTTAAAATTCTATTCAGTTTTTTTTAAATATTAGATAATTCTCCCTTTTAAATGTCTACCTCATAATTATATACATCGAATCTGTATAAAGCGTCTGTTGTTGTTTTATTAATGATTAAATGAAAGGTCAAAGCAGGTTTGTCGAGCATAACAAATGTTTCTTTAAACAAAACAAAATAAAAAGGGGAATATAATCGAACTATTATTCGCTTATTCTTGTTCTTGAATGAATTTTGGATGAAAAATTTAATTATTTAAAATTCGGAAATTAGGTGCCATCTAGTATTACTAATGCAAAGCTAAATTGCTAATGATTAGTATAATGTCTTTTTAGTACTGATTTTTTTTCCGATTTTTTACTTTCTTGAAATTAGAGTATTCCTCTCTCTCTTTCTCTCTGTGAATGAGTAATTGTTTCTTTTCTTTTTAGAGATACGAGATTCTTTTTTCTCTGTTCTAATACTATAAAAAGCAACGATGTTCTTACAATTAAAATATTTAGTTAAATAAAAAAAAATTATATGAAAAAAAATTATGCAGAAAAAAGAAAAATGTATGAAATCCATTTTGATATGAAAATATTTCATGAAAACCATTTTATAAACTTCCCTGTATTGTGGAACTGAGTACATTAAAAAATAATTGCGCAATTATCGACAAATTATTATTATTGAATAATCGACGAATTATTTTTTTTGTTATAATGATATTTATAATGAGTAGCTGAAATACAATATTATATATATATATATATATATATATATATATATATATATATATATATTCGAGTTAAGGTCATTGTCTTAGAGTGGCCGCGGTAACCTAGTGGTCGCGTGCTTGTGGTCGACATTGTTTTCGTCTATTCACAGATTCGACCCCTGATGTCACTAAAAAACTCACCATGTAGCGAGTTTAATTCATGCTAATTCTGTCTATCTTCAAGTCCTTACGTTGACGTGGTGTTGCAGTTCATACATTGGGATGTCATCTCATGTGCCGTCATCACTTGATCGAGGTTCAGAATTACAAGTTCCGTCGCTTAGAGTCCAGGTGTTGCTTCTCTGTGAGACGTCACGATCATGTGAAGAAGGCGACACCTGAACTGGCAGCCCAATGTATAAACTTCAACATCACGCCAACATGAGGATTTGGAGCAGAGACAGATTTAACATGCATCAATCTCACTACACGGTGGGTTTCTTTGTGCCATCAGGGCTCGAAACCGTGACTAGACGGAAAGAACTCAAAATACGAGCTCGTGACCATGACCACTCAGCTACCGCGATCGTGATAATTATTTTGAAGGAATTTTTGAGCATTTTCACTAATATTTATATTTAAATATCAGTGCATCAGTAGTGCGAATAAAAAAAGGAACAAATTGGTTGGATTTTTCCCTAGAAAAAGATTATGAACACGTTCAGCTTTAATTTACGTTAATAATTAATGTAATGAAATGAAGATTTGAACATAAAAACATAAAAACTAAAATAAAAGTTTTAATTAAACCTCATTGACATAAGATAAATGTATAATTAAGCATTACAATATCCATAACATCACTTGCATTTCTTGCATCAAAAATGTCATGACTTTTCATAAGCTATTATTCTAATAACGATAAATATATATAGATTCGTAACAGAAAAAAATAACATCAAAAACAAAACAAAAGTGTAATTAATTAGCAATTGAAAATTTTTAGAAATATTTTGAAATGATAATACACAAAAGGACTTAATTCTATGCAGTTTTCACACACATACAATTTACACCTTTTTAATAACCGTTAACTTAGAGGTGATCTTGTTTAAGGGAAGACAGAATAATGAAAGATTTTCTTTATTGCAGATTGCAGTTATCACTTGGTATTTTGTCTTAATTAGAATTATGTTTCATCTATACAAATATGATCTTCGTCATACGACCATGTCTTAAAATTATCAAGTCTGTCGTTAGAACCCATTTTGATGCTACAAAAGTTATATATGTTGGGATTGAAAATCTCAGCGTCGGAAAGGTGTCTAATAACAATGCTGGATTCTTAACAGAAAAAAAAAAAAAGTTTAATTCTAAAATTACGTGTTATTGATTAACTATTAATAGTTTTTTAGAAATATTTTTAAAACAATAATACACAAAGAGTTTTAATTCTATATGAGTTTTCCCACTCACAATATAATTAATTAGAGGTGATACTTTTTATTGTAGCGAGGGGGGGGGTGAGAGAAGGCATATGCAAGATTTTTTTCGTTATATTTTTGTTATCCCTTGGTGTTTCATCTATGTCATCTTAACTATTTAAATATCATCCTCGTCATGTGACCGTGATTTAAAATTATTAGGTCCATCATCAGGATACATAGTGATGCCACTAAAGCTCCTATATATGGGATTAAAAATCCTAACTTTGAGATGGTGATGAAGTTAGGAGAGTGGGGTATCAACTCAGGTGTTCAGATGTCAACACTTAACTGTAGTTTGTCGAGGTGTATATATTTCTAACAATGACGCCAGTAGTCTCCATATATTTCTAAGTATGACATTAATAAACTATTAATTAATCAATCGCCAAAATCCAACTGAGGCTGATTGGTTATTTAAAATTATTCTTTTTTTTAAATTAAAATTTTTCTAGATAATAATGGGGGGGGGGGGCAATGGTGACAGTCCTCGTATAGAATCTTGATTAGATATGACAAGGACGATACCTGATTGTATTTTCTTCTCTTAACTTCCACACCACGTTACGGAAAGACTGAAACTCTCTTCAATTTAGTGTGCAGCAACCTTGTTATTCCGCCCTATCGGTGGGGCAAGATGAGCAAAATTTGTAGATCTAACAAAATAAAAAGAATGGAAAAATGAAATGCATTTTTCGAAATTTTTCATGTAGCATTTTAATTTACAAATATTTTTAATATATCGTATTAGTATATAACCCCTTCCCGTACTTTTTAACGAATCTTACTCGTATTTTGTCCCAGACACGAATAGTACGAGTCAGACTAGTGGAATGAAAAGTGGGTCACATGTAAGCATCACGAATCAGATTTGTTTAAAGTATGGGAAGGGTTTAATTTTTTAGAATTTTGTGTGTGTGCAAGTATTTTCCTATTGGATACTGATTCAAAAAGAGCATTTCTTATAATTAAATTTTTTCGTTCATGTTGAATATTTTTATGTAATAAAAAATAAATAAATACCTTTAATCTATAATTATAATAAAAGTTACAAAATGCTATTTAAATTTAGTTGTAGAGTTATTACATTCCTTAAGACAAAGGCACATTTAAAGACACTCAGAAGATTATAATCTCTATTAAAGTATTGTTTGTTTAATTATGAAATACGTTTTGAAACTGCTATTTATCACCTATTATATATATGTAGGAGATATCCGTCTGGACAAGACACCTCCTGTGTTTCGGTGTCTAGGGGGGGAATGTTCAGTGTTGTCGTTTATTAGTTCATTGAAGAAGCTCTAAATTGAATCATTATTTTATTCTTGATTAAATGAAGAAATAATATTTACAATATTACTATGTACAGGTGATTTTGGATAACTAGTGGCCTCGAGAAAGATAGATGGCTACCCAATTTTATCGCATATCGGCAATGGATGTTGGAACGAAAGTTGGCGTTCGGAGTTCAGCTACATCGGGTTAGGAGAGAAGAAGGAGAAGAGCAGAGGAAAAGAGGTGAGGGAGAACTAAACGCTTCTCGGTTTTGTTCAGGAATAGGGGGCGTTTCGTAAGCTATCATATGATACTGATTTGTGATGTCATCTAACAAGTAACAGAAGAACTGGTTTTACAATTTTTTTTGAAAATACAGTTAAAACTTTGATAATTAGCTGGAAAATCCTACATACACAGATATATAGCTGGTTGGTTGCGTTCGGTTGAAATAAGAGATAGGAAACCTAGATACCTATTTACACTATTTTCATTACAATTAATTTAAAATACTGATATTAATAAGGTAAAAAATGCTTGTCGCACACGTAATTGCAATTAAAATGTAACATTTTTGGTGCACGTCGCACTCTAAAAAAGTATAGCAATGTCCTAGGACACGACGTTCTAGTAGAACATTTAGTAGTTCTCTGATCATCCCTTCTCTTCTGAAATTTTAGTCTGAATGGAAATGACTACACCCTCATCCAAAAACACGGGGCATAATCTTATTATTGGGTAGCTGAATATAGTAAACTAGTAATAGGTCCTGAGCACTCCAACTGGGGCAAGAATTGACATCTGCTAAACTGGACACCTGATGTGGTGGTATTCTTGGTTCCCAAGAGAATCGGACTCTATAAGGTCAAAGTTCATGAGAAACAGAAATGTTGCTTACCTTTTCCCACGAGTTCAGATGTCTTTAATGAGGACCTTGTCCGAATGTAAGGGTGAATGTAAGGGTATATATATATATAC
Organism: Nephila pilipes; assembly: GCA_019974015.1. Classification (NCBI taxonomy): domain Eukaryota; kingdom Metazoa; phylum Arthropoda; class Arachnida; order Araneae; family Nephilidae; genus Nephila; species Nephila pilipes. The sequence goes on from BMAW01040021.1 coordinate 951,482, forward strand.
CCACCTTTTTATTCAAGGTCTTTTTTACACCATTTTGAAGTAACACGGTTCACCAATATACTTTTTTACACGAATTTTTTATTCTAACATGAATTCCCCCCCCCAAAAAAAAAGCAAACGTTTAAATATATTTCAGACTCAGTGAAAGAAAGAAATTGGACTGTTTGGAGGCATGGAGAAAGTTTACGATTATGAATTGTATTACACATGCTTCTTTTGACGTCTAACGTTGAGCCAATCGACAAAAGCTTGTAGGAAAAAAATTTGCCAATATAAGTCAAAAGTGGAAGTTTCGTAGTATAAAAATCAGCTGTGTGTTCTGAAATTTTCACTCTATCAATTGAAATTGGTGGCAAAGGTTTTAACAACATACAAACGGCTAGCATTGGAGAATTGATAATAGAAAGTCCTTTGGATTAGAATGATGGAATTTATGACAGTTTATGATAATAAGGAAGTCGATTTTGACTAAGTCGAAGATGAAGTTCAGCTTTTAACAGCTGATTTAATTCGCGAGGGCTTGAAATTTGCTACAAGTAATGAACATTTTCTTACTCATGATTGTAACATAAAGCGTACATTAAAATTTCAACGTAATCTTAAGGTTTGTGTAGCAGGATATCAAGAATTATACAAGCAACTTGAGAAACCAAAAAATCAGCCGTTAATAACAGACTTTGTAACAACAAAAAACCCAACAGAGGCCGTTAATAATGAACGAATTTCTTCATTTATATCAAAGCCAACAGTTGTGCTAGATATATCTGATACATCTGCAGTTGATAGCGTTTTTGATCCAGTTCGTAATAAACGTGCACGCTTGTTATCAAGTAGCGGTGAATAGTTGTTAGTAGTTTTATTCTTAATTTCCATTTTAATTTGTATATGTTGTATGTACCTATAGACAGAATTTTCACTGTACACTAATTTTAATTTTTTTTTTTGTAATAAAAATGAATTGTTTTTGTTTTATAAATATGTAATACAGATTTGATTATTACTTTTTTTGCACAGTTTTTTTTGGGAAAGTATTTAGATTTTTTTCATCTTACACGATTTGTTAAAGTTGTGGTACATATCTCCTAATTTGTCATATGTCGCATGTATATTTTTACACGAATTTTTTTTTTGCACACTTGTGTGTGTGTGTGTGTAAGGAAAAAGAATTAAATTGTCAACAAGTGTTATATCGCATTGAGAAGATGACTATGTCACAGGTATTTACATTTCTGCACGTATTGCAACTGTTTTTGAGCATTACTCCGATTTGTTTACAACGCTTTGCTTTCTACCGCTTGTGCCTGGATTTCATCAATCTAAATGATACGGGAAGGGGGTTGAGGTCGGGGACTTCTTCTTTATTCTCAACTAAAGATTTCCAAAGAATACACTTTGTGGAAATTCTTCATGCTATTTCACTTTTCTGCAATTTCCAGGCTCTATTTTGGAAGATACCGAAGCACTCTTTCTTCAATATTTGACGTATTCTGACACATATACTCCAAGTTCAAGTGTTTAGAGAACACCTGAACTAGGAGTGTATATGACATTCTGTTCATTTTATCAAAAAAGAAAATGATAAAGTTTATAAAAATATTCTCTTTCTCTATCTCTACATGTAATTACAACTAATAAAAATCATATCTATTTCACTAATAGCTTCTAGTGTTATATTAAAATAAAATATATGTTGCCCTTAAAATTATGAGAACAAATATATATATATATATATATATATATATATATATTGTTACGAACATAATACATGATGCTTCCCTGCAACGCTTCTCTTATTAAGGAAAAGATAGATTTACAGAGATGTCACCAGTTTCCAAAAGAGAGTTTAAGCAATGACCCCTTCACCTTGGTGACGGATTTGGCGACCATTTTGTGATCTGGCGAGAAACTTGGTGACTTTAGCGACAAATGAAAAGTACTCAAAGGCGCTGGAAGCTAAGCAAAAAATCGAACGGGAGGAAAATTACGGACTTCAAGTGAATTTTCCTATGTGACGTCACGCCTGACCGGAAAGGTACAAATACGCCAAGAGCTAGAGTCTGAGGAGTCAGTCTGGAGAAAGAATCGGTCTGTGTACAGAATCAGTTTCTCTGTAGAGTCTAATTTGTAGACCTATCGGGGAATCGTGGCTGAGTGAAATTGCTGGAGTTTTGGCCTAAATTTAGAGGAGCAGTTACGGAGATTCTGTCTTTGGAGACTCTATTGAGGAGATTGATCGGGGGATCGTCTGTACGCTGTCGGCACTTGAAGTGGAGTGTGCAGGGTGAATTTGCGAAGAAGCAACTTGTATCTGCTGGGAATAGTTGGATCCTGCCCTGGAAGTGCATAATATTACTGAGGAGGTTACCTGCAGTGAAAAATAATAAGCTAGTGAGCTGAACAGTGCTGAAATAACTGAAACCGTATTTAATGTGTGTTGTGTTCCTGTATCTGTGTCGTTGAATTGTGCAAATACTTAGTATCTGTTATTGTCCAAGCTGTGCTACATGTGTGTTGTCTTGAAGATTTATGAATAAATCGTCATTTGTAGTTATCCTCCAAGTTGGTATTGATTTTCACTCCCACCCACACGCTCGCAGAGGAAATTTTCGCAACTATATTGTAAAGTAAACTCAAATAAATATGACATTAATGAACTAAAAAAATCTTGAGGCAATAGAATTTTTTTTTTTGAACGTATCTCTCAGCGATAAGTAGTAAAATAACTAATGAATTTGCTAAAAAAGCAATTGAAGAAATGAATTTGTTTAGCGTCTCTCTTTAATGTACATAGCAAATATTTTTTCATTCATCGAAAGAGGGTGTGGCCCTCCAACTTATCTCGTGCGGCCCTCAAAGTGTCACCACACACACACAGTTTGAAATTTTAAGTAAAATAACACGTAAGAATAACTTTATTTTGATACATTTCATTCATTTAGAATAAAATTTGTAATTCTTTACCTACTAACAGTGTTTTATCAATTTAATATTTTTAAAGGAGCAAAAAAAGTAAGATAGCAATTACAGTTGCAAATAATTTTTAATCGTTACACTGATATCCCTAAACTTACAAATCAACCTTTATTACTGAAGTATCATCTGACAGATTTTCTTTTCTATTTGAAAAAGACGTATTTTTTTATACATTTTTTATTTTGTCAATAATTGTTGGGAGTCCCGCAAAACACATATTTTCTCTCACTAGATTATTTCTCTTGATCAGATGGTCAAATGAAAAAGACCATGGTCACCTAAATTACATTCTTTAGAGGAGTTTTTATTTTTCCATTTTAAGTATGTGTTGAATACGTCCTTCGATAATAATTACAAAATATATTCTTATTTAGATTTATTACAAAATTTATTCGTATTAGGTCAAATTAAGGGAAGGGTCATATATACGTTCAAAATTATCTTCAAATCTTAAGAAAATAGCTAAAGACTAAGGAAGGCTTTTTCCAGTAAAAAAAGTGTAATCAATTAACAATATACATTTAAAAATCAATAAAATGTATTATAATTTTCCTATTTTGCATTTTTTGCTTAAAAATCAAAGAGTTGCATCTGAAATTATGAGTACCATTATTACTTCTGTATATTTCTTTTTGATAATTTGTAAGCTATATATTTTGTTTTGATTTCACTATAATTTCTCTACAGTGAAACAGAGCAATTAAAGTTCATGTTTTAACTTTTTTTTAAAAAAAATTATACTTTAAATTAAATATTCACAAAACTGAAAATTTTGTAACTAGAATGAATATATATATAAAATCTTCAACTTGAAAAAGCAAATCAAGTGCTTAAATGAAAAATATATATAAATAATTATATAATTGCATATATATACTAGGAAAAAATATTAATATGAATCAGCATATAATGAAGAGTTGAAAAAGAGGAAGGGGAGGGATAAGAGAGAATTTTAATATTGGATTTCCTGCACAAAACTTTTGAAATAAAATTTTTTTGCCTCCTAAGGGACTATTGTTTTAAGTGGAGCGTTTTGGCGAACCAGATCACTTTTCAATTTTTTGTCGCTTGCTTCAATTTTAATTCCATTTTGCTTAAATATATTCAATTTAACAATTTATCGTTTGCTTTAATTTTAACATCGGAAACGTTTACTATTGTTTATTTCCCGATATTTCAACGTTTAATTTAGTTTTTATATTTAATTGAATAATTTAATAATAATTAAATTTAAAAAAATGCACCTTGGGTGGCTAAATCTGTTGCTTGCAAAACTTTGCATAGAACTTTAAAAAAAAAATTTGGTTCACTACCTTAAAGTTTGATAATTAGAATATTTGGATTGATTCACTTAATATATTAATAATTCTATGAAATGTTAATTGCTTCGTGAATTTTCTTTTTAATTTAAAGTTGTGAACTAAATTTTAAAAATGATTCATTTAATGTGTTTTTTTTTTAAAGTGATCAATTTGTCTTAATTGTTTTATTGCAATGTTACACTTCTTTATTTAGGTAAAAAATAAATTTGTGTGTCACTGCACCTGATTTTTAAGATTGGAAGGAAGAGAAAAATTCAAGAATAAATTTTCTTCGAAGGATGGTTTATCAGCGAGCAAACCAAAATTTTAAAACAACTTATTCGGTTTACTAATTGAATGAATCCAGCGTAAAACGCTGCCTCTCTCTCATCAGTTGCACCAAAATTTAAAACAAGTTTTTCCACTTTAATAATAGATGGAGCCTCGTAGAATTTTACACTCTCTTCAGTTAAAGCATAATTTTGATATAGTTTCTTCTTCGTACTAGTAGATGGAGCCACGTGATTCTCTCGTCTGTTTTAATATTTATTTATATAAGATATGTTAAATAATTATTAACTAAGCTGCAATAATTTAATAGTTGGAATAAATAACTTGAATCGAGTTAAAAAATTTACTAATTGACATTGACATCTGTTTGTAAAAATTTGATTTTAAGTAGTTCTTATGAATGAATTCAATATCTTACCTGGAATAATAAAAACGAAACGTAACAAGAACAAAAATAGAAATTTTAAACAAGCTTTTCCCCCTTAGCCATAAATGGAGTTCCGTACAATTCGTCACACCTGTTAATTTGATCTTACCTGATATGAAATAAACTCTTTCATTGGTACTTGGTACAAACATATATATATTAAGGCAACCATTTTTTTTTAAAAAAAATTGAGAATCAGGACGAAAGAAAAAAAAAATTTAACCAGAACTCATAAAAAAAAATCTATTATAAAAGTAATAGTAACTTGAGTTTGTGTATGCATTGAGAAAAAATTAGATAAAACAGAAATAAAAATGAGATACTGATACTCTTTTTAGGAAATTCATTTAGTTTTATCACTAGTCCACATATTGGTCATTAAACTAAAAGCACATTCAGTAGCTGCTTTAGTTCTTGGCAAACACAGAAAATATCCTACTAATTTTCTAATATTCGTATAGGAAACGTCATTTTCTTTCAAGAGATTCCAATTTCATCCCATTTCTTAGATAATGGTAAGAGTTGTATCTCCAATTGACATTCTTTTCTTCTGTAATGCATCGCAGATCAAATGATATCTTATTAAGAAATTCATTTTCAATCAGATTGATTTCCAAAAAATTCTAAAGTATATATTCACTACCCTCTTGAATATTGTCACGAGTGGGTTGGCTTAAAAAAAAACCAGTTAAATTATTCTATACGCTGAAAATATCCTCCTTCCTCTAGGTATTGAAGACATGTACCATAAAATTCCACCACTTTTGCTTTGATAAATAGCAGGTTTAATCAGACCTTTTTTCTCTAATTTGCTTAAATTCAGCCTCACTTGCAATGGCAAGCAAACATTTGCTTTTCTTTCACATAGTTTTGCTTTTAGGTCGTCGTAGATTCTGCTGGTTTCTATAACAGAAATATTCCGTCCATCTATTTTCAAAGTAACATTGAGGAACACAATAACACGTTAAGCAAAAAATAAAACCAAGATTCGGTTTCTCAGTTATGAAAATTATTTTTAATAGCTGCGTCCCACGTTTCGTTTATAAAAAAATATGATTTTAAGTCAGCATATATTTGTAGAACACGCTTAATAGCAGTCCATAACTCTAACAACCTCGTTGTATTAGATTACAAGTTTTTTTTATACGAGGTCTACGAATTCACACATAAGATATTTTTACCTCATTGACCTGCACAGTATACATATTAAAGTAAGAATAAATCTTAGAAAAAAATATTTACTCATCAATAGGTCGGCAACTGGCGGTCGTCTGTATATAATTATTTAAAATATGTGCGGCACAACTAAAGCCTTTGAGCTCTTTCTCCCAGATATGTTTTCAATTTTGTAAAGATTTTATTTTTGCCAGTCTTTGATTTTCCTACCGAAGTTGGTATAGATAGTATCCGCACAAAATCCAAGTACTTTATCTTCCAAATTTCTTTTTAAAAGTTTTTGAAATGTATTAGACCACTAAGTTAGATGTTTCACCTGGCAAATCCCTTCCTTCTAATATTCTTAGGTGGATACCGGAATAAGATGAAAGATTTCTATGTGATAATTATGGGATATCTCAGTTTTATTTCCTTATAGAAACAAAAATTACATAATTTATTTCTCCAATAATTATTTGCATACGAAACCAGCACGTCAGTAATTACTTTAGAGCAAGTAAATCTGGGATTACAACATGCTTTAATCAATTTGCAGGAACAATCCATTGATCAAAATAACTGGTTATACAATTCGGTGAGGTACGCCCACAAACCTTCAGGTGCAGCTAAATTTTGCCCTATATCTTCAAATTGTTTTTTCTTAAAATACGATTCTTAGCCTTTGCTCGAAGTTTCTGCAAACATACACAAGCACTCACGCGACCGCACACACCACTATATATATATATATATATATTTTTGCAGCGGCGCTTTACGCCAGTGCGGCAGGCGCTTTAAGCAGCGGCATGCCAGTGGCGCTGCTTTGTGGCGCGGCGGTATGCGGCGCTGCGGTTTTGCATGGCGCGGTGTGCTGGCGGCGCTGGCGCGGCTGCAGCGAGCGCTGGCAGGCAATGTGCGTTTAAAGTGCGTTTGCGCTTAAAGCGCGGCGCAGCAAAAGGCGCGTACAGCGAAGCACACACTCATATTATATATATATATACATATATATATATATATATATACATGTGTGCGTGTGTGTGTGTGTGT
>BMAW01040021.1:958785-1002729 GCA_019974015.1 Nephila pilipes
GTGTGTGTGTGTGTGTGTGTGTGTGTGTGCGTGCGTGCGTGCGTGCGTGTGTGTTGCTTTCCTCTTTCTCTCTTTACTATGATTTAAATTGGTTTTATTATTAAATTATATATAATGATTACTTTGAAGTTATCTAGGCTTTATTGTTTTAAATTAATGGATTGTTTGATTCATTTAAGTAAAAGTGTTTGGCTTATTTTTATAAGAATGCTTTCATTAGATAGTATTTGTAATTTGATTTTTGATTATCTTTTTAACTATATGGTTTTTCATTTTGTTGTTTTTGATTTTTGTTTTAAGCAATTTTTTGAAATATTTTAGTTTTTATAATATGTACTTCGTTAAATATTTTTGTCTCATTAAAAATTTTAATTTTGAAGTTATTAATCCATAACAAAATTTCACTCATGTAAATTTTATTTTAGTAGACTTTTTAAATATATTTAAAACTGTTTCAAAATATTCCACTTCATCCGATTTATTAAATTCTAAAATTAGATGTTTGTGGAGTAACTTAACTTAAATCAAGTTCATCTATTTGATTTTAAAATTAATTAAGCACACCCGTTCCTTTAAATCGATGAAAATAAATTAACCAATATTTTTGGAAATAGTTTAATGCTACACATCAAGATATTTTAGTATATGTTCAAATTCAACTTCATTCAATAAATTTTCAAAGGTACATTTTAAAATGCTAGATGCATTTCAAATACTTTAAAATAGTAAATTATCATTATGAGGGGCACCGTTGAACTTGATATTTTGCCCCTCAAATAGAGGTGTCCCTTAAAAAGAAGTAAATACATGTACTTTTTTTTTTTCAAAGGGACCGGGGGAACGCCATAAATGTCTTTTAAGTGGGTTTTCCTCGTTCGGAAGTGTCCCTTATAAAAGGTACTCATGTATTTGTATTTTAGACTAATTTTTAAAAGCAAATAATTAAAGCCAGTATTTCAAAGAAGGGTATGAATATGTAATTAAAAATGACGAAATTTTTCAATGTCATTTTCATTACACAGATATTTCACTTTTTTTTTTTTTTTAAATAAAAAAAAGTATATTTCAGTTGTATAGTATCTTTTGTAAAGAACATTTCTATTCAAAGGACAATTCTGTTAGTTTCAGTCCCTTTGTGTAGCATATGTATTTACCTTTTATTAAGGGATATCTTTATTTAAGAGACAAAAATCTGGTCCGGTAAGTGTCCTCTATTAGTAGGTACTTCTGTATATATAAATATGTGTGTTGCATTTGGTAGAAAACACGAGTTAAACAAATAGATAAGTTATCTCTATAACATAAGAGTTCAAATTTTTCCTTAGATATTTCAGAAGAAATATCTAAGGTTTTGTTGTTGAAATTATTCCATACCTGCATCAAAAAGGAAAAATAAAGCACGTTCTGTTATTCCTGTCTGTAACAAAAATATTTAAACATACTAAAAATATAGTTATTTCGTGATATTTTTTAAAGTCATAACGAAGAACAAAGCAACAGAAAAAAGTGAAATTAGTATTTCAGTACAACATTAAATTATATATTTAATAAGAAATAATAGTTTTTAAATACTCAAGGAATTTAGTTTCAAAATCGATTAATAGAACTAACAAATGATTTTTGAAATCATTGTGTGTGTGGAAAAACTTCTCTTAAGACATTGTCAACGATTCATTTTATTAATTTTACTAAATATTTTCATTTCAGAAATTTTCATATTAATAACTTATCTTTTAGAAGAACATCGTTAATTACGTAAGCCTTTTTTTAGAATGATTCATAAATCATGCTTTCATGCCAAAGGCAACGATAATTAAAAATGTCTCCTAAGAATCAAAAAAGTAAATGAAATACGTAATGAGGAATGAATATGCATGAATCTGAAAGTTAAACAACCATATTCAAGTCGAACTCGTTACTCAATAACGATTCACTCTCATACTTTCACAATTTCTCATTAATCTATAATTAATTTTTTGAATTCAATTTCAGGAAAAATTATCAAAAATGTAAATTAAATCTTATATTTTTCAATATGATAATGAGTTTCTCATTATATAATAACGCAAGGAAAAATTTTGTAAGTAAATTGAATTCATGCCGGAAAACTTTTGAAAATGAATGGAAGGCAGATAAAATATGAGACAAATATTATTTTAGAAAATAAAAGACTTAGAGTAGTTATTAATAATAAAAACGGATTTTGACATGGAATTCAATGCTGAATTATTCAACTATTTCTACTGCAGTCTTATACTCTTAATACTTAAAATTATCGAATAACTTTTTAGTGATTAAATGCAATCCTGCATTTTCTCTCAACGTTTTTTTTTTAATTATGAGAGATAAAAAAGGCTTATCTCCAACAATTTAGCCTTCGACACGCAAGTAGTATTATCTGTGCTTTACGTAGGTTTAATTTAATTTTCTTACGTAACAACCATGAAACCGATGTTAGCTATTGGTAGCCAAAATTAAAACCTAATTTAGACCAGAATATTTTAAAAGTAGGATATAGTTTCAACTTTTTTCATAATGAAAAGATAAGAATTATGCATAGTATTACTAGTATTAATCCAAATCTAAAAAAAAATAATAAATAAACAAATGCCTCTGCAAAGCATGGTGCACTGTAAAAATAGAAAGTTAAAACGAAATGCGAAGATAGGGATTTTTTCCATGCCGTAATTAAACAGGCGTGTAATGTATAAAAATAGAATAAAATAAGTTTGTATTTTTTGCATGTTAAAAAATTGTTACAATTAGAAAATTTCTTTATTTAACATATGATAAAAAAAAAAAAAATCTCTACCTCTTAATCTTTTTTTACATTAAAGGTAGTAAATGTGTTCTTTTTTGAAAACTCAATATCGTGAATGGTTAACATACTTAAATAAGCTGCTGCGATACCATAACTCTAATTTTACTGATTGGTAATAAAGTGCTTAAGTACTAAAAAAAATTAGTTGGAAGAAAAGTGAGAAAAAAAAAAAAAAAATTTCAGAAAAATATTATCCATTTTTTTTTTTAATTCGAAACTGAACATTAGCTAACAAATCTATGAAATTTCAACTTTTATTTTCGTATTAAAGTCATGGAAACGATTTTTCAGACTTCGATAAATGCAGAAAATAGAACGTTAGTAGTGACGTTAATATTTACAACAAATTGACTGGAACAATAAATATTGATAATTGTGAAAGTTCAATAGTGAGTAGATCATTAAAACTAGCACGTTTATCGCATTGAAAACAAATAATTAACGACCATTCATGATTTTTTTTTTCAAATGTCTTTCACTCTGCTCCAACTAGAAAAATTTTAGAAAAAAATACATTCAAATATTATTATTTAGTCTAGACTCTTTGTTTACAGTTAAAACATGAAAAAAATTAAGAAAATTATATATATTTATGCTTAGATAAACTATTTATTTTGTTTTATTTCATAACCACGTAAACTGACAAAATATATGTCAGTATAGCAATGTGTCAAAAGGAAACAGACAATATTGCAAACTTTTTTTTTTGACGTATTCTCCATTCACAATTGTTGTAAGTTATCCTTCACGGTTGGTGAGCAAAATTTTTTTTTTTAATAATATTAGGCCTTGCATCAACACTAGGAATTTCTTTTTTACTTCTGAGAAAATAGCTACTTTGCTTCGGGAGAAATGGTCATTCATAGGAAATAACTTATGTTAAGCAAAATGAAATACATGGCTGCGGATGAACCGTTTCTTTCGAGGAGAGTTTGTTCATCATAATAGATAATCTCTTCCTTCAATGAACGTTCTTAATTATTTTTCAAAAGAAAAGCTGCAGTATTTTAATGAAAAACCATTGAACAATAAGATAAATTTTTTGCTCCTATTAACTTGTTTATACGATTTTTAACTGAATCACTGTATTCAATGAGTTTCTTTTTTATGTTTTGTTTTGTCATTATCGCTACTTTTTAAAAGTGATACCTCATTCAATCATAATGAATTTCGCAAATAATTAAAACTTTTTTTTTTATTTTGTCTTTTTAATCTTTTGACTTTCAAGTCTCGGAATCATTCAAGGGAACATTTTTACAGCTGGAATAATCCATAATATATACCATAAAAGTTTAATCTATTAATTATTATACAGTTTTCTTTTCAAAAATAGTTTATTTTGGTTAATAACAAAAATTGAATTATTAGGAATTTGAAAGTAATGTATTATTAGATTATTGTTAGTTGATGAATTTTTCAAAACCTCTCGATAAACAAAAGACTCTTTATTTTAAATACTGTACAAAACTCTTAAAATGTTATTTGGTAAAATAAAAATATAAATACAAAATTTTTACTTCTAAGTTTGACAACTAATTATAAATACAATTTAGTTATCAAATTTTTCGACAACTTGACAATATAGCTTTCCTATTCAATTTAAATCGATCCACTAGAGCAAGGATGTTTTAACCAAGACCCCTGGGCTGCATGTGGGCCTCCTTCAATTTTCTCATTGCAGTGAGATACTTTACTTGCAGCACATTTTTATTCTTTCAGCGTAAGTTAATTTTATTTAAAGTTCATTTAAAAAATCAGGAAATCATGACATTTTTATAATTTTATATATATAAAGAAATTTCAGAAATGTTCAATGTAAGTTTCTTAAATATTATGCATGCTGAAAAGGGGGATAATTTAATATCATCCTTTCAAAGTGGAATTTTTTTTTAATGTGAAAAAATTAAATTCATTGATGCATTCATTCATCAGTAGTTTTTAGCCATTTCGACCAAAATTGAGTTCAAATACTGTGAAAACATCGACAAACAGAATATTTAGAATTCTCGATATAAATTTAGTTTGTGTATAGATGGCAATTACAAATAGATGTTAAATTATGCTAGGCAAGGGGGTTTTTTTGGGGGGGGGAGGGGTTAACATACTTATATTTGAGAACAAACTTTTTCAGATAAAGGCAATTATTAACAAAAATATTTGCCAAAAGTAGGATCCACTTGACTTCAAAAAAAAGAAAACTTAGAGCTATTGCGTTGTCTGGTACAAAAATTAATTCAAACGTGCGTTAGATACTAAATCACCAGAATATCACTCATCAAATTTTTTTTAAAAAAATGATTATTTTTTTTATTAGTTTTCTGTTTTACAACATTTGAATAAACTTAATTCAAGTAAATAATATGCTAATAGCATAATTGGGGGAGTGGTTGGTTAATTTGAATCATTGTTGCTTTAGTACTTGTACTACACTGGGGCTATAGGCGTTGGATTTTGAACCAAGGTCAAATGGCGAGGATGGCACTTTATCTAGTGCTTCTCTCTCTTTACGTTTCCCCACAGGGCAGCTTTAAAGATCAGTTCCACTTTAAAGAGTAGCAATCCTCATTATTCTATGAGAAGGATCTTCGATAAAATAGGATTCGAACTTATGATTCAACTTTGCCAACCACGAATCTCGCTCTCCTGTGTGATCACTGGCTACCACGACCACTTATGTTATATATTCTTTTTATGCTCTTCCAGTTAGTCACAGATAATCTATGCGATCCTTCCACAGGTCACAAAGAATTAGTGCAACACTCCCAAAGGTTACAAAATACAAATGCTACTCTTGATTGTTACAGGTTTGTTCATCCTAGCACAAGAGATATGATATTAGTGAGAGTTCAAGAGCCTACAACGATGTCTAAGCCCATATCCCACTCACTACACTATGGTTAGTGAACAGTTTGACGTCCATTAAGATTTAAAGCGTAGTAGTAGCAATAATAATATACTATAGCCTTAGATAGAATATAAATTCGAGTGGCAGCAGTTCGAGCTTTGATGCCACTAAAGACCCGCCGTGTAGCCGAGGCTGATGCACGTTAAATCTGTAAGGAGCCCAAAGTACTCTAGCTGGGTGCGAAAGTTAGGATGGGGGTGCCAGCTGAGGTGTCGTCCTCGTCACTTGAAGAGGCTCAAAATTACGAAGTCTGTCACCAATTGCTCTCCTGTTGCTTCTAGTGCGACGTTAATAAAACCCAACAAAATCAAGAATAGAAATTCATATTCGTAACCTTCATATTATACCAACGAATATATTTTCCCAGAGGTTTCTAAGCCAAGTTTAACTTCATTTTAAGAATTGCCGTGTAACGGAGAGGATGCACACTTAATTTGTCAAGGCTCAAAATCCTCACGATGACGGGTTGCAAATGTTTGGTGAGTGGAGTATCAGCTCAGGTGTCAGTCTCGTCGTTTGACCGTGGTTCAAAACTACGAAATATGTCACCCAAAGCCCTTGTGTTGCTCTTTAGTTTGACGTTGATAAACAATCACATTCTCTCACTCACTCCTCAAATCAAATTTTTCATAACAAGATATTTTTAAAATTGTCGCTATTTAGCGTAGAAATATACTAGCCACAAAGGGAAAAAAATTTAAGATTAAAAGTACTGCATTACTAATATTATATTCTAATTTCCATAGCATAATCGGAACAGCTCCTGTAAATATCTATATCATTTGTGTTCCAATCAATTAATTTTTTCCCCGTGTAAAATACATTCCATATTTCCTTTTCTTTATTTTAATGCTGAACGGAATAAGACAAAAGACATATTTAATGAATGCTAATTTAATTTTAAAGTTGCAATACACGATAAAAGGCCACATGTGTTACATATAACCTAGTGAATCTGTATGAATGTCTAAGCATTTTTCATCCGGAAAAGGAATTCCGCATACCAATTCTTTTACATTTGACAAAGACATTCGTAAAAAGATGTATAAGTGATGGGATCATGTAGGTTTCATCAGATTTCTTTCAACTGACCAATTAAAATTTGCACAATTTTTAACAATGAAGAAAATATTTTTTGAAATTTAAATGTAAACAAAAGAAACCACATCAGTAAACAATGGTGCATTATTCAATTCGGTAACTGTCTTATTTACTTCGCATTATTTACATCTGAGAAAAAGGAATTACTAAATCAAAACAAAACTGCTGAAGCGTCAATATCTTGTATAATTATCTGTACATACAAAAGTTCAGTGTAAGATACAATTACGATTACTTAAAATGAAAATATGAAATTACCTGTAACTTCAAAAAGAATTCCATGTTTATATATGTAAGAAATATAAACTAATTGAAAGCAATTCATTGTTTTATTTAAAGCAATTTTTAATAAATATCTTGGACAGATATTTTAGGCGAAGGAAAAAAAATGTTTTTTTATGAAGTGATTGATTAGTATTATGGGATACAGAGCAACAAAGATTATTATTCCCTAAAATATCATTTTATTCAATAGATATCAAAATATTTCATCTTCGGCAAGAATGTTTTGAACAATTGCTTATCAACTACTGCATTTTTTAAAAGTTATTTTAAAGTGATATTGTGCTGTGAGTCTATCTTGAGTCTATTCTAGAGGTGATTTCTATGGGACGCGTATTTACTATTTGTCAAAATTATATATACGAAATAATTGATTCCATACTTTGTATTATCATTTTGAATTTGGGCAAAAGACGGGAGTTATCAGCATTTTGCTGAGGATTCGAGTGCTTAGTATTACCTCTCCTCTGCTTTTTTGCCTAACTGGATATGGTTGTGATGTTCCCTAAGATTTCGAAATATTTGCTTGAATAAAAGTTTGGTTTTTTTCATTCTGTTTCTGAAAAAAATGCTATTGATACCTTCTGGGGCACACTAGTTGATGTATTGCATTCCGTTACCTATTTTGCGAGACTGTCCACCTTTTCATTACAAAAAAATTTTGTGACTTTTACCAGAGTATTTTGCAACTTTTTACGGATAGTATTGAGGGACTGATGTGAGCAATTAAATAAAAATGTCATCAACATGGATTGAGCACTTTAATCCTCTTTCTAAAGTTTCAAGGAAATCGTGCGTGTAGATAGTAAATATAGGGGAGAGAACACTACCTTGAGGTCCCCCCTTCAGAACTATCTTCTGCGGTGAAAGACAACCTCTCCAATGAATTTGAAATGATATCTGTATGACAGAAAATTGTATATCAAAGAGCTGTTTCGCCTGTGATACCCAGTCGAAGACATTTATAAATAAGGTCATCTAAATACACTGAATCCTAAGCACTCTTGATGTCTAAACTAATTCCCTCGAAAAATTTCTTTTGTTGTTAAGAGACTACAATAACTTTATGCATTAATTGTGTAACGGCTATACCTTTTTTAAACGGAACAAATCCATAATGATATGAATGAAGTCCCAGTTCTGTAGTTATCCAGTTCTGTGTCAATCTACTCTTTTCACAAATCGTTTATCCTGCTATTTCCATCCCGTCCTCAAGGAAATGTCTCAAAAATGAAACAGAAAGTGAATTTCTTTATCTACAGTGCAAATTAGGAAAAAATGTATAGAATATATATATAAATATATTTATTTAGTCTATTCTCGTCTTTTTTCTATGTTATTAGATGCATCCCTACCAAAAGACATACATGGAATTTAGTTGCCAGCCCTTTTTATTACTGTAAATACTTGCTTCTTTCTGGTTGTGGATGTAGCTGGAGCCCGAAATCCCAGAAAGTTGAATAAAGTTTCCTTTGTGTTTTAGGAAACTTCCATTAGGAATGCTGTTTGCTTTTCTAATACATTTTGAAAGAAATTTAAATTTTTTTGAAATTTTTGATCTAACAGTTCTTATATATTATTGTCCTGGGAATGAATCTTTAGTATTAGTATCTCGAAATCATCGTCTTTCCCTTCCAGTATTGTTGTGAGTTGTTAACTCTTTAATTCTAATATTTTTATTCCTCTTTAATGTATATGAACATTGTGATGAATGATTTCCTTTACAACTAATGCAACTCTTATTAACTGTGCATTCATCTGAATGCCGCAATTTAAACAAGTTGTTGACAAAATCATGATTGATGTAGAAAATAAAGCATTTAAAACATTTTCTGGGATTATCTGTGAAAAGCTGAACTTTGTGATAAACGAACTAAAGTTTGATGTTCGGGGTAGGATTATTCCCAGTATAGTTACTAACACTGGCGAGAATATCAGGCATGACCTAAAGCTTATTAAGGGAAGAATTTCATTTATCTCGTTGCCATTTGGCTCTCGCAACTCAGCAGTTAAATGTTAAAGAGATACACTAGGAATTTCAGAGAGGAGGAATCGAGATGTGATTCCCTCCCATATAATTATCTCTAACTCGAACGTCCAATAAATTTTCTAAAGAAAATATCTGTGTTGTACATACAAGATCTGAGGTAGAAAGTATTATCTTCTCATTTCTAGTACAGGTCATATTTAGGATGACATCATATCCTAGAATTTTGCTTTTTATTTATTTGCTCAGTATTTCTGGATTAGATAGTAGAATATAGGAAATTATTTTTACAATGTTCCAAAAATATTTATCGTAGTTACCTTCTTTTTTTCAGCTCGCAATATAAGTTCCTGCGTAATAATAATTCTTGTGAAATAATAAAAAAGATACACCAGTCTTTGTAGGCAAAGAACAAAAAAAAAAAAAAATGAAACCAACTCAAACCTTTAAAACACTTGAAAAAAATTCTTGAAGATCTCAGCTAGGCAATAGCATTCAGCACTCTAGTTTCCTTAAGAAAAAGCGTTTGACATGAAAAGCTCTGTATATTGCAATTTTGTTCAAAAAGAGTTTAATTGATGAATTGCTTATTAACGTCACACAAGGAGTAACACAAAGGCTATTAGTGACGGACCTCGTATCTGGAGTCTTGATCAGAGTTAGCACTCCACTCGCCAAACTTCCACACCAAGTCAAAAGTGAGGACTTGGAATCTAGACAGTTTAGTTTATTTCTTATTAACGTCGCACAGAAGCAACACGAGAACTATTGGAGGCGAACCTCACAGTTTTGAACCACGATCAAGTGACGAGGACGACACCTGAGCTGGCACCCCCTCTCCTATCTTCCACATTGGAATCTAGACAGATTTAATGCATATCAGTCCAGCTAAATAGTGGGGGTTTCGTGGCATCTAGATGTTTAGAAAAGTAAAAAAAAAAACGAGTAGATAAAATTTCACTGCAAGTACATGCATCAAGAGAAAAATTAATGAAGTGGCTCCCAAATTTTACAGCTTTTGTTTAATTTAGATTTTATTTATTGTATAAACAGTGATAAAAACTATATAATGGATTAAAATTAAATTTAAATTACCCCTTTCAATAAGCAAAATTCAGTGAATATATTCTATAATAACTTCTTTGGAATTATTTTAACTACTAAGTATCAATAACTTCTTAGAAAATGTTTTTTGAAAAAATGAAGAACATAAAAATTCAAATCATATTCTCTTTTAATAATATACATTTCAAGTTAAAGCAAAAATATTTCAGTTATTTCCTTTTTTATTTCATAATTTGTTTTTATTGTTGCTTTTGTCCGTTATATTGATTACTCTAACCGATTTCTTTTTCTTTCGTAATCTACGCAGTTGTCCGTTTTTGAGATTAAAAAGAAATCCGTTTCACTTTTCACCACAAGCTCACTATAGAATTTATTCCAGTATCAGAAATTCATATAAGTCGGAGAGCCTTCTCAAAGTAAGCTAAAAATTCATATTTTTTTTCCTTCGCTATATCTAATTAAGTTGAGTTTCAAACGCATAGAACAATATCGTTAATAATAAACTAAATATTTAGGGGGGAAAAACTATTCATAAAAATGTTATTCTCTAATTTGTGCATTAATTTCTCAATGCGTTTGAAGATCTGTTTCTTGTTTTCGAAGTATGGAAAAGGAGATGTAGTTTTTTGTTAATGTTTGAATTAATATTACTTGTTCCCGAATTTCAATTGTTAACTTCTCTACTTAAAGCCCACCTATAGAGGGCGTTCATTTGTAAAGGGAGAGAGTGTGATGTCACACGATCCCCTCAGACGGGACCTGACCGAATCTCCGAGAGGAGCTGTTGTAAACGAGCGGTAGCAAGTAATGTAATAAATATTGTTGTTGTTATACAACCCGATGTGTTTTTTGTCTAAGGACAACCGTGAACTAAAATCTGAGGTGATGATGATTAGTAGTAGTTAGTGAGTGAACAGTTTATAATACAATGAATTAACGCTCAAGAATACTCTAAGTTTACTTAGTACTTTGCTCAATTAGTGATCTTCCTTAAACGCAGTGCTTTACATCCTTTCTTTGAAATTAAATTTTTGAAACATATATAAACTGAAGATCTCACCGTTTTCTGTCCACAACAAATCTGAATTTGTATGAATCTTGTAATGCTGATGATATAGAATTTTGAAATAAAAAATTCAGTGTATTGATCTTTTATTATTATTACCATTGCACTAAAGAGTAAAACAGAAAGGGACGAACCTCGGTCAAATAATGACACCTGGGTTGGCATCCTACATTCCAGAGTGAAGACTTAAGAGTCTCAACTAATTAACGGGCATCATTCCCGCTTCATCAGGACTCGAACCCACGACTCGACAATAAACGCCGGCTACTAGCTTACTACTATGACCATTCGGTTACCACTTTCAAAAAACATATAACATATGTAATAGTTTAAAATTAATCTAATTTAGATCTAAGATCTAAAATCTATTTTAAAATGTTACAAGAAATGACTGACATTATATAATTTTTTTATGTTTGATGCAATTAATATAAACAACAGGATAAAGATTGAGAAGTTTATAAAGTTACAAGCACATTAGCTCACATTTGTTTTCGGACACTTGCGTTCTTTTCAATTGTTTTCACCAAAATTTCTGTTAAATATCAAAGAAATTATTCAAAATATTTTTTCACATATACTAATATTAACTAAATTTGAACATATTTGTTAGTAAGAAATAAATTCAAAATATTTCTAAAAATAAAGCATTTTTATTCACGAAGTGCTGAAATCGATTTTGCGTAATAATTCGGACACTTAAAACTTCCTATGTTATTTTAACGGTTTATATTTTTGAAAACAGTTTTTTTTTTAATTTAATAGAAAATATCTCATTAATGACTATAATTTTCTGCACCAGATTTTCAAGAAAATATTCTTGAAAATTTTTGAATTTCTATTAAACATGTCCCGATGTGAATGATAAATATGACAATAATATCAAATTCTGTTTGTCACTTGATCGTGGTTCAACATTACGAGGTCCGTCGCCAATAGCCCTCCTGTTGCTTCTAGTGCGACGTTAATAAAAACTAAACTAATCAAATTCCGTTAAAATATTAAATTCTATATACTCTTCTAATGTAATTAAAGCACTAGAAGTACTGCGGAAATTGTTAACGTAAGAAATTCAGCTGCTTTCGATTTTATAATTGTGGCCACGGTAGCCTAGTAGTCATGGTGGCGAACTCGTGGCCGGTGTTGTTTTCATTGAGTCGTAGGTTCAAGCCTTGATGCTACAAAAGACTCGCAATGTAGCAGGGCAGATGCACGTTAAATCTCTCAAAGTTCCAAATCCTTCCATCCGTGTGATGTGGAAGTATGGAGAATGAGGAGCCAAATCATGCGTATTTCTCGTCACTTGACCGAGGTTCAAAATAACGAAGTCCGTCACCGATGGTCCTCGTGTTACTTCTCAATGCAACGTTAATGCATAACCACTGGTTAGAGTTCCAAATCAACCCGTTGGCATAATGTGGAAATTCGGAGAAGGAGGTGCCAGCTAAAGTGTCACCTTCGTCATTTGACCGAGTTTTAAAATTACAAGATCCATTGCCAATAGCCATCGAGTTGCTTCTCATAACGACGTTAATAAAGTGGCCGGGTTTTCATAGTGATCATCGTTGCGGCCGGAGGTTTTTGTCGAATCATGGGTTCGAGCCTTGATGACACTAAAGACCCACCGTTCTCAACGGGGCTGATACACGTTAAATCTATGGATGCTCCAAGTCCTCCAAATGCTGTGGTATAGAATTTTGAAGAAGAAGGTGCCAGTTCAAGTGTCATCTTTCGTCACTTGATCTTGGTTCAAAGTTACGAGGTTCATTGCCAATAGCCCTCGCGTTGCTTCTCATTGAGTTAATAAGCAATCATAATTGATTTTATAAAATGTTAGAAATGTAATATTAAAATTAGGACAACAATTTCCTTGACCGTCACGGAATTAGAGATTATTCAAAGGAAAATGAAACAAAACTCTCGACATCTTACTATAGTTTCTGTAACATATGCAGCTGATCCAGATAATAGTTTTACGTCAAAATTTAATCATAAAAGTTTAGTTTGAGATCCTTAGATACACATAGACTAGTGGAAAAAGTCTTTGTTAAATAATTTTTCTTTGTTACCTAAAACGATAGAAAATTATGCATAATATTTATCATCAACAGTATTAAATATATATACTTTTTGTAGTAATATGATAACCGGAAGAAAAAGAAACAAAATATGATACTTTAAAATCCGCGCGATGGATGAATTATGGTGGAGAAAACAACATAGCAAAGAATGAAATTAAAAAACTTAAATGGAAATTGCTAAATATGGTTTGAAGTTGTAAGGCTTTCAGAATGTTCCATATAGCAATTTAGGTTCAATCGAAGATTACCATATTTCAGAGTCTGAACAAAAAATATTTTTAATAAGAACAACTGATATAAAAACCTGAATTTGTAAAACATTTTGAAATTTCATAAGAATGATGATCCTAAAATATCACCCTAAATATTTATGTTTATGGTTGTTTCAGTTATAAATTCCTTTGCAGCCTCTACACGAAACTTATAATGAATATAACGAGGGATTAACTGTTAAGAAAAGAAAGAGAAAATGGTATTTCTACAAAATTTCAATTAAGAAATGTTTTGATCGAAGATTGGACGGAAAACATTATTTTTTATAAGAAAAACTAGTAGAATCTATTTTAAAGCCCAAGGAAAGTGGAATTATAGTTTCAGGGCTTCCAACTAAACATTTCACGTTTTGTTAATTGCATATTTTTTTAAATATTAATTGTATGATGAAGCAGTCTAAATGCTTTTATGAGTCAATTTCCTTCCCTGTCAGAATAAATTATTCATTTTAAAAATGTTATGTACATTTATTTTTATAACTATTGTACAAAATAATTTTATTTGCTAAAAACATATATAAGTCAATCTTTTAATATTTAATACATATTTTCTTCCGCTTAAAATCGAAAACGCTATTGTTCGAAATCAAAAGTGAGCCACTGTATATGTTTAATGCTCTTCAAAAGAGCCTAACATACATTTAAGCACAAATATTATCATTTATTTTATAAAATTATACACACAAACTTCTTTCATGTCAAAATATAATCATACAAATTTTTTAGTACACTAAATCATGAAAGAGGGATCCAATGTTGATTAAAACATTCAAAAATAATAGTACGCTCAATAATATAGTCCCTTTAGTACACTCGATTAAGTCTGCCCAGGGCAAATCCCATCAGGCGGTGCCCGTCTCTGTAGACTTTGGTCCAAAGGTGATAATAACTAGGCAGTGTCCAGGCCGAGTGGTTAGCCCAACACTGGACCCCTAGTTAATTTCCCAAGATAACTTGATACTCTTTTATCGACCCCGGAGAAACGAAGGGCTATGACCAACTATGATGTTAAAACCACTGGGAATCGAACCTGGGTCTGCAGCACTCATGGTCAGGCACGCTAACCACTGCACATCCGTGGCCACTTGATTACTCAATATATGCATTCAATTAAATCCAAGTGATAAAATTACTCGTTCAGTAAATTATAATTATATCTTCTACTTATATGTTATTTATATATTTTTTAATTATCTAGTTATGCATTGTTTTAAAAGTCAAAAATAATAAATTCATAAACTTAGTTTCATAAAAATGAGACGAACATAATTCTCAATAAAATATTGATTTCTTTTGTTTAATAAAATTCACCAAAAAAATTCTTATAAATGAAAATGTGATTATTCTTCATTTTTGAAACATCCTTCCCGAGAGAAAAATATAGATGAAAGAATTAATATTAAAAAAAGAATTTCAAAAATTCTAAAAATTTTAAAAAATTCTAAATTTAAAGAATTTTAAAAGGCTCATTAAATATTTAAATCTTAGATACAAGGATTTCAATTCATTATATCAAGAAAATAGTTCTAAATCAAATTTAAAAAGAATTCTTTAAATATGTATGTAAAATTTTGTGTTTTAGTAATTTATCTGTGAACATTAAAACTATCAAAACAACATTTTTGATAGTTTTAATGTTCACAGATAAATTACCTGTCAAATATTATAAATAAAGATATCGAAACAGATTAGCATTCTGTAGAAGTTTGGAGAGGGGGACATCTTAGCTGTCGTCCTTGCCATTTAACCGAGGCTAAAAATCCCGATGTCGGTTGTTGATTGTGATTGTTTTATTAATGTCACTATGAGAAGCAAAACGAAAGCTATTGGTGAGGGATCTTGTAATTTTGAGTCTTGGTCAATTGACGAGGACGACACTTGAGCTGGCACCTCCATCTCCAAACTTTCCCTCCACTCCAACGGGAGGACTTGGGGCCTCGACAGATTTAACGTGCTTCAGCCCTGATATACAGAGGGTCTTAAGTTGTTTCAGGATTCGAACCCACGACTCGACAGAAATAACACCAGCAGTTATTTCGAGACCATGACCACTAGGCTACCGCGACCACCTACGCAAGTTTAAGAGATCTACCATTGAATTTACAAAACAAACTAAATTATTTGAAACATGTTTTTGTTACACGCGTTCAAACAAAGAATGTGATTATGTTTCTTTACTACACTTTTATTTCTTGATTATTAAAATTTTACCCGGTGAGCTTAGAAGCTACTACGAAGTAGGTAAAAATACAACAGAATACTATTATTACACACATTTTTTATGCATAATATACGATATGATTGTACGCTATACTTCAATGTACGAAAGTCTATTCGCTTGTGTCACAATTAAATGCAGTACATTCACCCACCAATCTCTTTACTAGCAGAACAGGATTCTTTCAAGTAGCATAACAACTAAACAAGTGTTGGGTGATGTAAATTTCAGCTCTTCGATTGATTGAGAGATCTCTTACAAAATTGAGAATATGTGGTCATTGAAGTCAAAACTGCGCGCGTGTATGTTCGTGTTTATTACCATCACCTGTCAATTATTTAAACAAATTTTATTTTCACACAGACATGTTTTAGTATTTCCTTCTGTATTTTTGCTTACACTAGACAGAACAAAACTATTACCTAGAAATTTCGAAAGGAGTACAAAGGAGATTAAATACCAAAAAGATTTAATTATTTAGCAATTTTTGAAAATATGCTGGAAAACAGATGTCTAATATTTCAATAGCAGTCGCGACAAATTCTTTGAATATTTTTCAAAAATGAAAAATTACAATTGCATTAGTTAAAAATTATGTATTGGTTGTGAGTTGAAAAGGTAGTGCGACGGCTTCTATTTCGTAATCCTTCACATATTACTAAAAATCTTAAAAGTTCTTCCTGTATAAAATGATCGTTATGTACAGCAGCAAACTAAATTAAACAATCATATTAAAATAAAACAACTTGTTCCAACTTATCTTTTACCACAAATGAAAGCATCATTTCCTTCTAATGTTTTATTCATAAAATGGTATCTATCGTTCGGAAAAGTGGTAAAGTCGCATTTTTTTAGAGCACAACCTTGAGGCCGGTTTTCAACGTGAAAAAAAAAACATTTTTTTTTTTATCTCAAGCAAAGTTTTCGTAAATATTTATCAAAGTAAATTTACGTATGCATGAGTAATTTTAAATATCAGGTTTCTATTCTAATTTAATCAGACAAAAAAACAGTAATTAGAGATCTGATGTGATTATTTCGGGCTGTATGTCATTTAGGGTGAAAATACATTCACCTTTATTTTCCAATCTTATTTAATTGTTCTAAAAATAAAATGACAAATATTTTGAAATCGCAACTCTCATTACCTTGAGTGGCTGCAGTAACCTAATGGTCACGGTCACGAGTTCTAGGTATCGCTCTCTTCAATTGACCGAAGCTGAAGATTATGTGGTCCGTCGCCAATAGCGCTAATGTTGCTTCTTAGTGGAACGTTAATAAATACACATTATTCTAGGCTGTCGAGTTTGCTATTTAGAGACACGATTTGATGAAGAATGTTCCTATCTTTCATTAAACTTCTATATCACAATAGGATTTTGAACTGGACTTTTTGAGTGATTTTCGAGTTGAATTCAATGTACAATGTACAGTCCGCTTTTTTCTTCTGGTTATTGAAGGAATACAAAACTCAAATCCGCTACTCATCGAACTCATGTTTGGTCACTTCTACAATAGCATGTTCTCACGGGATCAAGCCCTCAGGGGCTTACCTTCTTTGTAGATACGGGAATCACTCGCCCGAGGCACCCTAGCGATCCTTTTCTTTCCCATATGGTTGATTGTCTTTAGTAAACACAGGTGACGCACCCCGGGATTCCCTAGTGAGTGTTTTTAATTTTCAATCCTCCCTTTTTTTTAACTAATTTTTTCAAACGTCTAGCTCACAGTTACTCTTTGTTTAGGTGCAGCAGAGTCATATCTGGCTCTTGTACAATTGAAACTCACAATCACTCACTCTCACGAAAACAAGCGCATCACATAGTTACGATTAACACTGAAAAAGAATTCTTAATAATCAAAACCATCAAAAATTAATAAATAAAGTGTTAATTGCGCCCATTAATGATGTGTAATTTATATATTTCCTCTTTCCAGATTTTAACTACCTTCAGTTTTTATCAAGTTACCAAGATTTATGAAATGTAAAATAAATTTCGAAAAAACTAACAATTAGTTGAATTCATTAAGTCCCACATAAAAAATGAGAAAAATAATTTAAAATAATAATAAAATAAATAAATAAATAAATAAAATTCAATAAAAATAAATTCTGAAAAATACCATTCAGACACCTGTTCTTTTATGTCGCGTTGTCCATTTTTTTTGTTTATTTTAACAAAGCAATACAAACACGTGTTGTTGGATTGAAACATCAAAATTAAAGTGAAATTCATTACCGCAATCCGCTTATGAATCAAAATATCCGGCTTCCTGGTTTTTAAAGCGAGATTGTTTTTACAAAAATTATATTGCACAATATGAAATTCCCATCTTGTAATCTAAACTGATGAAAGCAAAATGGATGCCAATAAGTACCATCCGTGCACCTTTCCTCCTTTAAAATATTTGAGAAATGTCAAATGTAACCTAGATTTTAAAGAATAAAGTATTATCGACAAAATAAAACTTTTTATAATAAGCTGAAATCGGAGCAATTATCTCTTAATAGAGAAACCTTAATATTTACCCTTTTTAAATCAGTCCCCCTACCCATACACTTGCTCTGTATCTTGTTATAAATCTTATTAGTTTACAAGAAATGGTTTATGAATAAAATTGAGTTTATAACTAACAAATGAGGCATAATTGATAATTTTGAAAAGTGTTAAGTATGTGTTTAAGAATATGTGATTGATAAGAAATTAAGTAGTTTTTTGATAAATAAAATTTCTATTACAACGTATGTAATTTTTTTCTTTAACAAATAAATGCCTTTCAGTATATTAAGGAAAATTTTAACTATTTTATCTACTAAAGGAGAAAAAACAATAGTTATAATTGTTACTGCAATAAAATTTTTCATTTTAAAGTATGCAGATATATTTGCAATTTGTTAATTTTTAACTTTATTTTTTAATTTTTTTTTTAATTTTTACATGTAAGGAAAAGCTGAAAAATGGTGAAAAGATTGAAAAGCATTGGATTAAATAAATGTCCATATATTTTTTACGAAACAGAAATTTTTGTGGAAAGTTCGCAAATGAATATTAATTATATTTTTCTTTTTCGCTGCAATCACACATTTATGATGAAAATTTTATGTACACCTTTCTACATTTACACTCCAAAATTTCACTTACCAGAGTAAGCTGTATTCTGACATGAAAACAACTTTTACTTCAAAATGTGTATTTCTCTATTTAAGTGTTATGCTACAACTCTACATTTGAGATTGTTGAAAAGCAAAAAAATTTACTTCGTTTTAACATTTATTTTTATATTTTTATTTTTTGATGAACAGAATTTTATATTTTTTGTAAGCAATTCTTATTTAATCTGCAAAATTAACTTTATCTCAGTTAGAAAATTTTGTATAAATAACTGGAAACTTTTCAAACATTTCGTTATTGTAGTTAGTATTATTTATCACATTAAACAAACAATTTCATTTTTAATATGAGAAAAAAATACTAAAGGAAAAAAGAGCATATTTAGAAAGCGTAAAACTATTTGTCTGGAAATGCATATTAATACCTGGCGATTTTCTGAAGCAAGTATAATTTGAAATGCAATAAATTTTACACTTTCAAGAAGAATTTAATCAGAACATCAATATAAGCGTTCGGATTTTGTTTTTAAACCATATATAAAGAAATATATATATATATCAGTAACTTTTAACAAAATAATCATAATTAAGAGTAATAGATATTATAACAATAAAAATGTTGCTGCTTTTATGAAGATTGAAAATTTCATTCTCACCATAAATGCAACGTGACAAACATCCTATCAAATGAAACAATTTCAACTTTTCGATTTAAAGAAGCTGCTTTCAGTCTTTGCATGACATTAATTTAACAACATTAAATCACAGTTGTGTCTTGGGGAAAAAAAGTAAGGACAAAAACTGATTTGATTCTAAATACAGCAGTATTATATAAACTATATTCTAAACACAGTAACAAAAACAATATTGCCAGCCAGATATATAAGTGAGGTTTGATTTTCTTGAAAACATTCAAAAGCATTTTATTACTTATTCATAGCTTTTTCTATTGAATCTGTTTAAGTAATAAATATCTCTAAAGTCATGTTTTGCTTGAAATGAGGTACATTTTACTGTTGAACTGTAAATACGAGTATATCACTTCTTTTATGAAATAATACGCTGATTGGTGAATTGCTAAGAGTTACACATAAGTAGTAAATAAACAGCAACTTTTGATATTAAACCAACACATAAATAAAATTTTCTTTCTTTTTTTTAAAATACCTTCTTATAGAAAAAATATGTATCACTAATTTCTATTCATTCTTTAAAACATATATAATATATAAGCGCACGTTTATCAAACAATCATGATTTTTACCTTTTTTGTGTACTACAAAATGAAACTAATTATTTCATTTAAAGTTAAAAAATTTACTAAGTTTATTTTACTTAAAGAATTGCATTTTTCATTTATATTTTCTTTATTTCGCCAATTTGTCAATGATTGTATAGTTTCCATTGACATTATTCTGTACATTAAATTATGTTTAAGTATAGATGTAATTTAAATGATTTTTGTTTATGAAAAAATTTCTTTAAGAATGTTATAGCACAAAGTATAAAACGCCAAAGTAGAACTTAATTTAAAAGTAGTTCTCTAATGTAACATAGCTCTAATAAAATAATAGCAAATATAAGAAATTTAGATGACTGTTTCACCTTTGTTACTAGTATATTACTTGCTAAGAAAAAAGCAATAAGAATAAAAATGACAAATTAAGGCTTTTATATACGGTGTATTATGTCCCATATTGAAAACAGATGTATATAATCACTGGTGGAGTGGCCGCAGTAGCCAAATGGTTATGATCGCGAGCACGCGGCCAGCATTATTTCCATCAAGGCTAGGATTCCAGTCCTGATTCTATTTGTATAGTGGGGATGAGGCACATTAAATCTGTCGAGGCTCTAAGCCTTCATGTGGCGTGGTGTGAAAGTTTAGAAAGTGAGGTGCTAGCTCAGATGTCGCCTCGTCACTTGACCGTGGTTAATCACCGCAATCCCTACGATTTTGAATGCAGGCATGTAAACGTGCATGCATTATGTCGTACAAGTATCTCATGTCATTTGGTTGGATGGCGTTCCAAGACTGTTGCATTTTATCAGCCATATCAGCAACGGTTCGTGCCGGCTGTGAATGACGTTGGATTTATCGTCCCCTTATACCCCATGCGTATTTGATAGGAGAAAGATCTGACGATCTCTCATGCCAAAGTAACTTATTGACCCTGTATAAAACACATTACGTTACAGGAAAGGTCTTGGGATAAGCATTATCCTGTAAGAAAATGCCTCCTGGAATAGTGATCAAAAATGGCTGCAACAACCGGTTCAATCACTAGTTTGAGGAACAAATTCAATGTCAAAGTGTTAGGGATAATGACGATAATTTTCCTACTATCATAGTAAATTGTTCCTCAGACCATAGCTCTTAGTGTAGTCCCAATGTATCGAACCTCAGACAATAGGTACAAGCAATTGTTTCAAGCACTTACTTGGCTTTCTTCTAACCAACATATGGTAATCACTGTTACTAAGACAGAATTGGCTGAACACAACAGATTTCCACTCCGCCCTCTAATGAGCTCTAGCTTGACACCACTGAAGTCACTATATATATATATATATAACACATCGATCAATAACTCCCGAGTCTAAAATTGAAAACAACATTTTTTTTGCAAAATTTTTTTTTATTCATCAACATAACACCTTTTGTTAATCACCTTTTAGGGTGATACAATCGTTCCAACGCTTTTCGAAATCTTTATTTTGCTCTCCATTTTTTTTTTTTTTTTTTTTCCCTGCAGAAATCTTTTTGTTGCTAAAGCGATAAACAGCTTTGAATCATCGACTCAGCGTTGCTGTTTTCGGTTCCATCGAAAGCAATCGCGGCACTTACTTGAAAAACCTTTTCACTTCATCTTCAAAAAACCTTTTTCCTGGTCTTCATGATCGAGCTTGGGGTAATGACGTTTTAAGCAAGGTTAGTACTCTAGAAAGACCTTGGTTACTGGTATTACTAGAGCGCCATCTCTTTGTCTCAGGAGTTATTGATCGATGGGGTTATATATATATATATACGATGCTTCAAAGGCGATTTTCCCTCTCAGTAGTAGCCCGTGTGCTGCTGGACCCATGTTTTCCTGAGATAGTACTTTCCCGTGATCACTGCTGTTAAGATTGATGTACGGAGTGCATCCTTTTCAAGTCTTCTTGCAATATCGTGAAAAGAAAATCCATCTAATCTTAGCATTATTACACAGTCTCTTTCAAAATTAGGAAGGTGTTGATACTATTTTTTTCCTTAAAGTCATTCTTGACTCAAATCTAGCTCACAACGTTCAATCTGGAACATAAATAGTGTTCTCGAAGTTTACATCGTGTATTAAAAGCTAACTCAATTTGCAAATTTATATCGGAGCTATTGTAAAATTTCAATGGACGACACCTTTCAGATGTGCAATTTCTGATTTTTAAATCCACGTACATTTATAAATAAATTTATCAGTCATGCATATCAACAAATCTGAAAATACAGAAAGCACTTGATTAATAATTGTATTTAGCTAATGTAAAATTTCCAGATGTTGTTTAAGCAATACAATGTGAAATGACAAAATTTAAATTCTTTACCTTATCTTTATTGTTTTTGTTCCAATATTTGTCAAATATAAGTAAAAAAACAATAATATGTGATATAAAAATTTTCATCTTTTTTGGTGGTCTCCTCTTATTCTTACAGAATATATGCTACCCTTGCTCTTCAACAAGTCTGTGCATTTTGAATTTAATTTAACATCTTTTATGTTTCGAAACATAACACTATTATTTCCAACCAGCAAAATGTCTATCACATCTTTTAAAGGATTTGTCCTAACAATATTGGTAAATGATGCGCATTTTTGCGGTTTCTGTGATGCATATCCTGTCTCCCTCCTCTATTTAAAACGTAAAAAAGGATCAAAGCTATTTTAATACAAAAAGAGGTGTGTCACGTGGATTTAAAAACCGATGGTCCACATTTCTATTTCATGAAGAGAAAACCAGGATGACTCCCACGCAAACTGTTACATGAATAACCAATTGATAATGTATTATGAGCTACAGTGCGCACATTTTTTCACAAACTAATGGCTTAAGGTACGTGATTACTAATAAAGGGTAAGGTCATGCAGAATTCATCAAAGTAAATTAAATAAGATGGGCGTACGTGAACCCATCTTGCAAAGTACAGAAGAATATTCAAGTGCAGCGTCGAATTACTGCAGTCACCTGTGCTATTGTTTTGCATTTCTATCTTTAAGGAATAGCAGTCTTCAAGATAGCCAAAAATAAATCACGCCCTAAAACTGTGTATGAATAACAATTTAATTTTATAAGTAGAGGCTTGTAGAGCTAATGGATTTCCTCTTAAAATAATTAGATCGTAAACTAGATTTCCATGCATTTGGTTTGTCTGTAAATAATCTGAAATGAGCTCAGAACTCTTGAAAGAAAATTTCATTACTTAGTTGCATTATGAGCATTTAAAGGTTTCTTTCGAGAATTTTTCTCAAGCCAATATTTTCACTTTGCAATGTAAGCAGGAAAGATTGAAGACCCTGAAGTTTTCTCTTCCTAAGCAAACAAATCAAAGTCGTTCTATTTTTTTTTTTTTTTTTTGATAGGGGTGGATTAAAACAATCACGTTGATTATGTGTTCTAGTAATGAAGTTTCTAAAATTGTAACATCACCAACGCGGCTTTGAAATTAGAGGAAGCAATATTTAAAAAAAAAAAAAAAAAAAAAAAAAAGTCTCGTGCGTTAAATCTTGTACAATAAATGTATGAGATAAGTTTAAAGGGGAAATATATAATGAAGACAATATGTTCTTCCCTTCTGTTGCATATGATATCATAAAACAAAAATCAAAGGTGTAGCAAGAACATTATATACTTCTGTTAACTAAACATTATAATAACAATTTTCACGTGGTATCTTAATAACAATTATTGTTATATTTATACACAATCTATTCCACTCATACTTAATCAGAAATAAATTTATATGTCTTAATAAGTTATTATGTAGTTTATTTTAAAATAGTGTATTACAGTAATTTTAATTATTATTATACAGCCTATATTTTATGATATACGGTTTTATGTATACTTCGAATTATTACACGAAAGATGCTAAAAATTAATCCATCATTATATGAAACTCACGCTAATGTAAAAAAGTAAATAGCTCAAGAAAATGTTTTTATTTTTCTAAGAGTAAAGCTGTTTATAGTATTAAAAGGAATTGTAGCTCCTCGCAGTTTCTAATCATCAATTTGCCTTTAATATGATACTATTTAGTCAATGTACTTGGAAAGGACTTTCAAAATTGCCTGTGTCAGTTTCTTGAAGTTAAACAAAATAATACAACATCCTATATTCTAATTACATTTAATTTAATTCTATGAATCAATTATTAACTCTAATAATTCATACTCAAAATAATCATTCTTTTATGTTTGATGTTATCTTGGAAAATGGTGTGATACAACAATTTTAAAACAATATGTATCTGTCATGTAACTTAAATTGCTCTAAAATTATTAAAATGTATTCGCGTTGATATACAAAATTTTTAAAAAATAAAAAAGTTAATCATTTGAAAATAATTTTAAATCCTTTAATGGATTTTTTTTTTTTTTTTTTTTTTTTTTTTTTTTTTGAAATGTTCAAAATAATTTCCTTTTTAAGCAATTTCCTACCCACGATGTCAATTATTTTCAAGAATTATATTATATTTTAATGTTTAGAGAAAGAAGTTTTAAGGTAAGTTGTGTTAATTTTTTTAACGACGATTCTCGAAAGAAGACTAGAATTTCCTGGATACCTTGGATATGTCACTCTTAAAATGGTATCTACGGATTTTCAGGACATTCCTTTCGGTTACTCTGATGACAAAAATACTGTAACTCGCATATTGAATTTGCGCTAAGACTTTTCTTTCCTTATTTAAGCGTCGTTTCGTAAAAAGTAAGCAACTAAAAAGCAATCAGTCAAAATTCATAAGAAAATGTAATTAATGCCATTGAAGAAGGTAAAAGAACAAGCAATCTAATTCACTTTGTGTGTATTTCTATTACTTTCCTTCTATATGAGATAAGTCATGAGCAGAACGATCAGCTTAAAAAGAGCTTATACTGATGTAACTAACAAGTCTTCAGCGTCTTCTAATTGCTTTCATAAATCTTGTCGAGAGAAAGTTCGCGACCCAGGTTACAGTCATAATCAATTTCGCTTAATTGACAAAAGACTGAAGCTTCTTTTTTTTGTCGTAAGTCAAGGTCTATTTCACCTATATTCTAAAGTAAAGTAAGCGGATTACATTTTAGACTAAATAATTACAAGCAAATCATCAACATATTACATCTAACACACACAGACCAGGTAGGAAACTTACCAAGGACGAGTGATCAGCGTCATTTTTTCTTTCATTTTTTTTTACTATACTAATGTGTACAATTCATTGTTTTCTTTCTCTCTCCTCTTAATTTCTTCTGGTAAAAAAGGCATAAATATTTATTGCCACTTCGAAGAATAAATTGGGCAGTAAAGAGAGACAAGAATCGACAATACTGATTATTTATTTCTTCGTCAAGTCTAAACTGAATCTTTTGATGACTCAACTTCAGAATACCCTATTGATAATATATATGGCACTAATCTTCTAGAATGTACATTTTTACGATTTATTACAAGTGAAAATGATGGCTTAGTATCAAATAGCTTTATTTTATTCCGATGAAGAAAATTAATAAGAATAATTGAAATCCCCAGAATTTATTGTTCTTAAATACTTCTACTCATACATAACAAATCATAACACTCTTATTTTTATGAAAAATATATTTGTTTTGAATATTTTATGGTATATCAGGGTAATATCTTATTAGAAACCAAGGGGCAGAAACGACTAAGTCATAAAAACTGGGAGGTTAAGCTATTATAAAATGTCACTTAAAAAGGTTATACATCTTTAAAAAAATCAAATACAAGAAATTCATGCAACAAATAATATTTTAAATTAGATATTGGATAAGAAAACAAATAAAAAAAATATTAACTAATTCGAATTATAATAATTCTTTTTTTAAGATATAATTAAGCATCAAAGAATTAGCTACATATTCAAATTAATTATGAAAAAAATAAGTCATTATAAAAATAAATATAACTCTCCATTAAAGTAATTTATCTTCAAGAGTTGCTTCCTTTCCTGTTGGTGATTGCTGTTTTTAAGTAAATTATCTGAATAAAAAATGAATCGGTTTCTGTTAGAAACGGGTAATTTTGCTTCTGTTAGCAATTATTATTTTCCTTCAGCTCATTTAAGAGCATAAGCAATAGCAAAAGGTTGGCATGCCACACATTTAGTTCAATCCTGGTCCTTTGAAAATAACTACCTTCATTTTTGTTGACAAATTAATTTATAATTCATGATTGTCTCATATGATATTTGTTAAAATTACAATTATAATACAAGACTTGCATTGACTTATTTAAAGGAAAGTATAGCTTCATCACCACTTTCTTTTCAGTCAGTTATTGCTAAATGTAATTTTAGATGAAATTAACAAACATTTTGTGGAATGTCTTTCCTCTCATCAAAATGTAATGATTAGTTCATTATAAAACAATAAAGCAATATAAGAAGATTTGGGGAAATCTCTCTGAGAGAATAAAGTTACCTAACCAGATTGTTTCAGGAAATAAAACTAACTGAAATATTACCTTATTCCAACAGTAAGGTATTTTTTAGTAGAGCAATAACCCTTGATGACGACGTAAAAAAAAAAAAGGAACTGTTGTCTGCAAATCCCTACACACGCGCGTGATTACAGTTTTTTCGTAATAGTTTTATTTCTTCGTTTTTCGAAACACTGATTAATTCAGTCCTTTACTTATATCTCATGAGTAGAAAACTAATATATTTAAAGAGATAACTGTACTATTTTTTTTCTGCAGTTTTAAGAAACAAATAAATTTACTCGTTTGAAACAACACTTTAAAAACCTATTAGCTCTATAATATCTTAGATCATAAAATAAAAGAAAAAGATACACATTTTTTAAACAAAAATAACAAAAAAAAAATTAATTACAAATTTTTATGATTTGATGTGTTGAAGTAAGGCTTCACCGAAAGAAAAAGTTCTTCCAACATTGAAACTATCCTTTTCTATATGTAGTTTTTACAACTCTTATTTTCTGCATTAAAAAAACATAATTCGAATAAATTCCAAAAATGAATAACTTCCTGTCTGGAAAAAATGAAACCTTTATAGTTACCAATGCTATTCTATCTTTTGTTTTTTAAAAAAAGTCTCCTTAAAAGAGGGGGGGGGGGAAGGAAAAGAAAAGAACTAGGGCATTTTTTTCCCGATGCTTAAAAGAAAATCAATTCACACCAACAGAATCATTACTCAGTTGTTCATAACAATTATATTTTTCATAAAATTTTTAAAAAATCGCAACTCGTTGGTGGTTCCACCTAAAGAGTGTCCTTGGTTGGAGAATCATTTCACTTCATATCACCTTTGCTTTTAAACTTATTTAGTTCGTTAGACGCAGACTAAATTCTGTGTTCGGTCGAGCGGAAAAAACCGGACTGACCCCTTGCCAACGCTACCCAGATCTAACGTATGTATGAATGTGCCGGTGAGGTAGCGTAGGGGAGGTAGTAGTTGAACTAGCCGATCCGGTCGCCGACCTATCCTGATGGGCCAAGTGGAACTTGGGATACAGACAGTTCAGTAAGAGAATTCAACAGAGGTGGCCGGTGACCCACGGCGTTAAAATCATCGTAATCCGCTCACTCCTCCGCCAACTGACGGTTGCTGACCACGTAGGTAAGTGTGCATAGCATCCGATTTTTAGCGTATGATGTCTTTGTTAAGAATTCTGCATGCTGTATATATGTAGTTATTTGATCATTGTTCACGACAGTTAAATATGTTCGTTACCGAGAGTGATGAAAAAAGTTTCTCCCTTTTACCTGTTTACTTTCTTTCTGCGTTGGATGTTTGGGAATTTGAATGAGGAGAAAACATGAATGTTTTTAAAATTGAGTTGATTCGAAATCTAGTGTTTATATAAATGCCATGTTACTTGCTTATATAAATGTCTAGCTTTTTCTTGTGAGTTGAAGAAAACGTATAAAAGTCTTTGTTCTTTCTTACATATTTCCGTAGGAATTTATATTTAAAAAAAAAGACCGTTAAAGGAAAAGTTGATACTGGATTAATTGTTAATAACAAAATTTCAATTCGAAATATCTAATATTATGTGAGTGAAAATTACGGCTATGAAAAAAATATTTCACTCGTTTGTTGAATAAAATGTTATTTTTTCCGTTGAAAAAGCATTATTATGTTCACTAAATTTCTGTACAAAAGTTAGTAAAAATAATAGTTTTGAATAAAAAAAGAGATTACTTTTACCGTATGTTTAGATCAAATTGTGTACATTTTTTCACGATAACTATACTTTCTATTATTATATCAGAAAAATTAAACATTTCTTTCATAAACAACTTTTAAAATATTTTGTAAGCTTGTATTATTAACGAACATTCAAAGTAAAATAATTATAAGGTAAAGAGAAATTCTTAAAAAAATAACAGTGCATCAAATTTAAAAGTGTAATACATTTAAACTTCAAAATTTTTGCAAATTAAAATAATTTTGGAAGATAATAATTAAAAATTCTTATTAAAATAAAGCGCCTTTTAGTTTTTAATAAAAATTTTATTCCATAAAAAATTATTCAATATAATGATTGAAATTGGAATGATAAATTTCTTTGTTAAGAATTTCTATAGTAAAATTATATTAACCTATCTTATTCTATTTTTATTAAAAATTAACAGCTCGAATTTATATAATTCAAAAGTGACATTTCTTTTAAATTAACTTTTACGTTTGTAACGATTATTTTACGTTTATACAACTCGTATTTATTTCTCTATTACAAAGTTAAGCAGATATTGCATATGTTCCCCACACACACACACACACAAGTGAGACTTAGAAATAATACAACTATACATTATTACTACGCCTACTCGTTAAACTTCTCAATTACTGTTAATGTATTTAGCTATTTAGTTTTTATACTACACGACTTTCAGTTATTATTTTTTTCACAAATACTTTAATGCTATCAAGATCTTCCTTTTGTTATTTCTTAATTATCTTCCTTGTTTTTTTTTTTTTTTTTTTTTTTTCATTCTGTAAGAGATTTGCATTTTGATTAGAAGGAAATTAAATGCAATACGATTCATCATTTGTAATTAACAATAAAAACAGCTATCATTATATGTTGATTGATTGAAACTTTTTAACAATTGATGTCAGAATTTAAATATTCCAAACCAAAGCTTACTACCATTTATGGTAATAATTAACGTATTCCATACTTAATTCACTAGCGGATTACGAATAAAGGTTATTGTTATAACTCCAAGGAAGTCTTAAAAGAAAACATTTTCTAACCCTCAGGGATTTTATGTTAATTTGTATATCTTTTATTCACATTATCAGAGGAAGAATCTGAATACTAATCATGTCATCCATGGAGTTCACGCAAACATTTTTAAATTATTATTATTATTATATACAAACCATTCTTGAAGAAAAGTGGTTCTTCCAATAGTAGACACCTTAAGGGCTTTTCTTTGTTGAAACTTGACAGTTAGAGTAGTTCAACCGTGACAGATAATTAATGCAAAGATACCAGAAAACAAATTAAAAAAGCATTTCACGGAAATTCTCATTTTAATTAGTACAATTTTAGAGCTTTAATGCCATTTAAAAGGCAATTCTTGCTGTAAAATTTATGTTCTAATAGTAAGTAAAAAGGCACCAATGTCTTTATTCAAATATTATTTTAGATTTTAGTTTCAAAAAGTACACTAATGTGCATTAATAATAAATAATCATCAATATGTATTATCAGAAAAAAGAATCATAGCTAAATTTTAAAATTGTAAAATTAGAGGCATTGCCGAATATTATTACGAATCAGATATACTACTATATTGCTGTAAAACGATTTTTATTGTTTTGACATTTAAAAACAGAGTACTCCTTACTCCTTTAATTGCAAAAATTGTTTTGAAATTTTTTCCCATATTTTCAAAATTGTACTCATTTGCTTTTAAGTAAATTTTATTCTATTATTCTTTAAATTAAATATTCAAAATATGTTTTATATCAAATGAAAATTATTAGTTTTGATATTTAACAACCTTAAATCCTATACCTGCATGAATAATTGAAACATATGTGTTAACTTTTTTACATAGTGTCATTCAATTGCTCTCAGTAATTCATTGTATATCAAATAGATATTACTTTTAGTTTTGATATTGAACAGAGTTATTCCTCAAACTTGTATGAATAAATATACACATAGCTTTGCTTTTTAATGCTTGTAATGTTCTTCATGTAGCTTCCTATTGATTAAAACATTGCATTGAAAATTATGCTTGAATATTTGAAAATATCATTTGTTCGCTCAAAGTTTCTTCTCAACTAGTGTTTACAAAATTGTTTAAAAATCAACTCATTATCAATAAAAGACAAAAAATTTGCCTTCAACTTCAAACTATTGCCTAATTTTAACATCACAATTCTTACTGAAACAATAAATTTATATTATCCATTTAAATTCACAAGCAAGTTAAAATTTCAAAATCTTAATAGTTTGGTATTTTTTTAATCAAATTCTTCATAAAACAAAGTAAGTAACATACATTTTGAAAAATTACTTATGAATTGGAATACACTCATAATGTATATCTAATTGTATATATTTAATTGATGATAAAAATAATCTTTTTTTTTAAGTTTATAAGTTGCTGATTCATATCACACAGTTAAAGAAAATAAAGAGTAGATGTTTTCTTAAAACATCTACTTTCATTCATTACTCTCTATTTTTCTATTAAATATCTATTTACAATTTACAGCTCTATGATCTTAAGAAAAAATAAAATACTTTATTTTCTCTTTGGGGATAAGACTTTGTATTCAAAACTAATTACATTCAATTTCAATGAATATGAGTCCTTATAGTAAGGGATTCCTTTATATTTCGATTCGGTAAGTACTAAAAGCAAGTTTTAGATTACCAGTTTAATTACTAAGAATTACTCATTAATAGATGATGATTTAGTTTGTAAAAATTATATTAATAAAGAAGTACGAGAAAATTTAAGCTGTTTTAAAGCTTCATGATTTTCACTGGTTGTTTCAATGTATATTTTGAAATTATAGCTTCT
Source organism: Nephila pilipes (assembly GCA_019974015.1). Lineage (NCBI taxonomy): Eukaryota > Metazoa > Arthropoda > Arachnida > Araneae > Nephilidae > Nephila > Nephila pilipes. The sequence continues at coordinate 989,966 of BMAW01040021.1, forward strand.
TACACTTAAAAACCGAAGAAAAACTTTATTTTGTCTCTTTAGAGATTAAACGTACGAAATGTTATCCAGTTTAACTGGGAATGTGCCGTCATCATCAGTAATTCTTTTAATTTTCTACATGAAGTATTCAAACTACTTTTATTCTTCTTTATATACTTCTTCAAAAATTAAATTATCAAAGTAATTTCTATGAATTTCGTTTAAACTGATAGCTTAATTAAAAATTTGAGTTAAAAATACATTACATTTAACTTCAAAAATTCCACTAGTCCTTCGTCTTATTCTCAAAGAGAGAGAGGGGGGGGGGGAAACAATGTTTAGCTTTTTTTTTTTTTGGTCCCCTTATATATATATATTTTTAAATTCCAGTTCTGTAATCTTTTGAAACTAAGATAAATTTTAGGTGTTTCCCTCCCCCCTTATCTTTAGAGGTCTGATGTACGAAACTATATCCAGTTTAGCAAGGTATGTGTCTTCATAGGAATTCCTTTATGTTTCGACACAAAGTGTTAAAAGCTGGTTTCCTCGGGTCAACGAAATACGTTGCACTTGACATGGAGGGATCAATATTTGGTCATGGGAAAATGACAGCGGGACTTGTATAATGATCCTTATATCAGAATCATCCCGTTAAGCAATCAATCGTAACTCATGCGTTAAGAAGTGAACCTTCTTGAGCATTAAAATGAAGCCTGTGGAGAATCCTGAGTATGTCTTTCTTTTGGTATTCTTTGTATTAGCCTTTGATTAATGCAGATCGTTATTTCCTACTGGAATTTCTTTATGGTGAGAAGAACAAGGAGTTTTATCGAGTTAATTAGAAACGAAAACGGAATCGTGCGAAATACTCATCATATATTTATATTCATAAGATAATAGATGAATCCCTTTTTAAAAAAAAAATGGTCGAAAGTAAGGAACTCCACTCAGTTTTCATCTTTCACTAGTGGCTATAAAGTTCAATGAAAGAGAAATATGCAACAAATTTAGAAACAAAAATCAGATATTTCATATACATACGATCTGAACATTTAAAACGTTCTTACTTTTTGCTCCTCTCCCCTCTTTCTAACAATTTTTGTTTTTATAAATAGACAAAGTTAATTGTGTTTTACATAAGGGAAGTTGTTAGATTTTATGAAAAATTATCGCACAACTAATACGAAACAATTTAAGATTGCTGAAACAAAACAAAATTTTAACTGCAATGCGTATCTGTTGATCTACCACTTAAGAAAAAGTTTCTTGTATCTTGAACTAGAATGTATACGGAAATTTACATTTTTTGGGGGGAAATCAGAAATTATTATTCGTATGTCATTCATATGCCGCATGGCGGCTTCCCTCACAAAGACTTTAAAATGTAAAAGAAAAACACCTCATGAATACAAATTTTTAAAGCTTCGAAAATCTAAAATTTGAAAATTCATCGTACATTCGTAAAAATTGAATAAACCGTAATAGTAGTAATTCGAATAACGAAGCAAATAATTAAAAATATTTATAACAAAATCTACAGATACTTCTAAAATTATAACTCTAGAAGATAAAATGTGATTCACTTGGGTTTGCGTTTTTACAATCAGAGAAATCAGTGGTTTCAAAGTTCATTCTAAAATTCTGATGAAGGTAATTCTAAGCTATCACCTACAGAAAATAATGCAAGATAAGGTATCTGTTGATCTACCACATTGAATACGATTATTCAAGGCACCGTGAGAGTTCAAAACCAATTGTTCTTAAAGAATGAGAACGTATTCTTCACACTCGAAAGTCTCAACCCTTTTCTTTTGGACCAGTTTTTTCCTGGTTTTTGTGCATTATTTTACGTTGAAATGACTCGGATAAGAGATGTCTTTTTATTTAATCAAACTTTCTACTACTCTTTTCCTGATTTATATTATTTCTCTTTCTTTTTGTGTTACTTTTTTCCAACAATGAATGCTCAAGCTCATAAGCAATGACGCTTGCTTTTATTTTATATTGGTATCCAAACATTGAGACTAATATGAAATAAAAGCAAGCGTCGACCAAAAGTTACTTTAAAATATTGACCCCAATATCTGGGAGGGGATGTAAATGGAGATTTAATAGGAAAACTTTAAAAACACACTCATTATTCACAATAATTCTAAGAATAATTGTGAAGTATCTTAAAAAGAGAGAAAATAATGTATATAATAAAATATTTATTAGTTACTTACAATATATATAAATATCATCAATATGAAACTTTAATGTGCATACAACAATGAACAAACCTAAAAAATTAAATGCGATTTATATTCCATACATTTCAATAACTAAATGTAATCAAAAATTTTAATCAAGTTATACTATCTCTTAGATAGCATTACAAAAGTTTATACTATAACTTGGTAGAGTACGGATATTATTTAAGTGAAGCTCTTGAAAAGAATGTTAATTTACAAAAAAGGAAGTACTGACAAGAACTGACAAGTGTTTGAGATTGGAAATGATTATACTTTGACTTTAAACTGTACTGCGAAATTCTCCTCTTCTGTTTTATTCATTTAAATATGCACTCATGAACATTAAATCAATGTTTAATACTATGAAATCGCTTACTCTATGTCACGACTATCGAAACCAATTAGAGGTCTTGTAGCATTGTGATCATGGTCTCGAACTCGTGACCGGCGTTCTTTCCTCCGAGTCGTGAGCTCGACTCCTGATGTCACTAAAGACCTGCCATGTAGCGAGGCTAATGCTCCTTAAATCTGGTCGAAATCTCTAGTCCTCCCAAAGGCGTGGTGTTGAAGTTTGGAAAGAGAAGTGCCAGTTCACGTGTCGTTCTCGTCGTTGACCGAGGTTCAAAATAACGAGGTTCGTCGCCAATAGCCCTCGTGTTGATTCTCAATGCGATGTTAATAAGCAATCACAATCAAAAACAATTGTATTCCTTTCTTAATGTAATTTTTAATTGTTTCACACAAACCCACAAACATATTATTTTAACCTTTAAGGAAAATTTCAGCATCTATTAAATGATAACATTCTGCATTTACTTAAAACATAAAGCTAAGGAAAAAAAATTAAAAAAAAGGGGGAACATTTCAGAACATACAAAATTCTCCTTCGTTTATTTACATTAAAATCTAGTTCTTTATTTGGTTGTATAGTATTTCTTTTCTAAAGAAAGTTTACTGGTTTTATTTAATAGAATTTAAACCATTTAATATCTTAAGCCAATATATTATTTTTATATAGTTATTTAAATTTGTATCATTTTTCCTTTCATCAACTTTAATTTTTCAAAACACTACAGTTTCCTTTTTGACTTTCTAGTACTTGAAATTCACCTAACCAAAATGTAATTGAAAGATCTCAGGCATTTAATTATATTTGTCCTCTCTTACGATCCATCCATCTTAAATTTCTTTAGACTATATTTAAATAGCGTTACCCTTAGAATTGAAACTTATGAATAAAATGCATTATTTCCTGTATACTTCTCAGAATTTATGTACAAAGTACTTTAAAATATTTTTAACATTCTTCTGCATAAATCTCTATTCAGTATGGGGCTTTTAAACGCTCGACTGCTCTTTTAAAAAACTTTTTAAATAATTAAAAAAAATCATTTTATATGTAGAATATAAATAATTCATGTACACTAAAAAAGAATTAATAATCCATCCTTTAAGCCGACATTATGTCGCCGCTTTACTTGAACGTTACAGGATCTCTGTTCCTAGGTTACCCGCTGATTGGTCTGCGACTGAAGGCATTTCAAAATAACAATTGGAGTGTCATTATTACATGTTTAGAACATTAAAGCGATTTACAGTCGGATCTCGTATTTCGTATAACGGAATAAAAATGAGTCATGGTAAAGTGAATATCTTAAATGTGAGTGGATCACATATATTGAGAAGACAGTTGAGTCGAGATCAAGCCTAACGTTCTAAGTCTTTGCCATTCTAACGACACACATTCCAAAGAACGATTTAACTAAACTGTCTCTGATTCCCCGGGAGCCAAATATTCCTGAATCACCCAACTGTTTGGGTTTCTCTTCCTGTGTACGGGTCATTGAACACGAATACTAGTGAGATACAAGTCATCCGACAATCATTTGCTGAAACTGCCGCGCTTTTCACCGTATGTCTCCCACGCAGTAATCCTTAGACAAACAATGGGTAAGCATGTCGAATTTTTGTCGAATTTCTGAACAAAATTAAATTCTAAGTTAGAAATGTTGCTGCTTATTTATAGTGAATAGTAATGGCAAAACCATTTCTTAAACTGAATTGGTATTTGGTAAATAATTTCATTTGATTATTTTGTAAATTTTAGCTTAAGAATGGGGTGAGCTGAATTGTCAGTTTCTAATATCTGATGTTGAATGTTTTTAGGGTGCATAGTTTGTTTTCTCCTTAGAATGACAATTTACTTTAGTTATTATTATTATTTTAGAACTGCACGTTACTGTTAGTTTTGAAACCTACTTATATCTGAAATTTTGATATGAAATTAAAAACATAACTATACCGGGTAGATGGAAAATACTTTGTTATTGATTGTCAAACCAAAAATGCTTTTTTAAAAAACATCAAATTGTTTTCTATTTTAAAAATGATTATATTGTTCAAAAAGTGTGTATGTTTAAAATATAAAGGCTGAGATGAATTCGAATCATCTGTAATTTCATTATTTTAAACTGAACTGATCATAACTAGTTTTCTGCATTATTTCTTATGTTATCCCTTTAATATTTTAATCGTAACACATAATACCACACATCGTATTAAGAATTAAATATGTTAAAGTTACATAGCTTAAACCCTGCACACGAGTCATTATTCTTTGTACCTTATCAATGTACAGAAAACCTTAACTGATAAACAAATGGCAATCCCTTCCCCTCTACTTTTGTCACAACAAATTTATTAGGATTTAATCAGTCTCCGTACGTAAAAAAATCCTATTTGTTGCACTTGTGTACAAGTTCTTTCAGATTTACTTATCTTGTAACAAGACTTTGAACTATAGATCAAAATATTTCTGTTAAAAGATATATTTAGAAAATCAACCATTTATTTTTGAATGTTTGCATAAATGACTGATACTTTCTATTAGTAAAAAGTATTTTTTGTTTTTCGTCATTATTTAAACTTCTGGAAGGAATTTTGCTCATAAATTTCCAAATATGTAATTGTACTGAAATAACTCTATTTTTAGAAAATACAATCGCACAATTTGACTCAATAAATTGAAAGGTTTTTTTTTTTTTTTTTTTTTTCAAGAAATAGTTTCTCCCATCAGCTGCTATATATTTTAATTCTAACAAAAAAGGAAGTATTGTGGATTTTACACATTTTATATATTTGTATTTATTTAGGAAGAAATACTCTAAATCTTTAAGAATTATTTTTTTCACAATTTTCATTTTGCTAAAAGATCAAATCTTGGATATATTATCAAATAAATGATGGTTTAAAAAAAAAATTCGAAGGGAAATAACACAGAGTAAATTTCTCTTTTGGGGATAATTTTATGTTTATCTTGAAGATTTTTGGTAATATCTTCAAGAAATTTTATGAAACTCTAAAACTTTTTGAGTAAACTCTAGCTACCTTAACAGATTGCTTAAGACAATTTTGAAATAAACTACTCTCATTTCATTCTAATTGCATTTTAAGTATTTAAAGAGAATGTAAAATTTCTTTACAAATGTTTCCTTTTAAACGCATTATGTATAGAACCGTATAACCATTATATGATTTAAATTTATTTTATAATTAGTTAAAATGTTTAAAAATTAACTGTTAAGTATTTGCTCATTTGAGCTTGTAAACTTTAAAATATGTAGATGTATTCATTATACATAATAAAACAAATTGAACTGTTTTCGTAATAATTAGAACAATCAAAATGTCCGTACCATATTGAAATCTGTATTACTAATTAGTTCAATCTCAAAGCAGCGTTATTTGTTCTTATACATTATAAAAAGGATTTGCTTAAGGGATTCTAGTACGAATTATTTGCTGAAACTTCTCTCCATTCAAGATAAAATGTCTGCAGGTATAAAGTTAGTACTTAAAAATATTAAGAAAGAATAAAAAAAATATTACATCTTCTTGGCTTAATGTAACCGACTCTAAAGATATATAGATGCATAGATGACGAAGATGTGATGCAAAGATGTCAATTGATTTACAAGCAAACAGTGTGTATCTCAATCCGTTGATTGATCAGAAAATTAAACATGTAATCAGAAATCGAAATGTAACGTATTTAAATAAAGTTCCTTTTTTTAAATTTTAAACTTTGATAGAAGAATTCAATTTAAAACAGAGGGGGAAATAAAAAACAATATTGAATAAAAGCGTAAGAATGTATGACTTTTAATAATTTTAAGTACATTCGAGGTTGAAGTTTCAATAACTATAATGAAAAAAATTTGAAACCATTTGAGTTAAGTTTTCCAGAAAGTTTTTCATTCATTGGTGTGTGGGGTAAAATTTCAAAAGTTACGCTGAATTGAAAGATAACGCGAACATACAACGACGCAACTATTGGTAACATCAAAATATTTCTTAGTTCCTTTCTTCTTATTTTTTGTTTATTTGTTGATAACAGAACTCTTTAATCTTGCCAAAAGAATCGATATAAATTGCGTACTTTTGACCACTGATCTTTCACCAACTCTCATAGAATTCAATCATTACCATTAAAGTCGGTTGAAGCATCTTTGTTCCAAAAGAAAGCGCTTTCCTTCGTTTTATAGACGGGTGAGAGCATTTTCCAAGAGGCTAACAGTGTGAATGATTCAGCCTTAGAAGTTACTTTATGCACTAATGAATCTTCAAAGATGCCTTTGTATGAATGAAGGGCCAAAGGAAGATGGGGAAAGTTCCCACACGTTTTGTGTCTAGGTCAAAGCGATTCGTGATAGCCAAGGACTTCATTTCTTGCCTAGGGGAAAATTCCGAATAAGGTCACGCCCAATCTTCGCACCGTTTTAGAACAAGTTAGGTAGCGTGCATCGAGAGTTTGGGCAAAATAACAATGCTTTTATTGTTTCTTTTATGATAACTATTTATTGGCCTTGTTATATAGTAATGAAGATCCAGTGTAGCTTCAAGAACTCAATTTGTGACCTACGAATATTTATCTCTAAATCTCAAACTGTAGGAAATTATGTGTGTATTTTAAAGAATTTGCCATCCTAACATAAGAGATCATTGAAAAATTTGAATTCACTGTTTAATATTTATATAAAATTTTTTTAAATTTTTTAAAGTAGTAGTGATCAACCAGTAGTCGTTATATCAATGATGCTTCGTAAAAAAATAATAGTGGTCCACTGAACATTATTTATAAGTTTTTTTTTTATTATATTCTAACTCGTTTCTGTTTCATCTTTCCAAGACACGTTAATGATAATAACCTATTAACTTTCACATGAAAATCCATAAACTTATTTCTGATGAACAGCAAAAGATATCACACAAACAATTTTGTTACGATTAAGCAAGTAGTATTTTATATTAATGAGATAAAGATTTTATGTCCGTTTCTTTATAAATGCCTTATTTCGTTATGGTTATAGTTTCTTTACAGAATTTTGTAACTTTTTATTTAAGAAATCATGTTAGTTGTCCCTAAGATTCAATAATCCAAGTTAAAGGATCCTTGAGATCCTAATGATTGATGATCATTGTTTTAAAAATTATTAGTTTTTAATAGCAATGTCTCTAAATATGAAATCTGTACGTTCTGTAAATCAAACGAAAATCTTTAATCAATAGCAAATTGTGTTTATAAGTGTCTTCACGTTCTCACAGCTTCAAGTGTACTCCGTAAATAAAAGTTCCATCTCATTTAATTTTGTTCTGAAAAGTTTCTTAAACTTGAATCTTCTTTCTTTTATTTTCGAAATTCTCGTTCCGTCTTATCGCTTGAAAGATGACCGGAAATGGGCTCAATTAACTGTAGGAACAGTTGGATGAGATCGTCAACATTTATTTTCTAATGGCACACGTTCTGTAATGTTTTGAAAAAATAGTATACGTTACAGTTTGTTCATTTTATCGTAATGACCCTTCTCTTCCAAGAAATCCTTTTCTTAGAAACTGCTGACCTCAACACCGGATAGGTAGTAGTTAAATTAAAAATTCACATGCTAAAAAACAATTAAATCGTATTGTGAAACTTGACAAATTAGTTAACCAGAAAGTGCCGAAGATCGATAACATTTCATACCTAATCGTACACGTTCTGAATTATTTTGTTAAATATAGTGTACGTTACAGTCTGTTCATTTTATCGTAATGACCCTTCACATGTAAGGAAATATTTTCTTAAAAACTATTGACCTCATCTTGGGACAAGTGATAGTTGAACTGAAGAATGAAAAGACTGAAAAAGCAATCAAATCGTTTTTGCGTAAAGCTTGACTACCTAATTATCCTGAAAGACACTATTTAAATTTATCTCATTTTTCTATTAAGGACCACCGTATTAATATAAACAGAGATTGAAAATCAAACTGCTTAACCTTTTAAATATTCGAAATTTACAGATCTTTATAAGTACATTATTTATTTCTTTATTTTGAAAATATAGAATGAGATAGTGATACCTGAAGAATGGACATGAAACATACTGAAGCATGTCTTGAAGAAAAATATTTTAACTGAAAAAAAAAAAAAAAAGGAAAGAAAGAAAGCGCATCCTTAAAATTTTGCACGAATTTTTGTACGATGCTGTTATATTATTAAAATTGAAGTAAAACCATTAATCGAGTACTTTATATATTTTAACTATATATTATTTATTTTATTAGATCTAAAATTTCTTTCATTTGACTGTGAATTAATCCTTTTAATTAAAAGGATTAACTCACAATTATCAGAATTTACAACCGTAATTATTCCTACAATAGATTTTAATAAAATTTAAGCACGCATCATTGCTAAGCTATGTATATGCACAGTTGATAATAAAATTGAAAGCATAACAATTATATGTCTATATCAACTTTTATTTATTGGTTTTTTTTTTTTTTTTTTCTGAAGTAGAACTTCTTTCAGAAAGTTTGAGATTTCATAAAATTACGCAATCATGTAACCTTCTTTTTTGCCTTTATATATTTGTATTTAGTTTTATTAAAATTGAACTCGAAAAGTATTATTATCGTCTTGTTCCACCCAACTTTAGAAACAACGAAACTTACATGGTTTCCAAACGTGACCATTCATCCTAATAACAAATTAGTAAGAGATAATTCTTTCTTTTTTTTCAAAAAATTTATTTCATTGTATTTTTTAAATATTTTTTTTCTGTCTTAATAACAGGGAAATAAGTATAATTTTATGTTTTCGAATTGTGATTCTCCTTTTTTTTTTTTTCAAAATTTTTAGAATTCGAAACATTTAAATATGTACATTTTACCTACTTTTAACGTATAATTTGCCTTTTTTTCACTCGATTTCAATTGCTTTTGCAGGTCAAAAGAACTGCAGTCTAAAGGATGAAGATGAATTAGCTCAAATTATAGGAAATTACAGAGTAACTTCGGATTTTGAATGGTTGGAATTCAAAGCCAATATTGATAATCATATTCAAAAGTCCGTTTTCAAAGATGAAAATAGTAATTCCATCGATTCTTTTGATAATCATAGCAAAGAAATAAACTTAACTGTTGAAGACGAAAACGAATTTTGTTTCGAAGCAATTACATCCGAATTATCCGATCAATCAACTGAATTATCTGAAGACATTATGAATCAAGATAAGAAACTGGAAAATTGTTCGAGTGTTGTAGATACTAATAATCTACTTTCAAGTAATATGAATGAAGTTGATACGGTTTCTACTACAACGAAATATAATTGCTTAGAAACTGTTGAAGAAACAGAAGTACTAGCTACAGATCGTATCACCGAGTCGGTGGACATCAGAATATCTCCACGAAACTCAACAGTCGAATTAATAAATTTCCAAACTGCCGATTCTTTTTCGTCTGAATTTTCTTTGGTAGCTGATGTGGAAGTTAAAATGTCTGATTCACCTGACGAAGAGAGAATAATATCAACCTTTGAAACCACTCTCGGAAATAATATTCAAAGTAATGGAGATACAAAAGAAACTTTAATAAACTGGGTCGATGATTATACAAGCACAAGTGATGTAAATGAATCCATTGATACTGAGCAATGCAATAAGGATGCTGGAAAATTACTTAATTGCGATATATTAGACAAAGAATTTCGTCAATTCAATGACAAAATTTCTAATCCCATGGATAATTCAAAGCGTTCCAATGCAGTTAGAAAGGAACCTAAAAACACTGGAAATGTATCCGCTTTCACAGTTGAGAGTAAAATAGCCCAAGAAATAAAGGAAATGAAACAACGTGAGGAAGATCTCCGTAAAATGAGAGAAATGCGCTCAAAAGATATGTCGGCAAAATCAGAAAATACCCAGACTGCAGTTCCGGTAACTGTGAGTGCTCCAAAAAAAGAAACTGTTAAACAACCTATCGAAACAGTAAAACCAGAAAAAGAAAAAACTTCTTTCATAAAAACTCACGTTGTAAACGGGGGCCAAAGCTACAATATAGCGTCCGTATTTGGCCATAAACGTAAGGACACTTCTAAAACCGTAGATAATACTCCGAAAGCCGACAAAAAATCAAGTGCCACATCTACCTATGAATCACCAATTGAAAAAGAAATTAGAATAGTTAAACAAAGGGAAGAAGAATTAAAACGGGAAAGAGAACAAGCATTGAAAATAAAAATGCAATTAGAATCTTGCCAATTAAATGTTGACATGAGTGATGATGATAAAGAAACCGTTGATACTTTTGCTTCTGTAAGCATTTGCAGTGATTCATCATTTGATTCTGGGACTAAATTAACAACTCCCGATCCAAAGCATTATGATTGTTCATTATCACCAACAAGCATGAATAACAAAATCAATGAAATGTATTGCAACTCTTCTAATGCGGAAAGTATTTGTTCCTTTGACTCCATCTCGCAAAGTGAGAGGGCCGTTAATGTCAATGGACTTCAAAAAGTCTTCTCGCAAAATACATTGAAGAATTCATCCTTCCATAATAATTCAATTCGTACTCCGTCACCAGATTCAACAAGCAGCTCTTCCATTTCCAAAATGAGTTTTCCTTTCACTTCCCCCAAACAAGGTTCTATTGTTCAGAACAAGAATGTGAACATGGAACGATTTATTGCCAGCAAAGGAAAACAAATAGTTTTCAAAAATACTTCGCCAATCAATGCTGTAGGGAGCTCCGATTATATGGAAATAAAACCCCCTCAAATAAAGAAAAAAGACCAAAAATCTCAAAGAAAGTTTGTTTCAGCGGCTTCAAAGATTCAATCCGAATTACAAGAAATGAAAGAAAGAGAAGAAGAATTAAAGTAAGGAAACTTTTTCATCTTTTTAAATAATTAAGAATAAATTAATAATATAATGCAATTTTTTACTACAACGAATGTGTGTGTGGTATGTATTACCATGTAATCCTTTCGCTATGTCTTATTTAGAAATCTAAATAGAAATTGTGTTTGTGGATATGAGAGTTTTCGCATAATAACGAAGAAATTCAGCAAATGGTTTTTTAAAAAAATAATGTTCTAAGAGAAAAAATGAAACGAAACTTTAATCAAGGCTCCATTAGAAAATTCTTTTGAAAATAATTAGATTAAATATGTGTATATATTTGGTTAATATATTTTAATAATACAGACCATCAAAAGCATTAAATTGCTAACATAAACCTTTGGAATAATCCAATTAAATTTTTAAAAGTCAGAAAGTGATTGAACACAATTCGGCATATTGGAGATGCTTTGTGAATAATGTGACAAATTAAAAATCTTCTTCAATATTTCCAAGAAATAAAAAAAAAAAGTCTTGACGCTTAAGGCCCGTCAATAAATATTGCTACAACTACCTTTCAAACAGACATTTTCCTCAAAATAAATCTTTAAAATTCAATTATAAATATTCAGATTAAAATTTAACCAAACAAGTTTATTACAACTCACTTATTAGGTAAAATGTTTTCAATCTGGATATTTATACTAATAGGGAAAACATAGAATAAAATTTCTTTTATTATAATTAAAATTTGAGGGGGAAATTTTCAATGAAACGAACAAAATAAAATTAAAACTTATCTCCACTATTCCTTTCGTATTATCTGTCCAAGGTTGTTCTTGCTCCAGATTGCTTAGAAATTTAGATGGATTAATTATATTCTTTAGAAAAGTCTAGAGTTTTTCAAATCAGTATTTAAGTCTGTGTTTCGGATGAACAGTTCGCTGCTCCCGAGACTAAACTAAAATCTTTTTTTAAAAAGTGGCTGCAATAATCAGTTTAAATACTCGAAAAGGACATTCTTCCGACCGTGAACGTTAAGACCTTCTTAGTTTATACTAACGCATCCAAATGTTCAAAACATGAACAGAAAATGAATAATCTTTTGACTTGGAAGAAGAAACGTGATTGAATTAAACAGAAAAAGTATAGCGGCCAAAATCTCAAAAATAAATAAATAAGCACCTGTCCTTAATAACGATTAAACTCGTGATATTTACATAGTTGCATAGCTTTATTTTTATTTATTTTTTGAGCTTTGGTTATTTTTCTGAATTAAATTCGAGATTGTATTTTTGATAATGTAAAGAAACTTAGGATAAAAATATCCCAAGGACATTTAAGGCTGCCCCTTTACTTAGTGTCAAATAGCCCAATCAAAA
>BMAW01040021.1:1002829-1075009 GCA_019974015.1 Nephila pilipes
TATATATATATATATATATATATATATATATATTGTACACATAAAGTTATGAAGGTTGTTAACTAAGTCGTTAGAAAAGGATAGAAAAAATTATTTTAGGTAGATTTCTTTCTTTTTTTTATTTTTCAATACAATCTCCTTTTAGCTCCGTAAACTTTTCTAAGCTTTTCTACAACTTTTTGAAGCCGTCTAAAAAGTAAGATTTTGCAGAATCCTGATAATAGACATCTGTTTAGGTGATGGCTTCTTCGTTCGACGAGAATCATTGTACGTCGAGCCATATTTTTCAAGTTTGGAAATAAAAAAAAAAAATCACTGAGGGGCAAATCCGATGAATGCGGTAGAAGTTGTAATAATTCGAACTTTAATTCCAAGATTTTGACCATCGAAACTGCACAGGCGTACACTCGTGCATTGTCTTGGTGGAAGAGGATTTTTTTCTTTTTCATATGAAAAGGTTTTTTCTTGATTCATCCCTCAACCGATGCAATAACGACACACAATATTCTCTAATTTTCCCAAAAAACCAAGGTCATCACCTTTACCGACCGATTTCACCGTCTTTGCTTTCTTCGGAGCATTAATGTGTGGAGCCTTCGGAGCCCGTGTGCTTTCAAAAACTCATCGTTTTGACTGTTTCTTTGTCTCTGAAGTGCAGTAATGTATCCACATTTCGTCCAAAGTAATATCTCGATGCAGAAACTTATCAGGATTACAACGAAAAAGCTTCGAAATAGCCTGAGTTAATAACACAATTGCATTTATTTATCTCTGAGGGCAAACGCTACACCCATTTTTCCGAGGTTTCTCTTATACCCAATTTTTCGTGCAAAATTGGAAACCACTGTACCTTAAGAAATGGCAGTGGTCTGAACTATTTCACTCACTTTGATTCGTCGATCATTAAAAATCATCGTGGATTTTGTCAACCATTCCTGGAAAAGTAACTTCCACTGGATGTCGTGAACGACGTTTTTCTTTTGTGGATGTACGGCTACGTTTAAACTAATTTACCTAATTGTAGCAGTTGCAAACACAAAATCAAATGTGCTATGAACTTAATTCAACGCAGCTTTGATTTCTTTAGATGTTAAAACCTTTTAAATGTAAGTGTTTAATCACCGCTTGAAACTCACTTTCTTTCTAAATAAACACAAGTTTCTTGCTTCAATCGACAGTAAAAATGAAACCATTACATGGAAATAACTTAGACAGCTGTCTAGTGCGTTATGATTCTTACTAAAAAACAAACAATTTTCAAGGCTACGAGCACCATCTCTTGGGTTTTCTAAGGATTTATTGAACGATCCTTTTATATCCTATCTAGCGTTACAGTTGAGGACACAAGTTACGGAACGCATGGATTTTTACACCAGTAAAAATAGACTGACACATACACAAATGAGCAGTATTATGGAATACACTACTTTCTAAAAGATAGCGAAGTCAACATATAATATTAATGCTGGAAACATTTTCTATTTCAAAAAGGTGCAGATTTCTGGTCCTATTCTTTAACATCATTAGAAAACAGCCTTTATCTCAGTTCTATATATATCAGTGTATATTATTAAGTTCAAGTAACATATTGGACTGACTTTAAAATAAAAATATTTTTTTTTGTATTAAAATGTAAATATCTTTTGCATTAAGGCAGTTGTTTTAACATATAATCATCAAATTGCAATAATTTCCCCAAGCTTTATAATTATTATTATTATTGTATAATTGCATTAATTGCCCATTTGTAAATACAAATTCTTCAATTATAACTCGTAGATTGAGAATGCTGCCGTAATTTTAACTGTTTCTTAAAAATAATATTTTTTTAAGGTATCCGACTGCTTTTGAAGTAACTTTTTTTCTTAAAAAAAGGTATTTAATTAAATTTTCACAGCATTTTTATAAAGATTATGGCTCAAAATTATTGAAAAAAGGTCAAAAATGCTATATTTATTAAACAGAGTTTAATAAATTAATGAATTTAAGAAATTTGGTGAAATTTGACCCAAATACAAAACACTCCATAAAAATTTCTGCTCTATTAGTTTAAATTTAATTTTTGTAATACACATTTGACATAATTTAAAACAATAAACTAAAATCTAAGAAATATATTTACATCTGGAAAAGTTATAGCTTATCGTGATAATTTCAGTTAATTTTTTTTATCAAATTTACTAATACCATCGTACAAAAACACCTTTAAATAAAGTAGCATCAATTTTAAAACAAAATCCTTAATTCGTAGACTTAACAATAGTAATAATAACGTAAAGTTCAAATTTTATATAGATATCTCAATAACATTTTGTAAAATCATGTTTTGAATAAACAACATTTTTAAAAATTCACGTTTTCCAGAAAAAGCAATTTAAATTTACTTTTGAATTTTATTAAAAAATTTAGAAAGCACAAACATATAAAACCCTCCATATTTGTAAGTCACACCCTCTTTTCTCTCTTGTGTAACATTTTTTTTTCTTTCCTGATGCCTGAATTTTTTTCAGGCTTTTTTAGTTTCAGGCAAAGAATGACATTTCGAATAATCAATGCGATTTGCATCGATACTAATGGATTGTTTTAATGTATAATGGCCTAGAATGATTTCTAATTCCGCTAAAACTTTTAATAATCCATAAAATCTATCATTTAACTTGATAACGGCTAAATATGATACCAGGAGTAAAGGTTGTGTTTCAACAAAAACGTTTTTCAGTATTACCGACTATAAGACATTGTTAAAACTTTCATTGGCATTTTGAGAAAGTCATGAAGACATTTGATGAGTAATTTTTGGTCACATAACTTCATGTATATGGGCTTAACTATATTTATTAGATTTGGATGCAGACCCATACTGGTATCCTTGTAAGGTTTTCCTGTTGATATTTACACCAACTGTCCACTCCTTTAGGACACTGTTCATGCATTGGTTTCCCCTTACTTGAACAACTGTGGGCAAATGCAGCACAATTGGGGGCCCTTTGTATGTTTAATCAACTTCCTACATTATACTTAATAGCTATCTCATAATATTTTTGTAATTTATTTATAAAATTATCTGTCAGTATTACCTTGTCACCAAGTTCTTTTGTGTTAGCTTTTAGTTTGCGAAAATGCGCTCCAACTCTTTTTTGAATATGCCCTATGAGCTCGAACTTTTTCGCAGATTCCTTATCGTTAATATTCTGACCTGCATTGAACCCGTTCGAATCTCCATCACCGTAGTAATCGGTGTATCGAAGAGAACGTAAGCTTTCAGAACGTTCAAATATACGATAAACACCGATTTCCATGTTACTCGATGATCCACTGTAATCTGCGCAAGAATGATCGGGTTTATGCCATGGTAAAATTGAGATATTTTTGTATTTATTACAAATTCTGTAGAACTGTTACATGATTTCAACATCAAGATTTATTCCAGTTAAAACTGAAACCGCACTCACAACACCATTAAAAGATGAGTAGCCTCGACGTTGCCATGTTCCATCAAGAGACACCCCACATTCTATGAATTTGTTAGAAGATTTTTGTGTTATAATAACAGCTTCTGCTGCCACGTTCATTGAACATTTAGCGACAGGTGCAGCAGTATAAAGAATTTTTTTTTCTTGTTGTGTAATGACATGTTTGACATAAAGGGCATATTTAAAGTTGAGGCTATTTTTTCCCAGCTGTATACCCTTTCCAATAAGTCGAAGCGCATACACAAATCTAGTATTCACTTTATTGTTTAGTTTGTTCTTTTTAAATGTCCAAATCCAAAAGAGAAAGGGCAATTTTCACAACGTTAAGTGAGATTTGATAAGAGACCAAACTTGGAATCTTCAACCAATTTCAATTTATTTTTGAGACATGATGAGCACAATAAAACGGTTAAAACACTGATTAGTAAGTCTAAAGCTATTATACAATAGCCAGACATTGTTTCCCCCTACATATGGTCATTATCATTCAAATGTTTCTCAAGTTTCCTAAAATTTTAGAGCCTGTTGTAACGGTATTATTAGTATCAGAGTCAACTTTTTTACTAACAGTGTATCGATTAACCGTGGAATTTTCGTTTTCTATTACTATTTAACTGTAACTTAATCCTCCAATTTAAAAGTTTTAAAAAAAAACTTTTGCTTTACAATATTTCAGAAAAAACGATTATTATATTAAGAAAAATTATTTATTGGGTAATTTAAATACCTATAAGCAATTTCGGTTTCCAAATGTAAGATGTAAACAATAGGAGAGGTTTGCCTATTGCCATTGTTTTTCGCAGAAACTCATGAAAAGTAATTTGGAATTTTGTGAATTGCTTATTCAACGTTTCAATAAAAATTGCTCTATAAAAGTTACATATTATTTTACATAAATTACTATGAAATTATGAAGAATCGTCAAACTTCCGGTCATTTAAATGGCCCTAAATTGGTACTTCCGGTTTGTTTGACAGCTGCGACGTAATTTCTAAATCGTTATAATTTCGTTTCTTAGTTTAGACTCGAAACAAAAGCAATTTTAAAAAGCTAATGAATTGGATTTTAAAATAAAAATTAAATAAAAAAAATTTAAATTTTGGTCGAAAATCATGTTTTAAACATAATCAGTCACATTAAAAACATTAAACTTTTATTTTATGTGTATCATTTGGAATCATTCGTGAAAGGACAAATTTAGGCCCAAATACATCCCTCTTATACTGTCTATCATTTCTGAGATGTTAAAATTATTCCACACTCTTCTTAAAATCATGCATTTTTATCTGCTTTTATTTGCAATCAACCAGCTTCTATCATCTAATATTTTGGAGCTTAAAAATTGCTCACGAAATATTAATTTGGGATCATTTCTTAACAAATTTCTTAGATATGCAGTACAATAGGAATTGTGACGTTTTGCTATTCGTAATTTTCTCTTCACTAACCTCAGAGACTTTTTGGTAACTTGAATTGCAGAAAATTACCGTCCCTTCCCAACCCAAATGAAGCATGACAAGTAAATTATATGAAAATAAGAAGTGTAGTGAATTCAATTAAGAACTTTATTATTAGAATATAAACTAGGATTAACTAAGTTAAAAGAAATTCGAGAAAAACAGGGGGATTTTGCAAGTTCTTTGTTAATAGCTAATAAAATGTGCTGTTTTTTCTTACGTACCTTTATTTAGAGACTTAAACTTATTGACTATTTAATAAGACTTTAAGATGGTTATAGAGTTAACTAATGATGGAAATATGTCACATAATTACTTTTTTTAGAATTAAATTTTAAGGAATTTAAATTAAAAATACAGTGTAAATAAGAAATACAAGTTGAATGCATGATTGAAAATAAGTATTACTTGTTTAGTGCTATAAGAATTCAGAAACTTAAATACTTAAAATAATTTTGATAAAAGGTATTCTTAAGCCTTAATATTCATTTTTGAAATTTAACATTAAAAATGTTGTCAAAATATTTTCACAACACTGAATCATATCGTTATTTTGAAAAGCAATGTATAATATTACAAATTACTTAACTTTTCCTGAAAGACTAGAAAAATTCTATTTTACTGTCATGTCTTTATATGAGGATATTTCGAGATATTTTAAAAACGTTACTGCTATTCTTAGACTATGCCATGTATGGTCATGTAACCATTATTAATTATAGCAGCTGTATTTATGAGCTGCTGTGTTAATTTTATTTCTTCAATTCTCCGATTATTGGATAGAGAATTGATAAAATGCATTTGGGCATCGTTTAAAGGGACGACGAAAGAAAGTTCATTACAAATGTTTCCTAAAATTATTAATTTACATAAGGTTAAAAAATCAGATTTTAATCCAATCAAAACGGATCTTAAAAAAGGAAATTGAAAGTTAAGACAGTGATAGGCAGTCTAATGTGGAAGGGATATTTCATTTCGGCATGGATATTTCATTTACGAAGTTACGAACTAAATAACTTATCTTCATATTTCTCATTTGTCATTCTGAAAGTCCGATTCTTTATTTTATTTCCTCCTTCCATTCTTTTAAATCAGTTGCTTTTTTTTAAAAAAAAAATGTTGTAATTGGTGTTTAAAAATTAAAAGACTACAATTTTTTAAAAAATTTAGGTCTTTCATTTACCTCGAAGACTTAATTCAAATATTTTATGCCTTTTTTGAGAAATTACTTACATTGAAAAGGACCATTTAAGGGGAAATAATTCCAATCATTTCATTTCCTTTTAGTGTGTGTCTGTATTACTCTTGCCTTAAACCTAAAAAATGGTCCCATTAATTTTTTTTTTTCTATTTTGATTTTTCATCATGTATTCTTTTTTCTCGAGTCAGTAACATAGACAGACTTTCACTGATCATACTGAGATTATTTTTCAATTCATTTTATCAAAATTATATGACATTCGTATGTTATTTAATTTAATGCTTATTTTTAATATGTTGGTAATTCAAAAAAGTGCAATAACACTTGAGAAAATACGTGCATGAGCAATGAATAGACCATGAAAAATAACCCCACTAATGCATATTTTTATACTTCGTAAAAGTTGGATTAAGATTTATGTATACAAAACATTGAAACAAATCCTTTGAAAAGTATTTTAATTATACTTTTGTGCTTGGAATTAATGAGGCATCCACTAAGAAAGTTTGTCTTTAGGCTATACGTCTGATATTTCGTAGAATTCTAAGAATCATTCTAGCTGAATAATGATCCTGCTGATTATAATGACTATTCCTTACAGGGAAATATTCTCCTTTTTTGAAATGATTTTTCAATCCCTTATGCGGGTATAACTCATTGATTCATATATATATAATACGGTTTTAGAAATTGTTAAAAAAATCAGTGAGATACTGGAAAAATAAAAAAAATGACATAAGAAGCTGAAAATATGAACTGAATTCGATCTCATGAAATTCTTGAACAAAGCTTTAGATCGATTTAATGACGAAACGATTTTTAACGTTGAATAAAAAATATTAGAATTAAAATAAAAAGAGACGTAAAATGTTTAAAATTTCATCATAGAATTACGTTAAAGCAGTTTGTTCTACTTTAAATTATGCTTTTAAATTTCTTGGAGTTAAATGAAATTCATATCAGCGAACTTTAATAGAATGAATATTTTTCAGAATTTTGTAAATATAATTAAATCATTACGGAGATTTGTTTACATATAAGGTTTTTTTTTTATTTTACTTTCACATACAGGTGTTAATAGATTATGAAAGTATATTAGATTTGTTCCTTTTAACACACCGTTTTCTTGCGTTAAAAAGTAATTTGAATGCCATCAAATTGAAAAAAAATTTACAATTCTTCTCTTATCTTTATTAAAGAAAATATTTCAAAGAATTTCAAGGGTTTTAGTTTTTAATGTGTGAAAGATATCTTACCAATTTGTACATGAAAATTTTAAAAAAATTTAAAGTGTCATATTCGACAGCGATTTCTAAGGATTGATTCAGACGAATTCAAAATTTTAAATTTTATTTCAAAAAAGTTTTAAATGTATTAAAAAAAAAAACGTTTTGTTTTTGAATGTTCACGATATGTAATAAGTTTGAGCAGCAACTTTGAGGGTCTAGTTTGTTCTACAGTAGTTGTCACAAGGCTATAGCATAATATTACCTTGCTAGATTCAATAAATAAAATTAAAGAAACTTTAAATAATATTAAACTATTTGCCATAAATTTTTAAGAAAATTTTTAAAGCATTGCGCATCAACTATAAAAAGAAAATAGTCCTGGTATAGAAGACAAATTCATTAGTTCTCTTGAATCTGTTTGCAAAAAAAATCACATTCCTTTTCATTTACCTTTTTAAAGTAAAGATGGACATTTTATAAAATATTTATTTGACAATTTTCTGGTTAGACCATAAGAATTACAGGAAATATCCATCATACCTCATTCCTTTCTTCAAAAAGAAATGATAAAGTAGAACGGATTTTGTTACCGGTTGTCCCAGAAACATATCGCTGTTTTTTTTTTTTTTTTAAATTCAATAAAACTGTACCGTAAATATCGTAAATGGCTTTCTTTTTTTTAATAATCCACTAAATCTGCTACAAAAGAATGTGTGGCGGTGTTTGAATTTGCTCCTATTAGAACTTTAATTTAGAACTAATTCTGTATTTATTTTATTTTCACATTGTTTTCGAACATTTATCGTAACATGAAGAAATCATGGTATGCTGGATATTACTATTTATTCGTATCATGCAACAGTCTTTTTTTAAATTGAAATTCTAAATCAATGAGAAACTGGCTTTTCAGGAGGCTTTATTTTCTAAATTATCAGTGAAACAGAAAAATGAATCAATTCTGTCAATTGAATACGATATGCGTCAAGTAAATAATTTTTAGTTTGTGGACTTTTACAAATAATATAAATTTTGTTATTATGAGAAGCAGAACTGAAAAGTAGTTGTTTATCCCCTTTATCCGGATGCAATTTCCTGTGGCTTTTCAGTAACAGTTTGTTTCATCTTGCGTGACATAATGTCATGATTCCAGACTGTAGACCTTACTTTCGTGTCTAAAGTTAGCCCGATTTTTTTCCCCTTCTTTTTCTTTCTTTCTTTTTTTTTTTTTTTTTTTTTTTTTTTTTTAACTTTGCGGGTCAGTTGTAAGCTGTTCGTTTCTCTTTGTTTGTTTTTGCCTTCCTACGTTATGATGCCTTAACTCGAAGAAGCGTGCACTGAGGATATTCACTCATGTAACGTTAGTCACATTATACAAATGATTTTCATTTGCTATATTTGAGCTCGTTTTGAATGTCTAACGAGCTGAAATTGCCTCTTCTAAGCTTAAACTTAACATAACGAATTCAAATGCTAATGCAAATGAGAAATAATTGGATAATTATATTAAAAAAAATTTTTTTTAAAGATTAACAGATTCTTTAAAAACTACAGTATACTCGAAATATCTTCCCATGTAACGATAGCCAATTTGATAATTAATTTTATATACCACATTTAAGCTTAATCATGCGAATTAGAATTCTATCCATTAACTATGACCATATTATACATACATTTTATCTTGTATAAGTATTCTTTTATATAAATTTATCGTTGAGAGAAGCTTGAAATATCTGATAGCCTTGTTAAACACCGAGATAAATAAGGTCCTACTGCCTACACTAAACTCAGCATGGAAGAATCAAACACTGATATTAATAAGAATCATTCAGATAAATTTATTAGATAAAAGAAGAAAAAAATGAAATTGAGTTCACTAATTTTATTTTAACATGTGCTAACGTTTTTGTCCCCTGTTAAGTTCTCAAAAAATAGAATTATTCAAAATGAATATTAATTAGCATAAATTAAGTGTACTACCCAGCCCTGGGCTGCACAGAAGCAATTACTATCAAGAAAAGAAAATGCATTCTTCAAATTTCTAATGCCTTATTAATTTCACAATTCCAAAGTACGGAAACGATGTCAATGTTAACAACAAAAAAAAAAAAAAAAAGCAAACGATTTTGCCATAAAAACCAGCTATTAAATTAAATATTAAAATAAGAGCAAATGATAAATTGTTGAAGTAGACGATAATATTTTATTTGGATATTAAAATAAAGCAAAAGTAGACTGTAAAATTTTGAATTAAATATAATCTTCACAATGTAAATATACTTTAAGCATACTAAATGTTTTTTAATCATAATGCATTATAACGTCAGTCTTTTGAGCCTAACCCCGTGTATCCTTTATTTTATGGACACGTAAATTTGTTGAAGCCATTTTCTCCTGACAACATGTTAGCACATGTTAATAAATAGACTCTCAGAGAAATTTCGAGCATAAAATGGCGTAATTAAAGTTTGTTAAGCTATAGTTCTCTTTCACAACTTCATTTGTAAGGAATTAATTAATAATTATACTATAGATGATACCCATATTTAGGAAGAACTTATGAGTCTTATAGAGACAGTCTTCTAAAGAGCTTAAAAAACAAATTTCAAACTTTATATTAATTTATGTTTCAAAACTAACGCATTAAAAAATCTAGCATGCTGTATTTTAAAAGGTAACTTGTGACTTAGAAGTAGCTAACATTGTGCATAAGTTCTCTGAATATAATAAATACTGCAAAATTTCATTTAAAATATAAATGATATATAAAATGAAATTTTTTGTAAATTTAATTTTATTCATAATATGTTATTGAAATTATAAAAGTCCCAAAATTATTTTGATATGAAGAGCTATTAAGACTCCCAACGGCTTTAAATTTTTAAATATTTCTTTACAAAATGTAACCTGTTTGATTTTTTGAGTTTTAAACAATTACATGCGAAACCATTATTGTTTAGGTCTTAATAACTGTATTGTACTAAGCTGTTTTTTATAAATTAAGAAGGAATTATTGCCCTTATATAGAATAAAAGAAATACTCGTATATTTTTCTTATT
Organism: Nephila pilipes; assembly: GCA_019974015.1. Taxonomy (NCBI): domain Eukaryota; kingdom Metazoa; phylum Arthropoda; class Arachnida; order Araneae; family Nephilidae; genus Nephila; species Nephila pilipes. Next base: position 1,013,249 of record BMAW01040021.1, read on the forward strand.
TCTATTATTTTTACAAAAAGGTTATATAATTCAATGCATAATAATGATTAATTAGTATAGCTAATATTTTGAACATTTCTCACTGAGCAAAGAATAAATACAATTCACTAACTTAAATATATAATCAAATTTTTCGAAAAAGCTTAAAAATTTTCAATTTCATGCTCGAAAAGATTTTGTAGAATTCTGTGTTAGTTACGAGAGGCTAAGGAAATTAGATGTATCGGAATACGCCAAGCATGATATTGTGTTTTACTTTTAAAAACTGTTTTTTGTTCGGTGTGATGAATTAATTGCGTCTCCAGATGAAAAGAATTAACATCAAAGTGAACAAAAGAAACAGTCAACTGAAAAATAATTATTTTTTTAAAGCAGTATATTTTTAAATGGAACTCAATATTATATATATCTCAAAAAGAGAAAAAATGAGTGAAACGAATTTTTTACTTTATGTATTTGAATAAAACAAACATCTGTCTTTTTTTAGTGAATAAACACTGGAAGTATACAGAACTTCTTCCTATATTATAAAAATACAGTCCATTAAAAATTAGAAGACCATTTTAAATTTGAAAATTATGAAATAAATAAAGATTCCATATATATTTTAAACAAATTAAATATGATATTAGTTACATGTACTTATTATAATTACGTTTCAATAATTTTAATAATGTAATAAATGGTTAATTTAACAAAACAAAAAAAAACTAGAAATAAATCATAAACCCTTGTTAACAATTAATAAGACCACTTGTCTAAAAACAAAGAAGTATCAAAAGTAAAACGATATTAACCCTTAATTTTTCCTGATAACTTTAAATACTCTGTTTTTCATTGAAATTGTCAGGTAGTTAAGTTCAGTTTCAGAAATATTGCGTCAATCTTTTACTATGGCTACTTCCAGTTCATGGACTAATGAAAACTGTTTATTATTAGCATAAATTTAGCGTCAGAATGTATCCAAAATGTTTTCCATTGGGCTCATGTCTATTTTTTAACTTGGCCATGACAAAATATTAGATATTTTTAAAACTATTCCTGGATGGATTTAGATGTATAGCAAGATACATTATCCTGCCGAAATATCATTTTAGCACCACCTAATAAAGGCTCAAACAGCATCAGATAATCATGTAACTAGCATAGCTTGATATTGTGCAGAGTCCATACGTCACGAAATTCATTGTCAATCTTGAAATCCATTTTGTGATACTAAAAAGTTCCTCAAACCATTACTGATCCTTCTCCTATTTGTCAACTGAAATATTCTTTCGGTGAGATTCTCAAGTTATGCCAATAGTATTTGCAGCCATGGGGACTGTCAATGTGAAATTTCTTTTCATCAGAAAATATAATTTGCTTCCACTTCGGTGTTTTCATCATTTTCACAAAATTTGCATTAGTTTTTATTTTTGCTGAAATGCTCTAAAATTTCATGAATTGAAAGATCTTTTTTAGTTGATAGCCGAAAAATTTGCTCTCAAAATCGTTTTTCTCCCAGATTGTTTTATTTCGTTTTAATCATCTTTTCTAATTATGGCACTGTAAATGGCAGCTATAGAATACTTCATTAATCTAGTTATTTCTTTTTCAGATTTACCAGCACCCTTTTTAAAATGAATTATAACTCTTTACCTAGCATCTTCTTCTAATAAATCGCGGATAACACAATCAAAACCTGCATTTTAGCTTCTCGGCTAATGTGGTCACGAAATACTAACGCATGAGTTTTATAATAATTCAGATGTGACGCATGATAGCTTATTTTTTCAGGTGGTATTATAATTTCTTAACAGACACCTTATTAAATTTTTAGAAAAATGAGTATACATGTATATATAATGAAGTTTAGATTAATTTTTAAAGTTGCAAATAGGATAGAAAATGTTTCCCGATTCATTTTAAATACACACGCTTAAAATTTGTATATCATGTTTTCTTCAGAAATGCACACATTCGTTAGTGGTCTTATAATTTATTAACACAGTATATTTAATTAATTTTTTATACAACAGAATACATATAGCGCATTCAAAAACAACTTTCATTATTTTTCACTTGATACTCGTACATATATGTAGATTAGCTCCCTATAATACTCTTATAATATCTTAGTAATATATATTTTTATAGTGTTTTGGATATTCTGCGTATAGCTTTTATTTGTCACATTGATAATAAATAGAACAACCATGGATAAAATTTTAAAGAACATAAAACAACATTTCGAAAGCAATGCACTTATTGCAAAAGACTGTCACTCGGATCATATTTTTGGATGTATTGTCATCGTATCAAATTCGTTATTAGGGAAAATTAGGTCATTCTGCAGTTCAATTCGGAAAAAAAAAAGTCCCCCCCCCCTTTCGTTCAGTTGAAATGTAAAAAAAAAAATTCTTTTTTTTTTTTTCCAATCTTATGCTTCTTTACTCTCAATTCTCTTTAATCTTCAATTCTTAAGTTTCGAGCACATTAGAACAAAAATGCTTCATTTTCTAAGCTTTTCTAAAAAAAAATACTGAGAAGAGGTAGATTTATAGTCCACTTTACTGTTCTAACTTAATTATAGTCTTCTCTCTATAGGGAAAGAACTTAACTGTGAATTTATCATTTAATCAGTTTAATAATAAAAATCACTTAAATAATGTTATACTGTTCACCAAGAACTAAAGAATGCTTGGCATCGGGACATCCATCCTAGCCGGATATAACCCAAACGCTTTTTAATTGTAAACAGAAATGTTATAATTAACTACATTAACATGAAAACGTGATGTTTTACGTGTAATAAATTTATCAATATTTTATAATATTGGGCGAGAAAATAGATTCGATTCACCGTTCTGTCATGTATAATGTATGAGGTATGGCTATTAAATAACGAGACTGACGCTGTAAAACATTTTATTTTGATGCCGTACATTTTTACTTATTATTACCTTCAATATACACCCCTCCCTACAATGCTCCAAGCGAATCTTCCATTGTTTGAAACAGTGCTGGAAGTCTTCTGTCAGCTCCTTCAGGAAGCTTGTCGTTTCTCTTTCACAGCTTCAACGTACTCAAATCTTATTCCTTTTAACACAGATTTCACCTTAGGAAACAGATAAAGTCAAGAGAAGCAAGATCAGGCGGATGGTCTAACGTTGGGATGCTGTATTTGCTAGAAACCTCTTGACAGACAATGTGGAATGAATCGATGCATTATCGTGATGGAAAATTTTGCCGTATGGATTCTTTGTCAAATCTTATAGTCTCAGCAATCGCACGAATACTTACCCGACGATCAGATCGAAACAGATTAATGATTATTTTCGATATTGTCATCCATTTTGGACGAGAAAGAGCGACTTGGGCGTGAATCACCTTCAACGTCTTTTCGGCCATCTTGAAAACGCGTGTATCAGAAACACGTGCACGCAATAAACATTCATTGCCTTACACTTCTTTTTATAAATTAGAAGTTTCAGTGGCGTTTTTTCCAAGTTTCATGTGAAATTTCACAACGATTTATTGCTTACTTATTTTTACTGAGAAACAAACAAGAAACTAAGGCGAACGAAGGCTACAGTATACGGATTTGCTTACAGAAACGAGAGGCACTGCATTCGAAAAAGAAGACTTCACGCTAAACAGCTATCGATCTCTGGCGTTTGGCGCATGCGTACTTCTTCTGTAGCAGCGTCAGTCTCGTTATTTGAGAGCCACACCTCGTATTATCATTACGTCAGTCAAATGCTAATTGGTTGTTTCCGTAATTATCTGATTAAAATTTTATACCTCCTTTTTTTCCTATAACGCTCTGTTGTTAGTAGAAAGCGGAACACACACAGAAAAAATAATATTATACCATTACAAAACAGCTTAAAATAGTTTATTTTTATATAATATGAGAGGATAAGGTTTTAAAGGCCTTGGCAATTTTTTTTTCTTTGGAATGTGCTAGAATCCATGATGGTTGAGACAGCATGTACTAAAAACGTTAAACAAATAAAATATAGCCTAAATTTACGAGAGGGCAAATGTTTTTGTTCCTATTGTCACTTATAATATAATAATAAAGAAAAAAGAAGAGAGGAGTGATTTGAAACGTTAAGTCTAATAAAATAAAAGACGCATTGGATATTATCATTGGCATATAAACAATAATATCCCACGTGATAAAGATACACCATAGTTATAACACATTTTAGGTGTTTCTTCTAGTTTTGAAATAAAAATTTTCTGCAGTGTAATAACATTAAATTAACTGTTCCACTATCTTTCCTTGCGAATATTTGGGAATGTTTCTTATTAAATCCCCTAAATAACCAATTTTATTTTATTGATGTCTCAAACAATCGCATAGAAGCATATTTAACCAACAGAATATTGCTTATTAAATTTTCCGAGTTGCATTTATATTGAATTTCAAGGTGTGGGAGAATAATTTTCTGTATTGACTCAAAAACTGAGTAAAGTTAGTGATACAGATAAGGTCGAAAGATTTTTGAACCTCGTGTTTTGTGAAAATAAACTTTGACGTAGTAACAAACTGTAAAAGGAAGAGTCTCCTCACCTGCGCGAAACTGGTTCTGATCTTCCTCAAGGATACCGAAAAGTTACGGAGAGTAAGAAACTTTATTTATCCAGAGCATATGAATACGTGTTAAATGTCACGTTTTTAAGACTGATAAAATTTACTTACTAACAACTTAATAAAAAGAAGAAAAATACGTTTTATTATTTATTATTATAAATAACCTAAAATTATTATAAATGAAAGATTTTAATTTTTAATAAATGATTCAATGATAACAAATATATTTAAAAATTCGTTTAAAATCTGTGCCTTTATTCAAATAAAAACTTTTTATTGTTCATTAAAATAGTAGTGTTTTTTTTTCTCAGATCAATGTATTTGTTACCCAACTTCAAATCTTTAATTTCTAATATTTTAAAGCCGATGCTTAAATTAAATATAAAGCTTGTTATACTAATTTCTTTGCACTTCTTTGAAAGTATTTATTTAAATAATCCTAGTAAGTAGAGGCAACTAGGCAATTAGAACTTGGCCCTTCTAATTATTGAAAATTATAAAACAATAGTTTGCCACAAGTTCGTGTCTATATTTCTTTTCCGTTTCTTAAGATATGCATCCGCATTATATATTATTTTTGATGCTTAAATGCAGCAACTGTTCATATTTCCTTCTTCTGAAAGGAGTAAGAATTTTACATTCGATGACGTGTGTATATATATATATATATATATATATATATAATTATATAAATTCTTATGTCAATTTGTTGGAGCTCCCATTAAGGAGATATGGATCACGGTTACACTAAGCCTGTTTCAACAAGAAACGAAATCAAAACTAGACAAAAAAAACTAGAGTACGAAATGCGATAGAATACGAAAAACTTTATTAGAAGCACAAAACCTCAAATATATCATTGTTTTACTTCGCCTATCAGGAATTTGTAAAGACAGAAGAATAACGAAATTGTACAGCGATGAGCCAACGCCTCAGAAACTGGTTTTTTGAGTATAGTTCACGGTATTTTTTTATAAACAGGTCCAAGAAAAAAAGAGGAACATGAGACAATGAGATATCAGTCTAAGTATCTGATGAGATATCTTGTAAGAATGGAGCTTCCGTTCTTATTTCATGCATTTAATAGGAAAGGAGGATTCGCATATCCATTATCCAACTCACGATACGTCTGAATTAATTCCTGTCAGATTTGATCGTACTTTTAAATATATTTTTAAAAGTATAATAGTATTTATATAAGAGTCATTTTTATGCCAGGTTTCAATCTTAAAATACTTAAAAATAAATTCTTCATAATTTTGATTGCCTAAGAACAAACGAGAACATAATGCATGATAAAGAGTGGAACAATTCAAAATGAAATAACCGTTCTACTTTCATACAAATGATTTTTTTTTTCAAACGTTCTGAAGGGATTAAATGTATATTATGAGTTTATTTGTTTATTTATTTATTTTCATATTTATTCGGAAATGTACGAGTAAATCTACAGAAAGAAAATAGTATGTTACTGGAGGGTTTTTTTTTTATTTCACGAATCCATACTTCAGTTTATATGCAACGATATTTTATAACAAACTTTAATAAAACGTTATACTTTTAAATATTGTGCGAATAAAATAAGCTCAAAAGATAAGATAAGGAGAATAGTGAGCTTTTAATATTCGTTCAAAAGCCTTTTTTATATCTGACTTTAAATAATTTAAAAATGGTCGAAAATTCAAATTGATCTTAAGCAGTCTGAGAAGTAAAAATAGTAGAACAACTAGAGTGGTATATATATATATATATATATATATATATATATATATATATATATATCCTTTCGGAAGAGCTCTTTAAAATGTATGTTTTAAAAAGTTTCAGAAACAAGTACTGCAATTTCGATGTACGGGATTTCTTTCCCTCCAAAAAAATAGCAACTTTGTTTTTGTAATCACTTTTTGAATCATGCAACCATTTGTAGAAGTATCTTCCCCAATGCTGCGTGTGAGTTCACAAGACTTTCATGAATACATGCCACTGTAAATAGAAAATTTAATTTAAAAATACTACAAATCAGATAAAAAAAAAATAAGTATGATAGTATTTCCAGAGGCAACAATTTTCACGGCGTATTAAGCATGACAATTACATATCCGTGAAGTAATGTTCTGTCAAAATCAGCTTATAATAGCATATATTTTGACCGAATCAGTTGATGCATAACAATTTCACGAACTCAAACTTTACCGTTTTACCTTCTCTCAGGCTTTTAATCTGAAGTTACGCATGCTGGATTTTAAATGAAATTAGTACATTAGTTTTCTGTAAGCTGATTTTCCATCATTTTAAACTCTTCTACAAATGTCATATTTAAAGTCGCTCAAAAGAAGTTCGGTCAAATATGTTGTGGATTATTATTCGATATACAATATAGTATAGATCCAATTTTTCTCTTTTGGCCGCAGCATTCTGTCCCATTTTGAAGAAATTTGGTTCCCTTTTATCTTTTCTCTCCACGAAGTTGAAGAATTTTGGTGTTGAATTGAATTTACTTTAATTTTACACGAATTTCGTGTTTTTTAGGGTATTGTGTGTGTATTATTAGTTTTTTAATATAAAAACACATACTAATTATTATTGCCTCAGTAAAAAAATTCACTTTACTCATTTTTGATTTTGAGCAATTGAAAAAGTCCAGAAACGGAGCTTAATTGAGTTTATTTACGTGTATGCTAACTGAGAATAATACACTGCGATAACTTAGTAGAATGTAACTACGATCCTTATTAACAATTATCATCGAACTAAATTAATAAAATATCGCATTATCAACATTATAAAAACGTTTTTCCATAAAGATGCGTGATTTGTCTAGCATGAACGTTTTTTTAATATATATATATATATATATATATATATATATATATATATATATATATGAATTGCTCTGAATTAACCTAAATGGTGTATAAAGGCTTAATGATAAGCAACAGGAATTTTTTGTGCAGACACCTTAGAGAAAATGATAAATCTGAAAAATATCTCTTATCTGCTTTATTTAAGCAATAAGAAACAAACAATAATTCAGACCACTGAAATCAAATTCTTTGAATTTCCTACTGTCTTATCTTAGTTTCCAAATATGCGAGTAATCAATATAAAATAAAATTATTGTATAAAAGAAGAGATTATGAGATATATTTTTATATTAAACTCACTCAGAAAAATCACTTTAAAAATTATCTTTTTTTTTTTATTTAAGGATGTGTACATATTTTTTGATGAAAGTTGCTGATTACTCTGATATATTGATAAAAATTTTATCTTTACATCACTCAAATCAACAGCTCCACAATAAGCATGATTCATAAGAAAATCCTATTTTTGTATGAAATGTGTGTGTGTGTGTGTGTGAAATAAAGTAACTCAAAAAAGTATGATTGCAGAGTTAATAATATTACATTATTATGTAAGAGAAATATTTTATCAAATTTATCACTATTTCTAAAATTTCAATTGTTAAAAATATTGAAAATCAGAAAAGATATTTATATAACCTTTGATAAACATTAAAAGCATATATTTAATACCCTTAATATTATAGTTAATAAGCTTAGCAAACTTTAAAAAAATAAAAGTATATGAATTCTGATTTCAAGATTATGTATCAGAGCCAGCAAAACCTCGTAATCTCAAATTTAAAATCTACTTCCCCCCCCCCCCCATTTTCTTAGACCCAATGGTTTTTTTTTTTTTTTTTTTTTTTTAAATTTTTTTTTAAGCTTTTTTAATTATCTAAAAGCTTTTAATTAATAAAAATGATTCTTTCAAATTTCTTGAGACATAAATATTAGCAATTATTCATCCTCACACACATTACTCGTATTGCGGTATCAAAGGCTTTTGTGAAACTGATTTTCGCACATTTTGCAGTTTATATAATACACTTCTTTCCGCGTATTCTGTATGTTACATAATGAGCTCGAAACGCTAGGAGTAGATGTATCTGATTTTGTACTTCAGTATGAAGTCTTACATCCATTTAATTTTTAAAAAAAATTACGTCTTTACTATTTTTTCACACACACAATTTTGAATCTTTTTAATTTTAATACTAATATGCATTTTTGTGCGTCTTCTTATTTTAGTAAATCCATTTTTTTTTCGGTTATATACACTTTAAATATAAACAAATGACTATTATGAACGGAAAATGTGTATCATTGTCAAGATAAAGATTAAAACTAAAATTATTTCCTAATGTGTTTAAGAAGATTTTTAAGAATTAGAACTTAATCATATATTTATCTTCTAGTGAATTTATATCAAAACTTTTCGTAAATTTTTGCAGAAAAGAACGAGCTCGGCTCTTGGGTTTGAACGGACAAATAACGGATCTAACTCCAGAGACAAAAGATATGAATCACAATTCAAATTCCTCGACAGATATCTGCTCAAGTCCAGATTTCCTAGAGAACGAAAAAGAAGTTACAAGTGAACTTGAAAAAGAGGTACGACGAAAACTTTTCATTTATCAGTTTGAAGTTGTATTCTCAGCGCATTACATAATAACCAAATTTTTATCACTTCACTTTGTTGAGCAATTGTCATGAAGAAATGAATGCGTCGTGTTCTAACTTAAAATTGTGACGCTAGCAGTATCATATAATCTAAATATTATCTTAATTTTCTCAAGATTTCTGTTTGTTATAGTGTTTACAATAATATATCTATTTATGCGCGTTATTTAAACATCCCAAAGATGTATTAGAAAAGTAAAACTTGAAAAGATAAGTCTTTATTTTTTCTAGAGTTTTATAGTTCTAAGTTTTAATTTTATTTTATAAGATTCATGAATTTTAGAAAATGTAAAATTGTTATAATGTTAAATAATTGAAAAATATATAGGTACGAAATTTATTAAATGAATAGATTTACATTAAAATTTTTGGAAACTCATAAATCACAGAGTCGTTGTTTGCTTCATTAGACAATAATTAAATATAATAACTTGAGAAATTTCTAAAATTCCTTAAAACATTCTGAACTACATGAAACGTCTAAGAAATATTATTTGTTTGCAACGCAGTCTTTTTTATAACTCATAAAATAAAATTATCGCAATGTATGGAAAGTTATTAAGCTTAAGATTTTTTAAACTCATTTGCAGTTATCAAGATACATTTTTAAAATTATGTAATAAATTTAGAAGTAAAATTAAACATTTCAAGTTCTGTTATAAAATGTCTCATTGGAGTCGTTTTCAATATTATAATTAAAGCAGTAAAAATATTTTCCTAGAGCGATTGGAAAAATAGAGGTAATGTATAATTTATACTTATATATTATGAATTAACTTTTATAATAACAAAAGCTTTATAAAAATTATTTTTTAACAATAATAATCTCCAAATATCAGGAGGAGATAATAAGAGTAACTCTTTGAAATTTTCCAAAGTTCTGAAGCATTTAGTTCGACAATGTTATTGTATTAGTCTTTTATATACTATGTAATCCTGCTTTTAGATTATATTAATGTATGAGCATGATAATTTACAATTCATTATACAAAAACATTCTATATCTATTACTGGTATAATTCCATTTTTAAAAAGAACTATGTCTTGTGTAGTATATACACTGATAGACTTCCAAAATGTTACATAAAAAAAAAGTATAAGATATATTAAAGCCATATTTATTACAGAGATTGTACAAAAGTGGATAGTACATAGTACAAAAGTGAAGTAAGGGGAAATACAGTTTTCTGCGAGGTGAGAAAAACAATAAAATTAGTATTGAGTGTTACCATTCCGGCTGGCAATAACCGTTGTTATATGACTCTGCATTGAATTGTTGGGTTAAGACAAGCCAGTGCTGTCTCCAAACGTTGCCAAAATTGATCTGGTCTAGCAACAGGGTGTGTGGGTAGAATCAGTTGTCCTCCAATGATCTTCCAGACGTGATCGATAGGCAATAGATCACGAGAATAGACAAGCCAACGCAGCAATGCAATAAAGGGGACGAAGAAGTCTTGAACATTGCTTGACTCGTGTTGTCACACATTATCATGTTGGAATATGGCCAAAGGCAAGCTCTGAAGGTAAGAGAGAAAACAATCTCCAATACCGCAAAGATGTAGCGGTGATTGGTCATTGTACCAGCAATGCATACATATTATACGTATATACAGGAGTCGGATCCAATACCGCCCAAATCATAATTCCACTACTTCAAAATGGCATTCTTTTCTCCCTTTTTTGAGTAGCCACAGTAGCCTAGTGGTCATGGCATAGGACTCGCGGCCAGCGGTTTTCGTCGAGTTGCGGGTTCGAGCTTTGATGCCATAAAAGACCCACCGTGTAGCAGGGGCTGATGCACGTTAAATCTGTCGGGACCCGAAGTCCTCCCGTTGGCGTGAGGTGGAAGTTAGGAGAAGGAGGGTGAACTACAGCACCCAGTCTGCGCTGAAATAATGATCGGTTGCATATCCCATCGCGGTGTACACACGGTGAAAATTTCATGCAGTTTTGGATGCTTCCTACGAGGGTTTGCATTTTGGGTAGCCAGGAGTGTAGAAATTTAGCTCTAGTTATGAAAATTTTCAAAATTTTTCTTACTTATTTATACCCATAATTAAAGTTTAAAATGTAAATACTTTTTGAAGTTGGAAATCTCATATCAATCTTACAACTTTTATGATACTTCTGAAATATGCATATTAGAACCTTTTCTGTTTGAATTTTGATTTAAAATTTTTTAATTAGCTGATAAAAGCTGTAAAAAAGATATTATTACCAAGTATTAAAAACTACTGATCTGACTATTGAGATACAATTTTCAAACTCCATATAAGTTTATGAACCTACAGAAAATTGAAGGTGTTGATAATACTCCATAAAATATTAAAAAAAAAAAAAAAAAAACTATGCACCATGAAGGAATTGTCCAATTGTGACATAAATGAGCGGATGAGAGGCATGTGCATAGAAAAAGAAACAATAATAATTTCAGAACAAAATGATTATTTCTTCCAGAGTTCGATTGTTACAAAACGAAGAAATTAGGCGCTGGTCCACCTCTTGCCTGGAAGCAAGCTGTCGCTCAAAACAGTATAGTTCTGAGGGATAAAGACTGATAAGGTTCGAAGATGGTGTCCAGTGAGATCTCTTGCCAAATTATCTGCAATTGTCAGACTAAATCAGCAGCATTCTAGGATGGTTGCAAGCTCCTTCCCTTTTGATCCCAAAAGTTATCTATGGGGAGAGATCGGGTGACCTAGCTGGCTAAGAAAATGCTCGGTAAGCTTGATGAAAATTTATAGCAAGTCGTATCGTATGCAGACGATCATTGTTTTGTTCAAAAGTAAGTACTGAGCGATAAAAAAGGATCGATAACATAACAGGTGATAGAATTTTGTCTACGTACGTATGGGCTGTAAGTATGTCACGATATATCTGCAAAAGGTTGTGGCTATCAAAAGAAATGGCATCCCAGATCATAACGTTCTGTTATGGACTAGTAATCTATACATTCACGTCGACTGTTTTCCTTCCATGTTCTACATCAAGTTCAATTGCAGTGTTTCTAGGCTTGGTTTTTTGCTGGTTGGGGGTGAATAGGCTTTACGGACGAATTACGCTCCAAACTGTACCTTGAAAACCAGCACAAATGACCTGGAGATGCTCAAGACAGCGAGAGGATTCTGCCTTTACTAAGGCACGTCCAACAGCCACACATTAGAGATTTTTGGTCTTGGGTTTCTTTTCCTTCGACATCCATGCCTATTTTTTGTCAATCATATAACACTTACAGTCGAGCTTGAAGAACACCTCTTTGACCAACTAAGTCGCCTGATCTCACCCCCATACAGCATACTTGAGACCTGGTGGGAAAGCACGTACAGCCATCCCAGATCGCTACCGATTAACTCCAACAATTGGAAACAATTTCGCAAGAAATCCTGCAGGAAAATATCTGGAAACTATTTCAGTCTATGTCATATCAGGTGATAACTTACTTCCAGGCCTGAAGCGGACTAACACTTCATTGACTTTCTTAGCTTGTAATAAATCGTATATGAACTCTGGAATAAATATTCCGATTATTTTAAAATTCTAATCGTTTCTTTTTTGATGCCCGTTCACCCCATTCACTCATTTTTGTCACAACTGGATATCTACTTCACGATGCTTTGATTTTTATTTCTTAGAATGTATACTGAAAGTCTTAACGAATTTAAAAGAGCGTACCTTAATTTAAAATAAGAAGAAAATAGGGTGTTGAATTTAAAAAACAGAGTTAAATTATAGAAATTTTGAAAGATCACAAAATGGTCTTAATTATTCGTATTGATAAAACAGAAATCTTAAATTTTGATTGTTTTTCAAATATAAATAAAATATTATTATACAAATATAAAATACTTTGTTGTCATTGTGTTCTCGATCTTAATTACCAAGATCTAAAAAGTTCTTAAAGATGTATTTTTATTCTTTTTTCATTTTGAAAGCATTATCACTTCAGAGAACTGAGTCTGTTTTTGAACGGAGTCTCGAATCATTTATTAGTACCAAGAATTAAAAGAAAAATGCTTTCTATTTTAACAAATTTAGGACGTGCTACCTAGATTCAAAAGTAAAAGCCTATTTAACATTTGCAATTTCTATATCCAATGTCCTCTCGAAAACATTATTTTTTGCATATTAAAAACAATATAATTCTTTTTCCATGCGTCTAACAAAGAAGAAACAAAGTGCAACACTTCTAACATTGTTTCTATCATCGTTTACAGACTTCAAATATACCATCATCTTTTTTTCTTCTTCTTTCCTTCATTATTTTCTCATCTTGAATTAAAGTTCCCTCTTTCATCTGAAAGATCTAGACAATATACTTGGTCCTAAGTCTCATTTCTACATTCTTATTCTGCCCCTTCATACATAATTGAAAGCTCTTCGTAGACACTTTTCAATTTTTTTTCTCCTTTCCTTTTAAAATCTTTATAAGGTCATCGAAATAATTTATATTGAGCAAAACTTCAGGAGGGGGTACTTAAAATTTTCTTTTTTTGGTCTGCACCGATACCAAACCAGTAAACCACTCCAGGTTCTGAGCAAGAGAATGTGGGCTTGTACTTAATTATCTTATTTGATATGAGAGATTTAATGTCGGCTCGTTAATATAAAACCTTGTTACTACAGCAGGAAATGATACCATGATTTCAATTGAATTAATTTAGTGATAATGTTATTCCGAAATTTGAACTTGCAACATAGTGTCCCGTGGCGAAGCATTTAAATCACATATCATACTGTTTCAAATTAAGAGGTAATAATCAGTTGAATAATTTGAAAAGAGATAACTCCCAAATTATCAGGAATATTGCATTATCTATAAACTAATGATATTTTAAAGTTAGCTCTGTATTTATTAGGTGAATAACCATTTGATATTAATTTACGATTATGACGATAAAGGCATTTCTCAAACACCCTGAGATTTCAATTCCATAGCCGTAGCATAATTTACAAAGATAAACTTATTCAAAATTTAACATATTTGGGATCTTATTATAATAAAAACAAAAGCTAGTTTGAAAATTCCGATCAAGTTGCATTGATCTAAATATAACCACTATCTTACGAAATACCTTAACTAGCCTCATTTTTTTAAAATGTTCCTTACGTGTAACCATGCCTTATAAGATCTCTCAGCTAAAGTAGAAGGGATATATTTTCTTTAAAAACAAAACTCCGTTACAAAAACTTGAAGCAACGTATTCTTTGGGCGTGATTATAGCTCGGTTAATAAGAGGTAAAGGGTGACTTCTTACATAAAAACCCGTTTATCAAATCAGGGAGTCAAATTTACATTTGTAATATCGTGACTCTATATGAACCCGTATTGCTTTCATTTCAAAGTAACGCGTTTCCACCAATATCTAATTTTTTCATCTACTTAGAAAACATAAGTATAAGCTTATAATTTTAAGTTTATTTTTCCTGATGACAGTTGTCACAAAAACCATTAACTTCATGGTGCATATCATTTTTTGAAAAGGTTTACTTCATACCTAAAGTAAGTTAATCAAAACGCGTGACTAACCTCTCAACAAGGTGTGGTTACATTTGGTTTCTTAAACACCGAAACAAACTTAATGTGAAAAACATCGTTAAATAATAATACTTAAAATAAATATATATTTCTATTCCCTTCAAGGTCATTTTAAATTGCTCTTTATTGTCTGGATTATTCAATTTCTGAGCTTTTTGATTTATTTTGAGATGTTTTTTGATAAAGGCCTTTAATTGAAAAGTTTGCTCCACTTTTCTGTAATAAAGTTATTTGCTTTCTACTTCAAGTGCTTCTGAATGATGTCTTGCAACAGCTGTTGATACTTTCCTCTTGTAAAAAATGAATGAAACATTTAGATAAGAATAATGGAGAAAAGTCTTTGTAAATTATATACAAATGATCATTAATGTTCCTGTTTTTGATACTTTACAGGAAGTACCGTTGAATCAAACCAGACGGCGAAGCACCTTGATCGAAGAATGGGAGAGAAGAATTCAGAAATCTGGCGTTCAAGTATGAGAATCAATGCAAATGAATAAGCATAAACATGAGATCGAATTTTCCCAATACTTGATCGCAAAATATTCCAAGAGATTATTTTTTTAAAAATTCCTAATAAACTGTATGCTTATTTTTGTAATATTATGGCTATGAAATATTTCTTGTTGTTTTTTGAATAAAGTGGTAAAAGTGTATTACCTTTATTTTTAAGCAAAATTCGTATAACGATTGATGAATCGCTTAAATGTCAGTAAAAAAAAGCTTGAATATTATTTTTATATGGTATCTTGGAAATAATTTAATGTGAAATAAATGTTTTTGCTTCCAATTTTGAGTTATTTTTCTTATCTTTCTTATTTCACTTCTACTCTTGACACTGATTTACGTGTTCATTACAATATTGAAAGCTGACTATGAGCTGAAAAGTAATTACATAATTATACTGAGCAAAAAGTAGTTATGTTATATGATAGTGAATAGTAGTGTTGTAATTCTGAGAAAGAATATTAATCCTTTAATATGATTTACGATAATAGGGTAATCAAGAGAGAATAAAAAGAGATACTTAACAAGCTATGTTAAAAAAAAGTAACTAACATAAAAAAAATTAATAGAAAAATTGATAATTTAAAAGGAAAAAGTAGAAAAGTTAATTTTTATAATTATTTTTATTAGTTAATTTAATAATTTAAACAAACATTTTTAACTTATTTGTCATTGACTTCAAATGTACTAAAAAGATTATATTCCTTTTTTTAAAAAAAGGATGGATCTTTTATTATTGTAATTATGTTATGAAAAAAAATGATTTAATGCAATACCACTATTTGTTAAGAGACAAATTATGTTTCGCAAAATTTCTAAAATAGTACAAATATTCTGTTCTATACAATTACAAACTTTTCTATCAACAACCATACGAAACGCATAACACTTTGTTGAAAGAAATAAACATAGACTTCATTCTTTAAAAATTACGAAAGAATGGGGTATAGTAGACAGTTCTGTCTAAGAAGTTAGAATTTGATGTATGATTTATTCCCACCCCTGAAAAGGTTTTTAAAATCGTTAGAGTAATTTACTATTATAAAATTTGTCATGAAACTTATCCATATTTTCAGAAGAATAGCATTTTTAAGGGGGATTTTTATTTTGGAAAAATAATGGGTTCTTAGATAAAAGACGTATATTCAGACCCTGGTACCATTAAAATTACCTTTTAAAACTCATTAAAGAAACGTTTAAATTTTTGTTGGACAAATATTAAATTAAAACTTAAGAAAAAAATTTAACAAAGAATATTACTTAAAAGAAAAATCCAAGAATTTGTTAATCTTCCTAAATCTTTTCTTCGGTAAGTTGCAAAATATGTCTATCACATTTTATGAAAACTCTCATTCAGTTACTGTTCGTCTGATTTGATGACTGGTTTATTTTTTTAAATAAATATGTCTGTCTCCCAACGAATAGTTAAAATTACCTGAATTAAAATATATGCTTCAAATGGAACATTTCCTCCTGAGATTCATCTAAACTTTTCATTTGTTCCAAAAACATTTATTTTTGTTCGCAGGATTTGAAATCATAACGTCTTTGAGAATTCCGACTCCCCACATTAATGAATGCTCTACTTCTATATTCTCACTTACATAATTCATTGTAAAATCAAATGCATATATTCAGGCTCGTATCATACTTTGGATCTTGCACTATTAAATTCAACAGTCAGTCACTATATTCATGCTTACTCGAGAAATCCCAAAATGCAATGTTAAGATAGATTCTAAATGGACCCTGGTACATACGTAACACGGCAACATAAGAAAATCAATTACATATACATACCCTTCCCTTAAAACCTTCATTAAAAATCTCTCTGTCAAATTCTTCAATAAAATAGATAATTTAACAATAGGACCCTATAAAACAGATAAACATACCCCGCACAAAAATAATGTACAATTACATAGGCATCGAGAAATTCTATCCGATTAAACTTTATTAAAACCTTTTTTTTTCTCTTCCATATTTCTCCACAGCAACATCTCTGATTGATAGGAACCTCTTCTGTTGGCCAACTAGAAAACGTTCTCTCAGCTTAACCGTGACAAGCAATTCATCCAGCTCTGATTTTTCCTCCAAAATTGAACAAAAAATTTCTTTCTCTAGATTGGACAACCGAAACAGGTCTCAACCTTCACCGTAACAGCTGCCTACAATAAACAAGCTTACTTTACTTAATTTTAAATGCAATATTCTATAACTACCACATATTTTAAAACAGAGAAAAACTTAACTTCTCTTAAACTGATTTCCATAATATATAAACCCAGAACTAAGTTAATAAAGTACTGAAAAACAATAACTCATTTTCATGACAGTGAGACTTAATACTTTCACTCTAAAAAATTCTTCAATTCATATATTTGTCTTAGCTTTTTATGCATCGCTCGCATAAACTTTAAAAAAAAGTTTATTATCATCCTGATCTACCTATTACTTCTGGGCCAGTGTAGATTCCAAAGTTCAGTCTCACCCAATATTTTTTCCAGCCAGATCGGGGATAAAAGCCCGAAAGGATAAAGAAACCGGAGATGCCTTTTTCTGCTACATTAATGCTACTAAGTTTAAAACTTTCCTAGCATACCAAGTGAGAATGTGAGTCTACTTCGATACCAAGGCCTTGAAAACGCTATTGTTAGAGACAAAGAGAGAGAGTTCTTAATCTTCAAAATTCGGGGGGAGGGGGGGGGCTCTTATTACTTCGTAAGCAAACTTGCAAATAATATATTTCTGATTTTATGCATATATTGTTAAGGCAGAATACAAATTATGTGAG
This sequence comes from Nephila pilipes, assembly GCA_019974015.1. NCBI lineage: Eukaryota > Metazoa > Arthropoda > Arachnida > Araneae > Nephilidae > Nephila > Nephila pilipes. The sequence continues at coordinate 1,031,194 of BMAW01040021.1, forward strand.
TAAAAATATTTAATTTTTAAATATTATATTATTTTAAATGTCAAAATTTTTATGGTTTCTTCAAAAGTGTGAATATTCCAAAAAGTTTTAATAAAGAATGTATAGAATATTACTAATTTCATAAGACTTTCATACTCGGAATATAACAAGCACATAAAAAATAATCAGTTTAGTTAAATACCTACTGATTTTCAAAATAGTTTTTGTACTCATAAGCTTTTAAATGAACGTTAGAAAAACTAGAACAGTCTTAATTTCGTAAGGCTTTTCAAGATCATTAAGTCATTAAATGCTTGTGAATTACAAAAAAAAAAAAAAAAAGTACTAATGTTTTTTTTAATGCGTTCTCTTCTCGCCATTCCTTTGTAATTTGTATTAGTGTGACTTTTGCTAAATATTTTCCTCAAACACATCATGCACGAAACTATACTAGTCATATCTTACGAATACATTTAAGTATTAACAGTCTTAAAAATATCTCTATTCTTTCAAAACAGTATCTGATTATTTGATTTAAAAAGGACTTAGAAACTCACTGTGAAAGTAATTTTTTTCTCCATTATTTGGAATTCATTTAATTAATTAAGTCCAAAATATTTAAAGAAAATCTATAAAAGTATTTTTATGTATTATACTTGAAAAAAAAACAACCATAAATAACAACTATAACAGGTAACAAAAGATATACATACTATATAATATCCCTGCAGTCATCATATCCTTGTGATATTTTTTCACCCAAACATTTTCGTTTATTCATCAAAGAGAATTCTAGTCAGTGTAATTTAGGTACTTCTCGCTGATATTACTTCCATTTCGCTTCAGTCTTCTTTACTTCACTTTCACTCTCACTTTTAAATAAATCCTAATATATATTATTTCCAACAAATACTTCATTAACAATTCACTAACTTTGATAACTGTCTTTTTTTATTCGAAATATTTAATTGTTAAAGCATCTTAAAGGGTATTATATCAATGAAATTTCAGAAATTTATAGTATTGTTCGTTGTATTTTCGATTTATTGCCAAATTCAATGAACTTCTTTTCAACTTCTTTAAATGTAACATACTTTAGAAAATTATATAGCTGTAAAGTGCTTTTATCCATATATTGACTCATTGCTTTTAATTTATTATTATATGTGTTTCTTATTCTCAAAATTAAAGATCAAACAAAATATGAACTTAGGATATAAGACAGATCACAATAACATTAGATTAACAAATTTCATACCAATTCAATTAAGTGATAGTGCTTTTTCATGGTGGTAAATTACAGGGTACGTCAGCAATAGTCCTCGAGCTGTTTCTTAGCGGAACGTTAATTAACAAACAATTAATTAATTGCCAGTGCGTCAAAATATCTCTAGAAATAACAGCTTAACATTTTGTATTTAATAACGAATTTCACGCAAGTCAGTAAGTAAAACCGAGTGTCAAATGTTCAGTTGGTATTTTGTTGCTACAACTGTGTGGCTGGTATAGTTTTATAACTTAATTCAAACATCTAGAATAAATTGTTTACAACATGATGAGGAAAAACAAACAATGAAAGTAATATTTATACGAGGAGGTTTCAAAAAATAAGGCTCCCTATTTTATTCGATCAAATGTATAGTTCACATCATCACCAATAGATGGCGATAGAGTATCACTTTATAGTTAAAGTTCCTATGTCATTAATGCTATCTGGAACAATCAAGGCTTACTCATTTGACATCTATTTAATATGCCGAGCAGAATGCGCGAATAATCTAAGGAAGGAATATCAGCCTTTGAAATCTATTGTGAAATTACTACAGCATATGGTACTGATGTTAAGACCGTGCAACATGTCAGGAAATGTTATCGTGAATTTCAAAATGGAAGATTTAGCGTTCTTGGTGAATAAAGAATGGAGCGACCTTCAATTTCGGCCAGTCGTGTTGATGACCTTGATTCAGAGTGAAGCTAAACAGATTATTGACTCTTCCGCAATCATCCAAACAATCTGATTTTTGATATAGCACAGTATGGGATATTGATCATCACCATCTAGGTTACTGAAAGATTAGCATTTGATGGGCTCCCAGGAAATTGACAGAAGAGCAAGATAAATTGCACATAGTAACTTCAATTGATCTTCTTTAACAAGAGGAATAAAGTATGAAATTTTTGTCCAGAATAGGCTACTGGTGACGAAACATGAGAATTTCATTATTATCCTGAAAGTAAAGCTGAATCGATGACTTGGAATCAACCTGATTCTTCTGTTGCCAAAAAATTCAAAACGTTGGCACACGATGGAAAGGTGATGACAACCATGTTTTGGGACATATATGGATTGCTTCTGGAGGAATAGAATCATCGTGGTACAACAATTAATCCTATTTTCGATCGGTCCATCCTTTAAAAAAACTTAAGGAAGCTCTTAATTGCAAAATACCCAGTTTAATGTCCAAGACAGTTCTGGTATTGCATAATAATGCAAGACTATATTCTGCTCTTGACACACGAAGCCTCTTGGATTCCATACACTGGGAAATTCTGCCATATCCTTTTTATAGAAATGATTAGGCCCCTTCTAACTTTCATTTATTTCTCATGATTGAAAAACATCTACGAAAACAACGTTTTCCTTCAGACGATGACATTATGCAAGCATCAAAAAATGGCTTCACAATCGGGACACATATTTTATTACCAAAGATTTGATTTCTTAATCTACCAGGATGATAAATGCATCTACAAACAATGAAATCATGTGGAAAAGTAAGGTAAATATGCATTTTAGATGCGTTAAACTTTCTTCATTTCATTTAAAATTCTTAAAATAAAAAATAGGAACCCTTATTTTCTGATACTATTAATAAATCGGTTAAATAAAGTTCTCACTCCATGCTTCAAAAATATACTTTTCTGAATGAAGATTATATCAACTGTGACAACAAGGCCGTCTATCCCCCAAAAAGAGTTTCAGTCATATATAAACTCGAAATTCTCAGTAGTAATGACGTGAACCTCTAAAATAAGGCTACGGTACGGTATAGCTGAGTTGACCTGATTGACCAACAAGGCCATACCAATTTTGAAAGGCCCTAAAAACATCAGTATCAATAAAAATAAGTAATATCAATTAAAAAATTATCGATGAGTCTCCTTTCTTTTTGGCCCCCTAGACTTAAGCTTTAATTTAATCTGTATGCTTATGTCTAACCATTGTTAATATTAATACGGCCTTGAGGATCCTATCTTTATTGATAGGACATAAAAATGCATTACAAGAATTTGAGACGTTAAATATTTTGTTGTTTTTTTTTATATAGATGGTGATGAATATCAGAAGGAAATCAGTGAAATTCTTAAACTTATATTTTATAAAACTAATAATGGGAAGATATAAGGATGTAAGAAGAAGGATTTAACTATACGCAACACTTGGCAGACATTATAACTGTTAAAGAGGAAAACATTTCAAAAGTCAAAAAGTTCGGGAAATATCAAAAAATAAGGAAAAAAAGGTCATTTATTTTTATTTTGAGAAATATGATACTAAATTATTATGCGAATTTTAGGAAACTAAAGCTATTTCAACACCATTGAATGAAAATATTGGGTAGGCTAAAGACGTATCACAGAACAAAGATCAGAACAAAATCATTTTTAATAGAAAATTTTTTTTTATCTAGATGGTCCAACTGATTACAAACGTTATTGGCAGGATTTGAGGTTAGAACCTAAAGCACGTTTTAGTCGAAATATGGAAAAAGATTCTGCACTGATAAAGGAAATATTTGAGCCTGGTGGAATTTAGGATCTGCAGTGAAGATATGGACTTAAAAACTCTGGAAAATATCTAACATTACTTAGTGATATTCCAGCCCTATCTGGCTGGAATATCACTAAGGAGCTGGAATATCATAATACATCTATTAGGAGGTTCCAGGAGAAAATTTTAACTGGTTAATGCTTCTATCAAAGCATTTAAATCTGACTTTGAATACTTTTAAAAGAAAAGTATGTTTTATCGTGCATTATTTAGAGTCCAAATTTAAACCTCATTTAAAAAAATTTCGAAAATTACTTTATTAAAATAGGAAACAATTTTCATCTGTGAATGAACTGAAATATATCCTTGTGTAGATGAAGTGCCTAATATTTTAAGAGAGAATTTTCCAAACTTAGTTTCTTTAATGAAAGTAAAGTGTTCGAAGGCTTTAAAAAGAAGGTGGAAGGGAGTCGACTTCTTATTGATTTATATAAGATACTTGTTAATATACAAATAGTCTTAAGATTTGTTGACAATGCTCTTTTCTCCTTATTCTAAAAGCTCAACACTCTAATTTCTAATTGCATTGCTCAAATGTAATATAAATAATTAATATATTTACATAGCTTAGAACATTATACATTGCTTAAAATATAATTAAATTTGCAAAACTAATGTAGTCTAAAACTTTAAATGTACTGTATTACTTCCATACTACAAAAGGCTTATGATTTTTTTTTAATTCTCAAAATTCATGATTTATTTGAAATCTCTCGAAAACTGCATACGTAAGTATTGTTAAAAGTACAAGATGCCATACACAAAAACATCTAACGAGCATTTTTTTAAAATTCTCACTAGATCTATCACATAGAAAAGTTAGGAATTGATTTCTACAAGCGTTTCGTGTATGAAACCTTAAAATATCTTCGTTCTTTTATCTCTATTGAAATAGAGACAAAAGGACGTAATATATTGTAATATGTTGATATAATTTAGACTTTTCTTTTCTTTTTCTCAAATTCATGCTAATTCTTTTTAACTGAATTATTTATTGTATGACGATACTTCCCTTAGTTTAAAAAAAAACACGTTTAGTGAATTTCTAATACTTGACTTTTAACTAGCTTCAATTAAGCATATAAATTCTTAATATAAATTGTGTTTCATGGATTATATTTTTATACTATTTAAAAACAATTTTACGAGTTCCTCAAGTTTTATCACAATAAAATATGTATCTTAAAAGTGATTTCAAGATTATCAAAATAAACAGAGTATATTGGTATCTCACCGGCATTTTAAAATATAACTCGCTAACACACGAAAGCAACAATTTTCGAAGTCTGTCCATAATCTCTTACTTTCGACAGAAAATGATAAGCAATAATTTAATCATATTTACAACTCCGGAAATTCTGGAAAAAAAAGGTGTTACTTTATTTAATACTTATTTTATTTGTTACAATCTACAATCTCTTGTTAAGACTTGCTGTAACTTAAAAATATATACTGTAAAAACTAACTCTTTCACAAGAATTTTAAATAATTAGATTCCATGCGGAATGCTTGGCAGAATATCTTGGAAAAATATTGCTTGAATAGAAGTGAATCCGTACAAACAATATGCACTGTCAACAGTTATATGATGAATAAATGAAATATTTTAGTTTAATAAATTTACTAGACGGATTGTCGAAAAGGGATAAATAGTTGGTGGTTTTGTTATGAAAATTCGTGCATTACTGTTGAATTAAGACTCATTCTATCCATTTCCCCCATCATAAGAGATTAAAAAATGGAAGAAAAAAAAAAAACTTACTATGAATAATAGCAATAAAGGACTTCGGAAGAGAATGATTTAAAATATCTATACCATTTTGAGAAGACAAAAACATTTCAGATGGATTTGATAAATAGATTTGAAATTGCACAACATTTTCTTTAGATAACATATTATAAGAGTACCAGAAAAACTTTTTGATTTTATAAAGCAGATAGAAAATAAAGCGCAAATCAGATAATTATAACTGTTAGTTAACATTTGTCTAAGAGACTAATGTTATTGTAATTAGAAATGATAAATCATATGTACTGAAGGAAAAAATGTGTTCTTACTTTAAAAGAAATGACAAATTTTCTTAATATTATGATAAAAAAAAGAAATGCAAAAATATACGTTACAGATCTTCTAATGGTTATTTATGGTTGACAATAAATGTTTTTCAGTAAGAAATAAATGAGATGCTTTAATATGTATCCTAAATTGTTGTAATTAACGTATTATTTTTAAAAATTTGTTATCATTTTTATTCATGTTAAGAAAATACTTTTATCAATTCAAGAAACTCGGAGTTTTCAAATGTATTTATTTCTCTTTTCTTTCCAAACTAACCTTTATGTATATTCTACAGTTATTTAAGTTAAGAAGAGTGTGTATATGAAATTTCTGAATTAAAAATCTAAATTACCAATTCATTAAGAGAGCATATAGCAAAAAAAAAAAAAAAAAAAAAAATCCAAAATTTTTTTTTTTTTTTTTTTTTAATTTAAAAATGCACTATTTAAGAACTTGTCTATTATTAAAAATAGAAATTACTAAATTTTGTGATTTTCTGTTACCAGATGTCTTTTTTGTACTTTAATCCCTGGAATAACACGGTTGATTGGTTCCTTGTTATTCGAGATGCTAATGATTCATACAGTTTTGTACATTTGGCTCTAAAGATGAAAAACCACAGGCCTTGACATAAAATTCCCTGATGCATTAGTGCAGATTGAAAGGGTAAGTCTCGGTTTATCTACTTTGAATCCAGGTACAGATGATTGACTTATTGAAATAAAGGTTAGAAATTTCATCTTTTCCAATAGAAAGTGGTTACATTTCTGTTAAAAATCTGATCAGCTGCATTTTCTCCATCATCTACAATTTTTTGTAATTACAAAGTGAAAATCCCATCGGTTTCTGCATTTGTTGAGGCACTTTGAGGTTTTTGAGACTAATCAATGAATATCTTGTTTCGAATTTCTGGAGTCAGAGAGTGACCTTAGTTGTTGTTCTTGTGCAGATGAGTTTTATATTTCTTTGAAATATTTATAGATGTTCAGAGCTCTCTGCCTGATAGTAAGTCCATCTAAAGAAATCTGTTTATCATTGCAATATTGCATCTAAATTGCAAGAGCTTCTTGATGTTATAAAGCAACCCACTAAGACATTCTCACTTATTTTTTTAATCATCCAAATAGTTATTTAATGTAAATTTAATAATTTGGTTAAAGTCCATATTTTCACTCCTTATTTTAACTTGCCTAAAATTTCTAAACATTTTGCAAACCTAGGAACTGAAAAAAAATTTCAATAACTGCGCAATATACTAACTATAGAAACCTTACGCTAAAGCATTTTAGTTCGTATTTTGGAAAGTTTAAAATCAGTCACTTTTACCAGTAAGTCCACACCACCTTATGCAATGATATTTCTACGATATGAAAACTGTTTTGTGTGCATATTTCAGTTAAAAAATTTACACGAATAAATTTTACACAAAATTTAAAATCAATGACTTATTCTTTTCCTTTTAAAAGCTAAAGCATTTTGATAGGGTCAGCAATCTACTCGCTTTAAATATATACCATGCGTATATAGTAGGTAGGAGAACTAACTATTGCGTTTAAATACATATTACATTTAGTCAATTTTCTTGCGAGCCAACGATATGTATGTGTGCATTAGTACTGTATGATCGAGTTAATTTTTAACAGTATTATTTGCTACTTCTTATAATACAAATTCCGTGTTATTTGAAAACCATCGGAATTTTTAACTGTGCTATTCGCAACTTCATGTAATTCTAGTAACGGGCTAATAGAGGGATGCCTATATTAAGGGACTTATCTTTTAGAGGATGATGCATTTTTTATAACATATATTTTCCTTAAAACAAGTTTTTTTTTCTCCTAAAGCACTCCTTGCAACTCAAATTTTGCTTGAAAGCGACAATATTTTAAAATTATATATTCCATTGTCTAATTAAATGAACTACCATTAGTTTTTAAGATACTTTAATAATTTATTAAAATTTACAAAATTGAACAAGCATTTGGAATGCCATTTCAGAAAAAGTAAAAGGCACTGGAAAGCTTAATTTTTTTTTCTTTCTTTGTTTCAATTCAAAAATATATGTTTTAAATTCTTTATTTTTCGTTTAATTGTGAGTAAATATTTTATAAAAACTTTATTTCATGTTTTAATCACACACACAAATTTAAATGGATGTAAAAATTATGGCTGAAAAATTTAATATATCTCAAAAAATTCAGAGTACTTCTCAAACAAATTGTGTCCATGAATGAATACATTGCAAAAATAATTTGTATATAATGAAATGAAGATCGAACAAAAACTATAGATTTTGGCACTAACAACTGCCTTAATTTTCTTTCTAACATATCGTAAAATTTTTGCATAAACTCTTATCCATTTCTTCTCCAGGCAGCCTTTTATTTTCAGATTCGATATAAGCTTAAGAAATTCAATATTATCTCTATTAAAATTAGAATAAAAAACTGGTTTCAAAAATAGATTTGTTGTTGATCTGATTATTGTAAAAGTTTGAGCTTTTTTCCCCATATTGCACAAATGTTAGCAACGTCCCTCCGAAAAATTATCCGAATAAGGCATTTCTAAAATCTTTGGATGAAAAAAAAAAAAAAGGTTGCAATAAATAAATACGCATTTATGGCGCAATCAAGAAGCACAAAGACAGCCAAGATCAATTTCAAAGAAAATGAATAATTTGCTGGAAAATGTGTAATTTTTTATGGACGAGAGACTTTCCATAAGTATTTTGAAACTCAAACTGCACACTCAGCTATTTGAAAATTGATAAATTATTTTATTTATTTGATTCCTTTTTTTTTTTTTTTTTTTGTGACAATCTACAGATTTTGATGGGACTCAATATCTTATCAAAAGCGTTCCTAAAATGTAAACTGTTAATTATAAAATGATGTTCAGGGTTCCAGCAGTATTGATTTACAAGAAAGTGATCTAGAAATTTTTGAATTGCTGTGGTACTTTTTGAATAACGAGTTGTAATATTTTTAAGTATATAGTACTTGTGTTGCCAGAAATACTAGGACACTTGTGAAGGCAATTGAACTTCTTTCGAGTCGAAGTTCTTAAATGTAGCTTATGCAGTTTTCATGCCCTACAAAAATGTAAGTCATCGAGATTGATCTCAAATTGTTAAACAAAATACCTTCTACACTGATTTACAATAATAATGAGAACTAATATGCATTATGTTGAACATTTAAAAGCCTTTTCCCGATCTTTCTGGTTTATTTTAATTAATGTCGTACTAGAAATATGTAACAAGCTTTTGTCAACAGACTTTCTGAATCATGGTTCAACTTACAAGGAGGACATCTAAGCACGAGATCACTCTCCTCTTTCCCATAACATATTACTTGAGTGTTTTCATACTCAATTTCTTAATCTTATTTTATATTTGTATTCACTGTTCCACCCGATGATATTTGAATGAAATAAACCTTATACTAACGACCCACTCACCACAAGGCATATTCTCTACCAACCAGATTACCACGAATTAAGGGTGCCTTCTTGATTGGTGTGTTACACAGATAGTTATAAATTAATATGGCAACGCTATTGTAGTGGCAGGCGATTCGGTTTTGTAATCAAGTGTGCTCATGGGTTGATGAAATTGAATAGCTTTTCATCTGTGTAAATTATAATAGAAAACTGTTTTATTTCTTTTGTGATTTCAGAGATGTGCAGAGCAAAATTATCAATGAATAATTGTGATTTCGAAGTAATATATCTATCTCTGATGAACAACATTGACTACTTTTTCTATCTTCGTGATAAATATTGGTATGCTGAAAAATTTGTTAGTCTTTTGAGAGACTTATTAAGTCTTTTAGAATGGTATGAAGAACATATAAAAGAACTCTATGATAATGCGCCTCGTTTTGATTTTAACAATGTTCAAGGAAATGGATTCAGAAGTTTCTGTTTAATATTTGAACGATGTTTTACGGACTGCTACAAATTCTGTAAAAAATTGATTAATGCTCGCAACTCTATTTTCTTTCGACCAGAAACATATTTAAGGGAAACTGAAAATCTAGTCAGTATAGTTTCTGCTTTAAAGCCTGGTTTGAAGTTCGTTTTCAAATTGCTTGCAGAAAATCCAGACTATCAACTGTTAACTCCCAATAAAGCTATCACAGCTGAGGAAGTAGTTATTGAATGTGGTAGTATTAATCAGTTTGGGTTCTATGGAAGACATCAAGGTTTTTATGTAAGTCCAGGCTTATAAATTTATATTTCAATAATTAAACTTGAACATAAAATATTAAAATAAAGTGTTTCATTGTTAAAGAAAGTTTTGTGTGTGTGTGTATGAAATTGTTTATTTGTTGCACAATTTACTTTATCATGTTTTTTTAAAAATTTATTGATATATTTTTGCTTATTGGAATTCTTTCAATATATTTTTCAGTATTGTAATTCAATGAAAAGGATACTCCAAGGAGTAAGTGTAATAATGGCTACTTTTAGTGATTTGTATCGAACATCAGGAGGTCCAATATGTAAAGCTGCTTTGACTATTTTGAATGGCTTGAAGTATATAATGAATCCTGAACTACGAGCATATCATATTGTGGATGTTGCTCAAAATTCTTCAGTTGAATTCCTTAAAGCTTTCTGGAGTTTAAGTGAAACACAATTTATGAAGGTGTGTTTATTACCAGTATTAATTTGATTCCAAATTTAGTTATTATAATTAATAATGCTATGTTTTCTTTAATTTTATTTAACATTTATACATTTTAAAGTAACCTGTATTTCAATTTGGTAAAACATGTTTATGATATAATTTTAAATGTAGGATTAATCTGAAATTCAATTAAAGACTAAAAAAAACTTAAAGTCAGTCTTGTGCTTTAATTTTTTATGTTTCTAAAAAGCAAAGGAAGAACATGAGCAAAGACTAAGTGTATATGTAAATCATTAAAATCAAAGAATAGCTGTTATCTATTAAGATCTAGATTTTATTTCATTAACATTGAAAATTTTATTTCCTGATATTTTAATCAAAGACTTAATATTGGAGTTATTATTGTAAATTGTCAAGTAAAAGAAGTGATATTTATCAGTAATGATGTCTTCACAGTTGGATTGCAGTTTTGCCTCTCCACAAGATTTTTGGTGGTAATTTGCTAAGTGTGTCAAACCTCTTTATACAGTGGCTTATTATGTTAGACTTGTTGATATTTACATGAGTAAACCTGAAAATTTGCACCAAGTAATTGGACTAAACTGATCCATCACTTGAGGACCACACTCTAATCTGTGGTCCTTAAGCGATAGCATCACTGATTCATGGCCAGTAGTTTTTGTCTAGTCAGGGTTTGAGCTTTGATGCCACTAAAGACCTATTGTGTAGTAGGGCTGATGTATGACAAATCTTTTGAGATCCCCAGACCTCATGTGAATTGGTATGGAAGTTTGTAAGGGGGGGGGTGCCAGCTCGGGTATAGTTCTTGTTATTTAACAAAGGTTGAAAACTACGAGGTCTCACCAGTAGCCTTTGTGTTGCCATCTCAGTGTGATGTTTATGAACAATCCCATCCCATTGAAATCACACGTACTCAAACTGGAGACCATACTTTATTGTTGCTACCTATAAGTGTTGTTAGCAGTTACATTATTTTTCCTCCTTTATTATCAAAAACTACATTTATTAGTTATACAAAGGGTATAAAAACTAAACATTAGATAGTATTTTATTGTAGACCTAAAATGAAAGACCTATGGATAATGAAAGATTATAAAATCTACATAGAAATAAATTAAGAATAACAATTATGAAATTGCTCATTATTCTATGCCAAATCTTCATTGCTTCTAAAAGCAGAAAAGAAAGAGGGGGAGGAGCTCTCAAACTAAGAACAAGTTTGCAATATAATTCAAAGATAAATCTGTTGATGCTAGACTTCAGCATTGAACAAAATTTCAAAACATTATTTGTGATTTTTATATTTTCTTTTATCCTCTTGAGCAAGATAATAACATTTATTGTGTGGCTCAGTTTACTGGTTTGTAGATCTGAATTCTTCCCAAGGGGCAGAGATTCATTATAGTTGTTCTTTAATTATCAGTTAACAGTATTTTCTATCTCGTGTTGCTAAGAAAGCTATATGAAATATTGCTTAAAAAATTTATACTAATTTTAACTTATTTTCTAAGATTAAATAACTATAAATAATCAACTTATTTAGCTTTTAGCTCAAATTAGTAAGTTTTTCAATCTTATCAGAGTGATATGATTAAAAAAACCAGTACATTTTTACTCTCTTTTTGCTGTACATTTTCAGACTAGAGTTTGTTAATATCATTTTTGATAGCTTAATAGATCTTGGTACATTCATATTTTGCAATATCATGCATTATATTGTATAAATTATGATATATAGCTGAATTTTGTGAAATGTATTTTATAACATCCATATTTAGCGAGGCCTTCATCAAATTTTTATATTGTTCACACACACAAAAAGCAATATTTAAGATCTTTAAAAAAATTTATTGAACTCTGAAAATAGGAGGAAATAATGATGCCAACAAGGTTTTTTTTTTTTAATTACCTGTAAAAGCTTTGTTTAATGGACATTATTTAAATTTTAATATTTCAATGCCGTAAGTGTTTATCTGAAAAATGATATGTTTGCAAGTGATTTTGAAAATTCTTATGTATCTAATACAAGGGTTAAGTTTTTTTGTATGTTCTCAATAGAGACTAATATGAAAAACAAATATATTATAATGGTTCTAAAAAGTATGAAATGCATTTGAGAAGCTGATTCAATGAAAATTTGTTTAGTTTATTACTCTTTTTAGCTAGTTTAGTATCCATAGAGGTATGATTAATATTTATCTTAATATTATATTCGTTTTAAATATAAAGCTAGGCTCTCTTATTTATGGTAAGGTGAAGTATTGGGTGCAATTTGGAGATTTATAAAGCACCTTTCAAAATAGATCACCAAATCATCAATTGATGTCAAATTCTAACATTGATAATTGTAAAGCTAAGTATTATTAAATCAGAATTTTACTATTATAGTAATTTATGTAACAAGCATTGTTATGCTATAAGATTTATACGGGGAAAAAAGACTTACATTCTTTAGAATTGGAGTTCCTCCAAAAGAGGAAAATCTTTTTTTACATCAAGGAAGATGCTAAACAGCTCATTTGGATTATTAAATTTATGCATCTTTTGTCACATGAACTGCACAAGGTAAGAATCAGGTTGATTCTTACTTCTACTTGTTTAATGTAGTGATTTTTTTTATGGAGCTCGATAAACCCTCATTTGTAGTTTTTGGGAGCACCAGTCTTAGGAAATGTGAAAGAGGCACTGTGATAGACTGAAAGGTGTTGGAATGTTTAATCCTGTGATCTACTTTCCAACAATCTAAAATGAAGGCAGAAAGATTTTTAATGTATTCCAATAATGTATCCTTTGTCTATCCATTATTACATGAAGAAAGAAAAAACAGTTTTTGAAACAAATTTCAACTCCTAAGACCCAGGTTCCATTCACTCTTTTGCCATGATTATATTTTCATTTTCTAAACATGTTCTCATCATTTTCCACAATTACACCAGGTTCCTCAAGTATACTACTTTCGATTCTTATATTCATTCACACCTCTCAGTGGAAACTCATACAATCTGTGATACTTCTATGTGAGATATTGATTATCCTTTTGCATACCGACATTTATCATTAATATCTATTGCATATATAACTTGCTCACCTCAAACTAGCTATTCTGTCTTACAGACCTTCTAATTTAATGCACATTCAATTCCCCCATGTGGCATTCCCCAATAAAACTATCTTGCAATTCTTTCTTTCCAACCAAATACATCTCATTCTTGTAAACTTGAATATTCGATCTTTTTTAAAATTAAATTATTCTATGCACCACTGCAAAACATGCCTTTTATGCTTTCATTATATTATTTTAAAGAAATATAAATCATACTTTTCAGACATGCTTGACTAAATTATTATAAATTAAATTATGGAGCACTCTAAGTATTAAAACTGTTGTAGAGAACCATCAAGGCCATAGCAAGAAATTTTTCATGTTGCAAGGGAGGGGGGGGAGTTCTCCTGCTTCAACTTGTATTTCAAAATTAATTTCAAATTTCATTGCTTATTTTCAAAGTGAAAAGAATGTTTTCGTGGAGTAAAGGATTTCAAATAATATTTTCCCCCAAAATGGAGGTATATATAAATAAAAAGTATTTTTACAGAAATTAATGTAAAGAAAAATCCATTTTAATGCAAAAGATTTTATTACACCTTGAAACTAATCATCAAAATGTCGTTTCTTCTTGCTAAACAAATTTTAAATATCTTCAGCATCAAGAGAAATATCACGATATATTTATACCCCATAGCAAGTGCACTTACTCAATCTTGACTCATTCCATTTCTAAAGTAAGACTTTAGTAATTGAAGAGAAGGAAATGTTCTTTCACACACACATTTACAACAGTAGATAATTAAAGGGTCACTAAGATTTATAGAAGTTTCTTAACTGTTTGATGTTGTTCTGCATTATGCATATGCAGAGCTTCCACTGGAGATTTCGATGATTTTTCCAAACTTGCTATTTGTCTGTACCACTCTTCAAACTCCCCCAGTACTATAAGTTCATTGCAATGGACATTTTTCTAGTATTTTTGTACTAAATTTTTTTTGGTGCTGCACAGAGTTCATCATCAGGAAGAAGGTGCATAAAACTTTGAGAAATATTTTGTGTCTCAGACAGCTGTTCATTAATTTCATTTATAAAATAGTCAAGGAATGGAAAAAGACATCAATTTGAAAATATTCTTCTTTATTGGTGGACTTTATTTTGCACCACTATTTTTTTTTTTTTTTTTTTTTAAACTATTCTAGGTATGGTGATTTTATCATCCAGATCACCATAAAGCTTTTGCTCTGCTATAAACACATGTCTAAATGTCTCCACATCATTACATCTCATCTCACTCAGAACAGTCCAGCTTGTTAAATAAATTGCATTGCTGAAACTAAACCTTTCTTTTTACAAAAATTTACTCAATAAAGAGGTTTACTGAGAGAGAAAATGGCCTGATCAGAACATGTAAGGCTACAATAAACTTAGATCTTCTAACAACACATCTCAGATAATCTCTGGTTTCTCTTTCTTTCCATTAAGCAATATTATTCAAAATTTCTACCTATGGTCTAAGATCCAAAAACAATAAATGCATAGTACCTCTTAACCCAACAAGTCAGATTGGGGCAGCGGTAGCCTAGTGGTAAAGGTTCCGGATTCGTGGCCGGCGGTTTTCGTTCAGTCACGGGTTTGATCCTTGGCCGCTAACGACCCACCATGTAGTCGGGGATGATGCATGTTAAATCTGTCGAAGCCCAAAGTTCTCCCGTTGTTGTGGATGTTAGGAGAGGGGGGTGCCAGCTCAAGTGTCGTCCTTGTCACTTGACCGTGGTTCAAAATTACGAGGTCCGTCGCCAATAGCCCTCGTGTTGCTTCTGGTGCAACTTTAATAAAAAGCTAAACTAATTTATTTGAATCGGGCATTATTTTATTGATTGTTGTATTCAAGGTACCTTATCTTTTGATTGTATTTTTGTACCACAATTATTGTGCCAACACAAATCTGAATTTCTTTATCAAAGCAGGCATTAGAGACTGTGAGATTTTAATTGGGTACTCTACATTGGGTGTATAAGGCTATTGAATACTGCTTAAAAATACAGGATGTGCAACTTTATAGCAGCCACTCATATTTCTTGCTGCATCATATAGCCTTGTTCTCTTAGATAATCCAAGGTTATTCTCATATTTTTCAGACTACCTAGATTAAGAGTAGATATATTTTCTCCTGTGCAGTAATGGATGGGGGAAATACCAAGAAATCTTCACGGATACGAGGTTCAGTTTCATCAAAATACTTAATACAAATAGAAAGCTGCTCTAAACCTGCAATATCTGCTGTTTCATCAGCTGAAACTGAGAAACAATGGAAGAAGTTAATCTTTGTCACTACTTGGTTCCTTATATCATTGCCACAACATTCCACAAGTTTCTAAATGTTCCACCTGATAAACATCACTTTTGACTCTGTATCTCAGAAAAGCTCTAAAGTTACCTTCGTTAGCATCTGATTCTATTCATATATTCAGTTGCCCTGAATCTCTATGGCCTTGAGATAATCTTTGCCTGCTGCCATACAAAATCACATTTTCAATTATTTTTTTTGCTGACTGTTTTCTTGGATTCTTTTTTTTCCCCCACTGAGTACACCTGAAAATTTATTGGTTCCATTTATCCTCTGGCAACATACAATTAATGTTTTACATATTGTACCGAATTTTTGTGATCCAACGTAGCCTCATATTTGTTGAATGTTTCAACAGCATCTTTATAATTTTTGAAAGAATACTTCACATTTTTTTTTTCTATTTCTGACTCCCAATACCAGCTCCGTCTGGAACAAATAAAATGCAAACTTTACAAAATGCTCCATTTTGTGATAGTCTGTAATTTAGCCACTTTCAACAGTGCAACCATTTGTACTGAAATCTTAAATTACATTTTCTTTAAGGTGGAAATAGTTCATTTGTACTTAAGTGTCCACATGTTTTGTAAAAGTTTTAATTCCTTTCTCTGCATTCAATTCTCCTAAATTATCAATAACATACAATCCAGTGTTAGGCTCTGTGAAAGGAATTGTATTTTTATCCAAACATGCAATTCCCAAAGATGCATTTGATGCTGAGAAAAGCAAGTTGATTTTGGGAAGAGGTAAATGTCTGACTCTCTCTGTATTTCATTTGGTTTATTTCCTTGAGACTTCATTTTGAAATTCTTCCTCACCTGGAATTTTGGTAAAATTAAAAAAGTCTTTAGTTTCTTTTGTCTTTTTTTTTTATCACTCACCCTTTGAAAACACATATAAATTTCTCTCAAATGAATAAATCAAAATGAATGAACAGGTACTCAAGAAATACTGCACATGGCATTCCACTTACAAATAAGTAAACATCTTGTTGCTTGAGAGCAGGGTTGTTAGATTTGTTTGAAGTAAGTATGCCAAACTGTTCTTGAGAACATGCAGAGAAAGATATGACTTCAAGGGTAAATCTTTAGTGTTATGTTTTGGCAATATTCTTTGGCATGTTTTTCAATTCTGTATTATTTTAAAACTTGGATATTTTTATAAAAGCAAATTCATGAATTGAAAAAATGAACATATATATCATTTAAATAAATTTTTTATTTTGTTAGAAGTGTTCTGCTTAAAATTTCAGTATACAGCAATTCTTATGAACGTTGCAGAAAAAAAAAATTGCACTTCCCATTGTTATGCCATTACGAACCATAAAATTATTTTGAAAACACAAAAAACAATGTAACTTTGCAAAAAAATAAAAAAAAAAAAACCTTTCTGCCATTTTAAACTATTGAATAGTGTTGAAAAACAGTGCATATGACTGAGGTAGAAGAAATGGTTAAAAAATTTATGCAAGTTACAAAAAAATAACTAGAATGAATTGTTATCAAACCCGAAAATAATGTATGCCCAATGCTTCACTCCAACTCTTATTTAAATACATTTCATTTGTTTAAAAATTCATAAAATGCAAAAAAAGATGGTAGGTTATTATAAAAAATAAATTTAATGAAATTTTCTTTATATTTTTTAAAATGATATAACAATTTTCTTATTCTATACAGCGGTTACCTAGTTGGGTCTGCCCTAAACTGCATGTTAGGGAGGAGATATTCATTCCAGATAAATCAATAACTTTAAATAACATGTATTCAAATGAAAGTGTTGTGATACCAGCACCAACCTCTCACATACCAAGTGCACCAGTTCGATGTTTGCTTTTGTCTGTTATTCAACGCGATGGACAAGTATGTATCAAATATTCTTTTAAAAAAATTTTATATAAAAAAGTTTTTGGAATTGATAATGTTTAAAATAACTTTATATTCATTAAAAATATACTATTTTTCTCATGTATATAAAGTGCATTGTACTCTTACAAACACATTTTTAAATATTTTGTGGAAAACATAGTTTTCTTAATTTGTTATTGTGATTTAAAATATTTTTGATTTATTTATTTTGATTTATCTATGCTCTATTTATTGTAAATATTAAGTATTTCAGTTATATTCCTTTAAATATGCTACTTTAAAATTTTTGAGTAATAAAGTATAATAGAAAATAAACCAAATAATCAGGATTATCTTATGATTTATAAATAAAATTGTGGTTTGTATAATACTAAGTTTTATTTTTATAAAAAAATTTGTCCATATAATTATATTTAGTTTTATAAATTTAGCTGTGTATATCTTGCTTTAGAGTCTTAATCTTTTGAATAAATTTTTAACTTTAGATTCTGAAGAAGAATAAAAAGTCTAATTTGGCCCCCAAATCGAAAAGTTTATTGTTTCACTGTCATGGTGGAGGTTTTGTTTCTCAAAACCCTGAGTCGCATGAAGTGAGTACCTCTTTCTAAAATTATATATATATAATTATTTCCATTTGTATATTTTATTATAATTGAACAATTTTTTTTATTTTATTACAGATATAATTCTATAAAAGCTTAAATATTTTGACAACCTGAATTTTGTTAAATGCATTGTAATTTATGTTCATTGATGTATAGATTATAATACTTTTACTTTAAGGTAAAATTTTTGAAAATAGAAATGTGATTACTAAAAGAAATTATTGCTTCTGTAAGATATTTTCCCCTGCTACTCTTACTTTTTAATTCATGGATGTAGTATTGCATATTTTATTTGATGAATTAATTATTTCTTTAAAGACAAGTTAATATTGGTGTTACTTTATTAAACTTATATTGGTCTTTAAAAGGCAGCATAATTGTTTATTATATTAATTTATCTTTAAATTAAGACATATACATTTCATAGCTATATATATAATAATAATTATCAAAGTATTTAATTTTATAGGCAAAACAGGGAAATGTAATTTCAATTTTTTCTAATCTTAAAGGTTTTTAATTTGTTGCCATGTTTTGAAAGAAAATCTTAAGACATTATTTATGCATACATTTTTTAGTCCTATGGTTCAGATAGATCATTTAAAAGAACAAAGATATATTAATGTGAATTATATTTTCCATTGTATAAAATAAATGTGTAGAAAATGTTAGTTTTTTTAATCAATTGATTTTTATTTGTAAAACTAAATATTCACATGAATAAGGACATTATTCAAAATAGTTTTGAATGATTAAAATTTTATTCAAATTCAGTGTTTAAACATTAATTTTGATGGTGAAAATTTGTGCATGTGCTTAAACTGAAGCAGTGTTATGCTATTTTTGATTTGTGCATGTGCACTATCAGAAGTGTTATGCAATTTTTTTATTTAATCAAAATTAGCAGTCTTTATTTTTACCTGAGACATTTTACAATGGGCTTTTAATGATTGTATATGGTGATTTTTATCAATAACATCAAAATTAGTCAAGAGAGAGTTTGTTTTTGAAATCATTAAATTTTGCTTAAATATTTTAAAATTTGTATATCAGACTAATGTCTTTTTGTGTAGTTAAGTCTTAATTATATAGAATTTTATTTCAGGTTGTAAGTGAATATTATTTTCTTAACTGGTTTCTTAAATATTACTATCATTTTTTAAGAATTTTATTTGTTTATATTACTGAAATAATAGTTTTCAGTTTATATTGTATCATATCATTAAACAACTTTTCTTTAAAATTTAGTCTGAAATATTCATTCAAATAAAAAATTTGTTAGTAAAATTTTGATTGAAGTCTTCATATTTACAGACACCTGATTCTTCTTCCCTCGATGTATGCTGGAGAATATTTTTCTCTACTTAAATTACAAATTTCTATGAATAAAATCCTTCAATTGATGTAGAAAATATAATGAATGTATACAGTTATATATATCTAACAACATTTAACTTTCATAAGTTTATTTTGTGCATTGAAATAGTTCAGAAATTATTTATAAAGGATTTTGATGAATCTGCTCTTGGTTTTCCTATTTTTGTTAGCTCCAATATTTGGTGGATGAATTAAAATTGCTACAATGAATCATTTAACTATTTTGCTTTACTCTAAGATGAGGAATTAAATCAAACGCCATTGGACTTGCATTATAAGCATTAAATATAAATTAATTTACATGTTAAATATAGAGCTATATGCTAGAATATGTTTATATAATACCCGTAGAAATTTTCAAATATATTGTGTATTGATGCATGATAAAGCTTGAATACTTAGCCATACCAAATGTTTATCTAAATTCATTATTATATTAGTAAGCAAAAGTTAATATTGTAATGAATGATGATTTAAATTGCAAAACTTATTATTTCAAAAAAACAAAAAAAAAATTGATGAATCTCTATCTTATATTTTTACTGTTGACACTTGTACTTTTTTTTTATTGTAAGAAATATGTATTTACTAAATTTGTAATCCAAGCAAAATTTTATATGAAGCATTTTTATTGTATAGAATTTAAATATTACATATTAATAATGTTCTAATAAATATCTGAATTTCATTAATATGAATTAATTTCAATGGTATTTTTTATATGTGCTCTGAGGATCCTTAATTGCTCATAAAAATGTAAAAAGTCATTGCAAAAGGAATCCTAATATAGTGTGTTTAGAGAATATCTTTTCTATATGCTGTGGAAATTTTAATCATGCAAAAGATAAAAAATATTACAAGATGTATAACCATAATGTAGAAAAGTATAAGTAATTTCATTGGTAAGTGGATCAGTGTTACAATGGATAAAATATATTTTTTAATGAGCAATTTTGAATTAAGTTATGTATTTTCTTCTTTTTATTTGTCAATACAAAAATATTTTCTGAATTTATTATTGTAAGTCATATAATTTGACTACCAGTTTCACTCTCCGGTATTTTTTGAGTCATTCAAGGGTAATTTCTAAGATTTTACATTTATGATATTTCTGAGGCATTGATAACTATTTATTTCAGATTTATTTGCGTCATTGGGCTCATGACTTAAATGTTCCCATCATATCTGTTGATTATTCTCTTTCTCCTGAAGCTCCATTTCCTAGGGCTTTAGAAGAAGTGCTTCTAACTTATGCATGGGTGTTACAGAATCCAGATAAATTAGGTAAATTTTATGAATATTTAAGAAATTTAATTATTACATAAGTTTATTTATATTAGTCCTGTCAGAGTAAGTGTACTGTGTGATTTTAAGTTTTTGAGAATTAGTAAATTTTATTAACTCGGAATCATGTTTCATTTTTAACCAAATATTTTGATGTTACATAATGAGTTTTTAAAAAAATATGTACAAAGCTGTTTTTATGTGTGGTAATTTTGAGATTTAAATAGTTTTTAAGGTTCTGAATATGGGAATGCTTTTAATCATATTAACATTTTACTTTAAGTAATGATAAACAAATCATTTCATTTGAAATTTGCTTGTTCTTAATATTTATTTCACTGATTGAAACTATTGATTTGTTGACTGTGATTATGTTTGAAATTATGACTGCATGTTTTTAATATAGGGATTTAGAATTTTACCAGACTTTAAATGTTATGTAAAATGATGGAAAAAATAAATTATAAATTTTGATTCTATAAATATTTGGATATTAAAAGAAGATATTTGAAATACATGTAAAACGTTTTTAATTTATCTAATTGTGATGAATAAAAAGTCTGGAACATTTTCTATGTTTTTGATGAAATATTTAAGTCAAAACTCTATCAACATCGTTCTCCTTTGGATAAAAATTAAACTCAAGAAATTAGCTCACTTAATTCAAAAAATTGTTCGGAAAATAAATTAAATTTGAATCTTTTAAAAATATGTGTTAAATATCAAAATCAGTTTTTAAAATTTTCTCTCATTAATATGTCCATCATTTAACAAAACAATACTTTGCTGATTAAATGCTTTAGAAAATACAGCTTGAAAAATCCTTATTATTAAAATGCTGGCAGTTTTATGTTTTTGCATATTTTGTTTCGAATTTACTCATTAATTTTTTTTTTTTTTTTTTTTTTTTTTTTGTTAACAGAAAAATTTATTTTTTCAGAATTGTTTCATTATAAAATAGAATGTTTGTGTGTGTTGTGTATTTCCTAATGAGGGAGCTAACATTATTTCTTATGAGAATCTGCATTTGTATTAGGTCAAGGTTATAACCAATTTTAAAATATAGGAGTAAAATATGCAATGCTATTCTCAAATAAATTTATTTGTTTTGTTAAATCAAAACTGTGTCATTCTCATCTATAGTACATTGATAATTGTAATTCATAATTATTTTCTCATACTCCACACAAACCTCCTCATTATATCATTTCAGGCATGTTAAAAATTTCCCCTTCACTGAAATTTCTCTAATAAATTTAAAATACAGATAATCTTCCCATTGTCCATGTGACTGTCTTTGGTAAAAATGATTTTAAAATCTTCAGTGCAGAATAAATTTACAGAACTTAAAATCACCATACTTCAAATGGAAAGAAAATGTTCCACAGATTTTAGATTCAATTTATGGTGAGTGTTATTTTTAGTAAAGGAATGTCATTTTAAAGTTCAAAAATATATTTTTTTTATTGATATGGTTAATAGATCTTCAGTTTTGTGTGTTTATAATTTAATAGAATGGTATAAAAGCAAACATTTGATTGAAGTAGTGAAAACAAGTATAAGTGGTTTATCATATCTTTCTTTGTGGTCAAGAATTTGAATATGACATTTATTTTAAATTATTTCAGTTATTTTTTACTATGTTCAGTTATTTTGTGCATTCATATTTATAGCAGTTGCTTTTTGTGTAAAGAAATATATTCTCTTCGTTTCCATTTTCTAAAGTTATGGTATATATAATATCTAAAATGAAAAAGATCTTGCACAATTATTAAAGTTTATGGTAAGGTTGCTTAATTGATTCATTTAAAAAATTAGCCCTTTCAGAGGTTTTATCTTTTTTTTGGAAGATAACGGGCATCATGACACTGAATCACCTTAGTGATCTTTCTCTTTCACATGGGGTCTTTGATACACACTGGTGAAGCTCTCCTTTGATACCCTAGTGATCCTTCTCTATTTTTACCCTTCTTGTCAATTAATTCCTTTTTTTTCCCCCTCAATTTTCAAACATCTAGATTACAGTTACAATTTGGCTGGCACAGCAAAGCCACATTTGATTTTTTGCACCATTAAACTTTACCATCAGTTACTTATTCACTCATTCAAAAAAATGATTCAATCATTTGGCCTGATTTTTTTTAATGAGATGTGAATTCAATGACTCTGAATATGACTTTCTACTTTATGTTAATTTAATTTTATTCAAGTGTCATATTAACCCCATATCTAGTATCATATTAACCCCATAATAATTATATTGCAACTACCAAATTTTAAATCAAGTCATTGATTTTTATTAGAAATTAATATAATGCTTTTTATTCTAGAAAGCTTTCTTTAAATTTGAGTTTTAATTTGTGTTAACTATGTTTGTAAAATGTATTAAGTTATTGTTGCAAAAATCTAGACTGTTATATGTTCTTAAGTTATTCTTTACCTGTTTCATAAATTTTTTAATACCATTTTCAGAACTATTATTAATTGTGAATTGGAATTTGATTTTAGGTTGGACTGGTGAAACAATATGTTTCGTTGGAGACAGTGCAGGAGGAAATGTTTTAATGGGTGTTGTTTTAAAAACTATTGCATTACAAATCCGACAACCAGATGCTATTATGTGCTGCTATACACCTTTAATTCTGGATATAGTTCCATCTCCTAGTCGTTTACTTTGTTGGATTGATCCACTTCTACCTTTGGGATTTATGATAAGTTGCATTGATGGTAAGTTTTCCATTTCTAGCTAGTCAAGTTTAGTTTTGATGTTTTTTTTTTTTTTTTTTTTTTTTTTTTTTTTTTTTTTTTTTTTGAGGAGTGCTGTTGCTATATATTATGAAAGTTTTAGATTCAAGTTTTAAAATCATTAACAGATTTTAAGTTTTACTTTAAAATTCACAAATAGTGAAAAATATCTTCCATGTCTACATTATTTTTATGTCAATCAAATTTTTAATGATATACAATGTAATTTTCTCATGCTTATTAAAACGTTAGCCATAGTAATATTCCCCATTAGAAATCTGCTAGATGTTTATTCTGCATGACTGAAATCTTCTGCATCTCATTTAAATTGTACTCTTAGGGCTTGAAAGAAAATTAATAGTTGCCATGACAAGCCATTAGGGAGAAAGACTGTTCATTATTTGCCTTACTCCCTTATATTTTTAATTTGAAATTTATCTCAGGGAATAATGTCATTGTTTGTAATACTGAATAAATTTTGAATATTAAAGATTATTAATGTGTAAAGTCATTTAAGTATGGCAACCTTAAAGTAAATTTTGAGATGAGTAAATAAAATTGTAATCAAAACTGTTGATAGAAATACTTGATTTTTTTTTTATGTAAATTTTAAAAAAATGTAACGTTTTTTTCTCTCTCATTTGCTAAAAAAATGTCAGTTTCAACTCATACTAAGAAAACCTTTGTGAAATGAAATAAATTTCAAATAAAATAAATTACATGATTTAAAAAAAAAAAAATCACTAATGGTGTGTTTTTGAAAGTATTGTGTACTGACACCTTCTCCAAGTTAATTTTTGAAACAATATTAAATCTTAACTGTGCTTTAAATGAAAATGTTTTCTTGATTTTTTTTCAGTTTTTCCATTCTATGTTGAAACAAAATTAGAGTAATAGATTTTCAACTGAATTTTTTTTTTTAAGATTTGAAAGAAAAAAAAATAAAGCTGGTTTTTTTTTTTTTTTTTTTTTTTAATAATTTCTTTTATGATGTTGAAATTGTGATATTAAAACTAAATTTATCAAATTCAGTTAATTTTGACATAAACACAGTATTTACTTGCATCATAAACTATGAAATTGTATACTTTTCTATTTAATCATATTGTAACTTAGGTTAATCTTAATCTACATGTTTTATCATGCAAGAAAAAAATTTCTGATTGTATAATTGATGTCAAAACATTCTAAAGCAGAGGTTAAATAATGTGTGGAACAATTTTTTTAAAAAAAAAATTGTTGCTACTTAGTTGTATGTTGTTTCCTATTTACGTAAATTGTACTTATTTCGTGCAGATCAATTTTCTATTTATATTGGATATCACAAATCAATTAAATCAACCATTTGGAAATGGGGGGAGGCATTAAATTTTACAATTTAAATAGTGTTTTTTTTTTTTACATATGTAAGTTTATTTTTAAACTTGGTTGCTTGGTAAATTTATTTTTAAATTGTTTTTAAAATATATTGGGTTGGCAACTAATTAATTGCGGATTTCACTCATAGATGGCGTCAGTTCAATTTTTAGGTTTGCAGACGTAGTACAAATGTAAAACACATTTTATTATTTGATAGTTGGCAATTCAGCTGTCAATCAGTAAAAAAAGTTTTTTGATCGGTTGCGTAGTTTTCGCTTAGCCTTCGTTGAAGAATGCAAAATCAAAGGGAACATTTTCGTCATATTTTGCTTTTTTGTTTCCGCAAAGGGAAAAACACATCGCAAGCTCATAAAAAGTTATGTGATGTTTATGGTGACGAAGCCTTAAAAGAACGGCAGTGTCGAAATTGGTTTGCCAAATTTCGTTCTGGTGATTTTTCACTCAAAGATGAAAAACGCTCTGGTCGTCCAATTGAAGTTGATGACGCCCAAATCAAAGCAATAATCGATTTGGATCGTCATAGTACAACACGCGAGATTGCAGAGAAGCTTCATGTATCACATACATGCATTGAAAATCACTTAAAACAACTTGGCTATGTTCAAAAACTCGATATATGAGTTCCTCACGAACTGAAAGAAACGCATTTAATGCAACGCTTTAACAGCTGCGATTTGCTAAAGAAACGTAAGGAAAATGATCCATTTTTAAAACGACTGATAACTGGCGATGAAAAATGGGTTGTTTACAACAATATCAAGCGGAAAAGATCGTGGAGCAGGCCAGGTGAACACACTCAAACAACATCAAAAGCTGATATTCATCAAAAGAAGGTTTTGTTATAAGTTTGGTGGGATTACAAAGGAATTGTCTACTTTGAACTCTTACCACCCAACCGATCGATCAATTCTGATGTCTACATTGAACAACTAACGAAATTAAACAATGCAGTTGAAAAAAAGCGGCCTGAATTGACAAATCGAAAAGGTGTTGTATTCCATCATGACAATGCAAGGCCACACACATCTTTGGTCACTCGGCAAAAATTATTGGAGCTTGGTTGGGATGATTTGCCACATCCACCATATAGTCCTGATCTTGCACCATCTGATTACTTTTTGTTTCAATTTTTACAAAACTCCTTGAATGGTAAAAATTTCAATAATGATGATGATGTCAAATCGTACCTGATTCAGTTTTTTGCTAATAAAAACCAGAAGTTTTATGAACGTGGGATTATGATGCTGCCTGAAAGATGGCAAAAGGTCATTGATCAAAATGGGCAATACATTACAGAATAAAGTTATTTAGTTCCATGAAAAAATTGTCTTTGATTTTCTAAAAAAAATCCGCAATTACTTAGTTGCCAACCCAATATTTGGAAAGTAATAATAATTTTGGATAAGAGTATGTTGAGCCTTGGGGGTGGGGAATTGTAATTTTTGCTTTTACTTTTTTTTTTTCCTCTCCTTATTTTAAAAAAAATGCTTCTTTGCAGTGTATCTCAAATTTTGATTTATGTGAGCTACTTAGAAAAAAAGGCACCACTATACTAGTAAGAAAACCAGAAATCTTACTTATATTTGTGGCAGCAATAGCCTAGTTGTCATGGTTGTTGAATTGTGGCTGGCATTATTTCTATCAAACCTTGATTTAGAGCCCTGATGCCTATAATGGCCTATCACATAGTGGTTCTTATGCATGTTAAATCTGGTTAGAGTCCCAAGTTCTCCTTGGCATGATGTGGAAGTTTGGAGAGGGAAGTGACAGCTCTAGTGTTGTCCTCATCACTTTACTGAGGTTCAAAATTACAATGTCCATCACCATAGCCCCTGTGTTGTTTCTTGATGGGATGTTAGTAAAAATATTCACCTACACTTAATTATTTAGTAATGAAAACCATATCAAGGTAATATCAAGAGAATACTTCTATGACATTTTTGTAAGGAAAAATGTTCTCATTTTCACTATTTTAACAAAAATGGGATTTATGAAATATGAATAATCATAGTTGCGAATAGCCCTCAAAATACACTTCTTGAAAAGCAATTACTGTTCATTAAATAGGATGATTCGTGAAAGCTTTTTCAGCAAGGGAGATCTACATCCAAATAATTGATTTTTTTTTCCTGCAATGGTCAAAAAATATCTATTTAACCATCTGATTTCTCTAGTCTTTTGAACATGTAATAATATTGTCTTGGAACCCTGGGACTTTTTTTTTTTTTTTTTTTTTATTATTATTATTATTATTATTATTTTAAACATTTTATTTAGTTTTTTGCTACATAACATTTTAACTATTAAATAAGACTGCATTTCAGTTATGATCTATGTTTTTTTTATCTGTAACTTATCCATATTGTAAACCTTTCGGAAAATTTTTTAATGTTAATTTCTGCATGTTATATTTCTTTTCTTAATTGTTCTTTTAATTCTATGAATTTCTTTCAAAGAGCAGAGATGTTTTAAAAAATGCTTAAAAATTTTTCACACAAATGGCATTTATTTTACTTTATCATGGTATTTAGACATATGCTGCCAATTTTATTGAACTGATTATATATATTTCATTGTTTAAGACAAGACTTGTAATTACTTATTTAATATTTATTTTTTTCTGAAGATGAGAAGAACAAACTTCACTGATTAATTTTTAAAAATTTAGATAAAATTTAAAAACTTGTTTTGCTTTGAAATTTCCTTAAATCTTTTTGCATTCAAAAATTGCTTGATTTTAGCTGTTTTCTGATTTTAAAGATTTATTGGTTTGTTCATTTATGGATTTAGTATGACAATCTGAAAGCTAATAATTAAGTTATGATGGGTTATAAGCACTATCTGTTCATAATAAATACTTAAATTTAATGACGTATGCAATTTTAAAAAAAAAAATCAAATCTCAATATGAATTTTTATAGGAAAAGTCTTGTTCCAAAGATGAAGTATTATTGAGGCTGATTTTACATGCACACATAAGTTACACTACAATCAAGCCTTTGAAGGTCATGTCCAGCATATTTCAATTTTTTAATTTCTTGGCAAACAAGTTATAAAATATATGTGCTGATGAATCATATAAACCTGTTTTTACTCTCACAAAACCTTAATTACTCTTAATGTTCTAACTTTTGAAGTTCATGCATAATCAAACTTTTTATGAGTTTCAATATTAGTGTTTTAATATTTCAACATCTTGTGTATATTTCAGGAATTACAGAATTTTAGCATCTTATCAATATAATATAATGGTTTTTTTTTTATCTAATACACATATTGCATTTTTTTTTTCTTCACCATTTCAGCATATGCTGGAGCTATGACAACTGAAGAAGATGAATATGATGTAGAATCTGAACATGTTTTGTCTGGAAGAAGATCAAGAAAAATATCTTCTATTAGTGAAATATTTGATTCTAGTTTGAATTTTCTAAAGCAAAATGAATGGATGGAGGTAGAGGCCAATGAACCATCTGAAAAGATTGTAGAAAATATATGTTATGATACTGATGATTACACTGATTATGTTGATTCAAATAATTATATGCATGGTTCAATCAAAGAATATGATAAGAAAGCATGTGAAATAAATAAGAGCAAAGATTTCAGCTATGATGAAGAATACATTATATTCAATTTACCTTTAGATTTATTTTTTGATGTCAAAACAAAGTGTCAAAAAGTTGCAGATACAGGATTGAATAAAATTTCTGATATTTTTATGTCCACATCTTTCTATCAGAAAGTCATCTCACCCTTTCTTCCTGATATTGGATTACGATCTCAAAATAAAATCCAATCATCAACTTATGATAAAAAATCAATTCTGCAAAAGATACGAATGCTTAAAATTGTTTCAAAAAATCCATTCATGTCGCCTCTTCTTGCTTCTGATAAAGAACTAAAAGAAATGCCTCCTGTTTATTTTGTGGTAAGATATTTTTAGTCATCATAAAATTATTTGAGGTTTACTTCACAGAGTATATTATTCTTTGCCTTCCATTAACAATGTATATGTTTTAAATGTGTCCATTTCATTTCACAAAGTGCTTCAGATTTAATATTAGAAATCACTTCATAAGCATTGTAACTTTTTTAAATATTTGTATGTATTCTAATTTATGATCTTAAAATTTATAAATCCAATCAAACACTTTTTAATGATTGATATTGGATAATGCTTATTAAAATGGTATTGATTGTGGCTTATAATAATTTTTATACTTGTATATTGAAATAACTGATATATAGTACTAGAATAGTTTTGTTGATTAGTAATAAGACAATTAGTTGAGGGAGGGTTCAGAATACTTTTTTATTAATACAATTAAATAACCATGTTTACAGAAAGCTTGATTATATAGCTGTAAAATTAAAAGTGTCGATTTTCGTGTCGATTTTCAGTGTTCTAAATCAAAAGTGAAATGTAAAAAACGGAGACATTGGCTGAATTCCCTGTCAAAAAGCTATGTACGAGTTGTGACTATTAAATAACCAGCTTGCACATACCCTGAATGTTAGGCTAGGTGTGGAGGAGTGGGAATGGAATGCAGCTGACCTTGATGCTTCTGGTACAGGTAGCATGTTATTCTGTCCCTCTATCTGGCTCAGTTTGTTTTTCATTCTTATTTGAGTAAGACATTGTGTTGAAGTAGCACGATCATAATCAGCTTAAAAATAAAACATTGCATAAATTTTAAATAAAAAGCTAACTTAATGTTTTAAATTGTTAAAGGAGGTGTTTGGAGATAATTGCATTGTCGAATAGTCAAAATTTTGAATGGCACAAACAATTTTTGAAAGTTCTGAAGATACTTGAAGATGATGAGTGTTCTGGTCGAACTGTGACATCAAGAACTCATAAAAACTTTAAAAGATTTATAAAATCATACATAAAGACTGATGTTTGAGTATTCGGATGTCAGTAATTAATATGGACATTGACATGGAGACAATAAGAAAATTTTTGACTAAGGATTTGCGATTCACAAAAGTATGTGTGAAGCTGGTACCAAAATACCTGACAAGTGAGCAAAAAATGAATAGGGAAAACTTTTGCTCTGACATCATGGTATGTTTCACAGGATATCCTGAACTGATTGAAAAAGTCACCACATGTGATGAAACATGGAATTTTCAGTACAACCCGGAAATTAAATGACAATCCATACACTGGAAGACCCCCATGTTGGCAAGGAACAAAAAAGCTCAATTTAGCAAGTGCGAACTGAAGGTTTGGATATTAGTGGTATCATCATGAATGATTGGGTACCTCAAAGTCAAATGGTAAACCAGCAATACTACATTGAGCTCCTGAGAAAGAGTGAGGAAGAAAAGGCCAGATTTGTGGAACAACAACACAGGGATTTTGCACCAAGACAACGTGGCGCAATACTTGCTCTTTGGGAAACCGTTCTTGGTAGACAAACACATTACTGTACTCGCCAGATCTTGCACCATGTGACTTCTTGTTTCCAAAAGTGGAAAGTGCATTGAAGGGAACACATTTTCAGTCTGTAGAAAAGGTGAAGGTAAAAATGGTAGGTTTACTGAAGAAGGTGACACCTAATTACCTGCAGCAATGTATTAATAGGGAAGGGGACTAAAAGGTATTTGTATAATGTTTTCAATAAAGCTAATTTTTGAGGATAGTCCAGTTATTTGTCACATTTCGTGCATATATATATTTTAAATCAATATAAAATTAGTTCTGTTACAGAATATATCAAGAAAAAGAAAGTGAAGAAAAACAACTGTAATCTTATTTGCTCAGAATTGCAAACAAAAAAGTTTTTAAAAAAACCCTACATTTCTTTCTACTTCTTACCGCTATTTGAAACAAGCTTTCATATGTACTGAATTGTTAACATTTTTAAGGTAACATACAAAGATGTTTGATATTTTTTAACATTATTTAACCCCACTTTACTCGTGCAGGGTATCACATATCCACCTCCCCTCTTTTTATAATGTTCCTTCCTACCTTTTTTTGGAAAATGGGTGATTCCTCTTGCTGCTGATTTTAAGGTCATAACCTTGAAAGGAAAGGACCAGTAAGCAAAATATAAAAATAAATATTTGTTTATCAGCTCTCCGGGTATGTCACACCCTGCGCAAGCTTTTCCGTTACAGTTTTAAAAATGTGAACGCCTTTCTAATTTCTTGTTCAATATGGCGCGTTTTATGAATTGTGAAAAAGAAATACAGTATTTAAGGCATTTATCATATACAGTATCTTCGGATGAAGAAAGATTTAACAATGGTAATGAATAACCAGAAGACATGGAATACAACAGTAATTTTGATTCTGCAACAGAAATTGACTCAGATTCAGAA
The DNA here is from genome assembly GCA_019974015.1 of Nephila pilipes. NCBI lineage: Eukaryota > Metazoa > Arthropoda > Arachnida > Araneae > Nephilidae > Nephila > Nephila pilipes. Next base: position 1,062,706 of record BMAW01040021.1, read on the forward strand.
GATAACTGTGTAGAATATTATAACAGTTACTTTATAGGAAGGGATAAAGAAACAACTTGGAAAAAAAGAAATTCGGTCCAAACGTTAGAGTGTCTTCAAAAAACGTTATCACAAAACTTCCTGGAAATGCATGTATTTCAAAAGATATCACTTCAGTTATAGAAGCATAGAATTTACTAATATCTCCTGAATTGATTCAAACTGTAGTAAAATGCACAAATATTTTTATTGTATCAGTAAAAGATCGCTTTTCACGAGAAAGATATGCTTACGGAGCAACCAAAGCTGAAATAAAAGCAGTTATTTGATGGTTATATATTTTCAGTATACACACGCACATAAATCGCCTCGTGTAAACATGGAAGATCTCTGGGCATTAGATGGCACCGGAATTGAGATAGTCTGGGAAACTATCTCTGCGAACCAATTCAATTTTCTTATAAGATGTCTATGCTTTGAGGATATTAAAACTCGTTAAAAAGGAAAACAATGAGATATATTGGCTCCAATACGAGAGAAGTGTACACTGGTAATCAGCCAAAAGAACCATTTGAAGTAGATCATAGTCCAAGTAGTGTTGTTAAAAGTTCAATAGAACTACTTTATAATTCAGGACTTAATTTGACAGTTAATTTCTAGTATACATCTTACCCTCTGTCATAGGAGCTTTAGCAAAAAAAAAAATTAACTATTGTTGGAACCATGAGAAAATATAAAAAAAAAAATTCCTTCAATATATTTGGTTTCAAGGGACAGAAATAATTTATTCCTCTATGTTTTGTTTCAAAAAACAAATACGTATTTCAACAAACAAACAACATATTTTTCTTCGTATACACCGAAGAAAAATATGAATGTTTTACTTTCAGAAATGCATAATCTGACACAATAGATCCATCTATAGGAGAATTGAAAAAAACCTGAGATCATCACATTTTATAATTTAAAGGTGCAGTACATGTTGTTGAAGAAATGGCCACAACTTATTCTACAGCTAGAAAATTTTAAAAATGTTTGACATTCATGCTTGTAGAAGAATAAAAGGAAAATAGGATCCAACATGCAATGCTTCTAAGAAATTTAAAAGATTAACTAGGATCTGATGCTGAAAACATTGTACCACCTGTTAGAAAAGCCAATGGACTCAAGGTGATAAATGCCCTAATAAAAAAAGGACAAAAAAAAAAAAAACTAAATTTATTTGTGAAAAGTTTGAAAAACACATATTCAGGGATCACATGACCTGTATTTACAGAAAATGTACAGACTAAGTGTTATCTGTTAGCATATGTTTACAATTGTATTATTCTACTTTTATGCTTGCATGGAAGCATAAAATGCTTCCATGCTGCATAAATGCACATGGCATGCATTTGCATAAAATGTGAAAAGTAAATGTAAGTTTTATTTGAAAATATATTTTTACAATTGAATTCTATTTTAATGCTTTTTTATCTTTTTGAAAAGATTCCGTGGTAGAAAACAGAAGTGAGCGTCCATGGGTGTGAGATACCCTGTGCAAGCAATTCTGTTTGTATCGCTAATAATTTATATCGCTAATATGCATTTAAATTTGTTTTCTGGCATTTGTAGATTATAAAAGTAATTAATGACAAAAATAATTATCAGTAACATTGTCTGAATAACTAGAGCTTAGCTTGTGTTCAAGTCTTCTAACCTAATATTTTAAGTTTGTTGAAATATAACAAACAATGGGGAGGGAAATCAAAAAGGTAAAGTATCTTATGAAGTTTGAAATTAAGTATTTTAGAAAAATAATGATTAGGGTTAAATCTTGTTAAAACCAAAAAACAGTATTTTTCACTTTCCAGCTTATTAAAACATGTTTTTTTATTTATTAAAAAGTGCCTCTTTTCCAATCTTAATGTGTATTTTATAATATGTGCGTTTTGGCTTGACAGTCTGAAATAGCACAAAATTTATTATTAAAACAAAACAAAAAAGATATTGTAGATCATTCAAGTATTTCCATGGTGACGTGTTCTAGACTTATCCATTTCAAAATTACTATACTAGTTTTTTTTTTTAGATTGATTCCATTACTTTGACTAAGGCTTATGGAACCATGGTAACCAGATAGAATTACAGTCTAAAAACAGGAAAATTTTGGGTTTTAGACTCAATTGAATTGAATTGAAGGACTTGACTTAGGGGAGCTGCTGTATGTTAAATCTAAATCTCAAAATCTTTTTGTGGAAGTTTGGAGAATATAGTAGCTCGTATGCACATATTCATGTAATATCTTTGTCTCCTGATAGTGATTTATTCACAAAACTTTTCTACCAATAACAAATTTTATAGCTCTATTGCTTTGTTATTAAGTATACACATTTCATCTTGCAACTGATTCAATTGATACATATAGTTTTGTTCTCAATATTTAAGGCTTATTTTTAATTCTAAGGGGTCTTACACAATCACAACATGCTTTAACAATCAATTTACTATTCTGTGTTATATCTTATGTAAGAAAATACCCTCTTGAGATAAGGGAATAAATGTGCATCACATGAGAGTGTTTAGAATACCTAATTTATCTAATTGTAAGCTATTTATTTGATTTGAAATATAAAATTTAAATAAAAATTAACTTTGAATAAATTGCACAGTGTATGTATTTAAACATTTGTAAGGAGATTTTCAAAAAATAAAAACTGGAGGGGGGGGGGGGGAGATGTATCATGACATCTTTTTTGTGTAAAATTCAAAGTGGATTTTTATAAATGAATGGAGTTTCAGAATTGCTTTAAACATGATATAAATGTTTCAATGAATAAATTTTGTTTTATCTCATATGATGGTATTGAAATGCTTCATATTAATTTTTTAAAAAAAAAACTCGCAACTTTTATATCTTTTAAAAACAATTATTTTGAAGTTTTATTATTTAAAATTCATTTATTGGTAAAAATACAAACTGATCATCGTGGGAAACTACCTTGTTGTGATATTAATTTATATAATTTTTTTTTCAGTCTCTGAATTTCGATCCATGTCTTGATGATTCCATTACATTTGCAAAGCGACTTCAATCCTTGAATCGACAAGTTGTAATAGATGTTCTTGATGGTCTACCTCATGGATTTTTGAACTTTCTTCCTTTTAGTCAAGAAGCTCATGATGGTTCTAATCTTTGTGTCCGTCGATTAAAAGAAGTGTTGAAACTTTCATGAAACAAATCAATTTTATTTTAATTGAAATTTTTAAAACACCACTATCCTATGTGAGAGCTTATATATCTTATATGGTAATTTATGTTTTAATATTCTTGTTTGTTAATAAAATTGTTTTTCATTATGGAATTCAGTTTCTGACATAATAATCTTTCTAAATAATAAAAATGTTGCACGTTAAATTAAACTCGGCTTCAAGATCAAAGTCTGCTTGTAAAAAAAATGTTTGGTACAGAAGTTTGGAGAAGGAGGTACCGACTCATGTGTTATCCTCATCACTTGACTAAGTTTCAAAATTACTAGGTCTTTCACAAATAGCCCTTGTATTGTTTTTAAGTGTGACATTAATAAACGGTCAACCAACCATGTGATTTGTGAGGACCATGCTCTCCTCACATGGGCATAGATTGAAATAACAAGTTTCATTGCCAATAGTTTAATTTTTGTGCAACATTATCACATCTTGAGCTTTTTCTGTTCAGCAATGTTACTCATTGTTTAGAAATCTGTTCTAAAAACATCATGCAAATTACCACTTGATCTCCTGGTGCCACAGTGGCTTTGTTGGTTCTTTCAAAGGCCATCATGTAGTGGAACTGATGTAGAAAATTCAAAGTCTGTTGATTTGGAGATAGGTGTCAGCTCAAGTGTTGACCTCATCACTTGTTCTGGTTCAAAATTAGGAGATATTGATTGTGTTCAAAAACCTTCAATCTAGGTAGATATAGGTTCCTGGAAGCTGTCAATAAAGGTTTCAAGGGCAGAGTGGTTCTGGCAGCATGTTCCAAACCATGTGCCTGAGTCCTGATACCACTAAAGACCCTTTGTGTAAAGGTTTGAAGTCCTCATGCTGGCTTAAAATGAATGTGGGATGTCATCTGAGGGATTGATTTCATCGCCTGATTGGTTCAGAATTGTAAGACATGTAGACTTTGGTTAACTGACCTTGTGTTCATCAGAAGCAGATAACTAGAAAACGTTCAATAAAACAAATCATATTTTGGTGGGACATCAAAAGAGGATTTGTGTAGAGATAGGAAACAAGTGGAGACAAATTTTATTACAAACCTCTATCAAAAATAGGGATACCTGTTCTTAGTTTTTTTCTGGTTCTTAGCATAATTTTATTGAAAACAAACAAGTTACGTGAATTCGTTTTCATGTACTACAAAATTTCAGTAAAATATCAATGACTTAGCTCTTCTGAAACCAGGCAAATAACCAGAAGTAAATTTGAGTTGGCACCACACTTTGAATTCGCATAATTAAGATTAATTTGATGTACCACGGTCTTGTTCCTCGTGTTGCTTTTAGTGCTATGTTAATGAAAACTAAACCACTGTCTTGTTATTTGAATCAAAATCCATTGTCCACTTGAGATCAGAACTAACAATTGTTTCTAAACTGAAGTTAATCTACATCATCCTGACTGTTAATGTTATGATGATAGCTTTTTTTACACCTTAAAAGGTTTTGATGGTTTGATAATAATTTGAGTGCATTCTCTGTAAATATTTTGAGTTTTATTATTTCAATCAAATGTCAATAAATGATGCATACCCCTTTCAATCCTAAAAGCCCATCTTCATTTTAAGTAAATTCATTTTCACTTCTACTTTAAAAGTATTAATTCATCAGTTTAATGTAATTTTATGCTGTCTTTTCGAAGTTTACCGTCTTTAGGTGAGTATGGGCATCGTGGTCGTGAGATACCCTAGTGATCGTTTTCTTTGAGGTGTGATACTCTACAGTCCTTAACTCACTCTTTCAAACTAACCAAAAAGAATTTTTTTCAATCCCTAAGCCAACTGGTATAATTGTACATATTTGTAATGTACATTATCATGCATAATGCCTTTTGTCTTTTACCATCTGTATAAATTCTTTTTCCATAATCTTTAATAAACGAAATTAATTGTGAACCATCTTTGACAAATATTAGTGATTATTATCATCATATACTTGACATTCAGAAAACGATACAGCTTTTGAGCGATTTATTTACATTCACACACATAGTTCCAACTTCGAAAATGGTTTAAAACGAATTTTGGAATAATGTACAATTATGAGTAAAAATTATAAAACTGGCGTTTTACGCGATTGCTAAAGAAAAATTTTCTGTAAATATTATTTTTCTGGCTTATTTTATGTTGTTAAGAAAAAAAAAAATCTTTACAATTAAATATATTAAAATTATTGTGCAAAAAAAAATTCTTTTTTTTAAAAAAAAAAAAAAAAAAAAAAAAAATCAAAAATTTTTTTTCTCTTGAATGAATATTCCTCAGAATAAACTTGTATTCTCATCATAAAAAATTGAATAGGAAATATGTTATTTTTAAGTAGAATTCCGAGTGATATAGTAGACTCTGAAATTGTAGAATATAACTCTAGATGAGAGAGACGGTTTTATTTCTGAAATAAAAATATGGCATCCTTATATAAAAAGGTCTAAAATGAGGCAAACTGACACGTTTAAACTTTTATGAACAAAAATAATTATAAATCAATTTTCCATCCTAGATGTTTAGCATAAATGATTTCAAAATGCTTTATTTTTATATATTTTCAAGTGTTTTTATCGTTTAAAAAATGGGTTAATGCCGCACTTAAAAAGCAATACGAGAACCTCGTAATTTTGAAGTATAGTCAAGTGACTTCGACGACAACTGAGTTGACACCCCACTCTCCTAACTTTCGCATCACGCTATTAATAGAACTTTGAACTCCGGCAGATAATGCTTGAATTGCGAAAAATAGTTAAGTTAAATATCAGTACGTTTCTACAGATCTCCTATATAAACTATCAGTATTTCACGTGAAAAGTAACAAACTAATGGAAATCAGCATTTTTGTCAAAAGTATTTAAAAAAAAAAAATCAAAACAAAACTATTTAAAATATAATTCCGTTAAGTGAAATAAAATTTAGAAATATAATAATATTTTGAATTAAAACACGAATGATTCGTGTTTTAATTGACGAAGGATTTTACGACTCCTGAGGGGGAAAAAAAAGGATTCATGACAATCTTCCGCAAGTGGGATGTGAATGAGTCATCACGTTGCTTTAACATCTTGTTGTCATCTTTGTTTATACACAATGAAATTTGAAGTATAAACAAAGATGGAAAGAAACATTGTAATCATTTTTATTTCTGTCTTAAACCCTATTACGATAACTGAGAAAGAGAAATGATTTAAATTTGTGAATGCCTTTAAAAAGAATTCAAATTTTAAAATAATTGGGCTCAAAGTCTATATATAGGTAGTCTGAATCACACAATCTGATGTATAGCATAATTTTAATAGATTTATTGTTAATCCTCGGTGATTAAAACAATATTGCAATCGTAGAATGTACTCTAGTGAAGAAAAACGTGTATAAAACATTTTCGGCTACCTTTTTTAGCCGAAAATGTTTTTTACGCGTTTCTCTTGAAATAGCCGGTCAGAAATAAACTATCTACTCGTATGAAACTTTAAAAAAATGAATTGAGAAGCAAAATTTGTTGTGCTTTCTTCAAGTATTCAGGCTTTCAAGCTCGAATCAGAGTCAGATATTAGTTACTTGTCTATGAATGGAAATTTGAATCTCTGTAGCAGGTAGATGGGATGGTGAATTTATATTGGTTATTGTTTCAGGAGCTGGTTTCCTATAGGTTGTTTAGACTTGAAGGCTGAGATCAGGTCTTGCAGGAGATTTTGCTGAGAGTTGTCCACTAAAGAAGTAACAGAATTATGGTTGGTTGTAAAGCTTTGTCAAGTGATAGCTTTGCGCTGATACGTAGTGAACGCGGTAACCTAGTGGTCATGGTCGCGGACTCGCGGTTTACTATTATCGTCGAGTAGAAGGTTCGAGGCTTGACGCAACTGAAGACCCGCTCTATAGCCGGGCTGATGCACGTTAAATCTGTCCAGACCGAAATCCACCTGTTGGCGTGGAGTGGAAGTTAAGAGAGATAGGTGCGAACTCATGTTTCGTCCTCGTCACTTGACCAAGGTTCAAAATTACGAGGTCCGTCACCCGTAGCCCTCGTATTGTTTCTTAGTCCAATGTTAATAAACAATCAATAACAAAAGCATTGATACCTAACTGCTACACATATTATACGTATTTATCACGAGTTAGCTTCTATATTTAAAAAAAAAAATACGTTAGTAAAAGAAATGGTAGGTCAGTTCTGAACTAAACTCCTCATGGAAATAATCTTGAGTAAAATGTCAGTCGATGGCCAGATGATATAATCAATTTTTGATCAATACCTTTCATGAAATACTTTATTTTTCAGACTATACTTACCCCTATATTTACCTATACTTACCCTAGGACTTATTACCTATGTTTCAAACTCAAGTGTTGCACAACAGCCAGTTTGTAGGAAGATATGTGGGAAGGAGAATACAGGTGCAAAATAGGCCTTACTGAACAATTACAGAGGCCAAATTCAAAAGAATACTTCCGAGCAAATCGACTCGTACTGCGCAACATGGCTTATCTGACGGTTTCTACATTTTCAGGGGTATTTACCCTTCGTGTAACCCTCGACGGTCTTTTGCGTATTTGTGCTCTTCGTGTGCAAAGAATTGAAATTAAGTGTTATCAGCGGGAATAGTTTAACTTCTACGGATATCGAAATTTTGACGAAAATCACTCTGAACTGCTGTGATAAATTCGTTATTCTTGACGAAACAGTTGTACGCACAAAACGCGTCGCTCTATCGTTCACGGATTCATGGTTTGAACCGAAAAAAACGATGGCCTCACGAATACAACGCCACCCACTGCGCATCGCTCATTTCATCTGGTGGTGAGCTCTAGTCGTTTCAAAAACACCCGTCCTTTCGACCTCATCCTGTACCAAAACAGGGGCCGCGTCGCCCTCTTCATGTGTCCTTGGTTCCAAACATCGAGGAGCTTCGTTGTTCTATTCAAAAGTGTGACACTAATACGAAAAAAGTCATTAAATTTACTCCAAAAACGAATAGTTCCATACATTTAAATTTCAAATCAATCATTTTATTCGTGTGGTTCAATCTGAGTTCTTGTGTGATCAGAGGTTATTTAACAAATGTGAGTTCTAGTCTTATATTTTTTGTTGTCTTGAAGCATCTTTTCTCAATTTTTATATAAACACGTGCACAAATACGCTAAATATAACACAGTACACATCGACCGAAGCCTTAATATTACCACTCTATATGGTGATATTAAGTCTTCGGATGATGTACTGTGTTATATTTAGAGGGCCTTAGTATTTCTATTTGAGCTTATGTATAAAGTTTTTCTGTTTTAATTCATTCAAGAAAAAATACTTGATAATATGATAATGATAGATGAACTTCTACTATTTTAAGATTTATCTGCATCACTGTGTAATAAATAAATTTTTGTTTGAAATCTATTTGAAACTCGTTTTATGATTTCGTTGATTTTTAAAGATTTTAAAATTATGAAGAAACTTTTTACTCGGGGTTACGTTAATGATGCCATTAACTCACATTCGAGTTTGTAAGCTTAGTTCCGGTTCCTGTAGAATTAAAATTTGACTTTCTTTCCTACTTCCTTCACCCCAAACCCAAAGAAACAAGTTTGAATCCTGAGGTGGGGTTTTCTTTGGCCTCAATTTTTTAAATTAAGAGTTAAAAGGTATGCTAGTTTCGTAATCTTCTTTTTTTTTTTTTTTTTATCTACGTTTACTTCCTTGCTCATGAGCTGTGAATATACAAGGTCTAGGCCAAGGTCGCATTCACGTAGTTTACGCCCTAAATACGGAAGAAGAAAAAAAAATGAAACACCAAATATCGAGTAAAAGGGGGAAATGTAAACTGTTTCTTCCCGATTTTGGATACATTTGTTCGTTACAGAATATTGAGTGCTTTTGTATTCAGAAAGCGATAAGCACAGTTTTGATATCCTTACTTACAATTTGACAGCTCATGCACGTTTAAATAATTAAAAAGACAAAAAGAGGTACTTTCAGCATTTTTAATAATCACTGTTCAGTTGCTAACACCCATAATACAACGAACGCATTGCAGTCCTAACAAATTTTGAGAGTTTTCTCGACAATATATTTATAAATAATTTTACTATTAAATACTGCTGAGCCGCAGAGATAATCTGCTAGCCCTGACAGGGATTGTAAAGTTTGATAAAAGAAAATTAACTCGATGAGAAACTACTTTTTATTACAATATTACATATTTATTTAAATTTTTTTAAAAAGCCATTGAAATAAATAATATGATAAAAAATATAATTTGCGGCCAAAAGTCATAGTGCATATTTCATTACAATATCAAATTTCAAAAAAATGTCTTAAATGACAAACCATAAAATATGTAGAGAAAAGATATTAGGAGAAGGGATCATCAGCGAAATCTTTGATATAGATGCCTTCAATATATATATATATATATATATATCCTCTAAAGAATTTATTTTTTTATTTTAAAGAGAAAATATTCTTTACAAGAACGAGCTGGTGCCTATAAATTGTTATGTCCGTATCTATTTTTCTGAAATCTTGACTCGCATGCCTTAAGGATTTACGTTTGTTTATTATTATTTTTTTTAAATAACGTGTGCAGAACTTCTTGAATATAAATGTATCAATGAGAGAATCTCTCTCAACCATCATGAACCAGTATACATAACTCTAGGAATTGTTGATTCTTTATTAGATTTTACATATTTCTTAGAATTAACGTGTTTCTAGTTCAAAATTAAATTTTCAAGAGTTTTCCTTTTATCTTTTCTTTGTACAAGTGATGTCCTAGCCAAGGATATATGCATACTAAGTATAGAGCAAATCAGGTTGTAATCCCCGTTTTTCACTATTTATCTCTATCGCTATCTCACAGGCTAATGTACCAGTCAATAACCACTGAACTGCAATTGAAGACACGTAACAGCGAGTTAAAATACTTTATTAATAATCACTGAGGAATAGATAAGGTCGGTTTCTCTCGAATCCTAATTAATTTGTCAATTCTAGATTTTGCTCTAATAATGAAATCTGAACTTATTTAATCACTCGTTCTGATTTCAACAGTTCTCACTGACAATAACTTCGTAAAAGGACTTATATGAACCATATTAAGCAGTTTTGATTGAAGTGGTTCTTAATCCAAAATGCTAATTAAGGTACTTCAATCCAAATTATAAATATCTATCAACAAGTCGTTATACATACATACATACATACATACACACACACATATACACTATCTCCCTTCATTTTTCTTTAATTCTATTTCATTTATATATCATTATCTCTAATTCAATTCAGCTCACTTCCATCATCATCATCTAATATACCTAATCATGTTTCATTTTAGTTGAGAAGATATAGTAATTTTATGAAATTCAGTTTATTATAAAATCTCTATGGCTGGTGAAGAGAAAATCATGAATAGCCCAGTGCCGTAAGGTATTTTAGGAAGCTTCAATCTACCTTTGAAATTTTCAAATATATTTTCCCAACATCATTATAAAACAGTATTAATAATAAAAATGATTGTTATTGATGTGTGATGGTATAATACGTTTTTACTACGTGTTTGGAAATAGGAATGTGTTTCTCTGTTTTTATCTGGTGCAGTCAAGGCTATTTTAGAGAGTTATGAACAAAATTAGAGGCTGAAGAGCTGTGAATAAAACAATACTAATTGGACAGTTTCAGTATTTTTTTAAAAAAAATTTATTCGATTCATCGTAATGAAAAAGGAAAGTTTGGAATTTTTTCCTCTTTTTCGACGCAATATTTTCCGAAAAAATTTTATTTTAAAAATGGCTTTTTACTAACCCATTACAGCAGTGAAGTTATTTTCAAACTCAAATCGTGTCTAAAATACGATAGCATAGCATTGCTTACATGTCTTCGGTAAGTGATGAATGAAGGAAAATTATATCTGTCCAGAAATTAAGATTCAGGTTAAATTGATTCTGTTCCAAAAAGTGTTAATAAATAAAATCCTCACTTGCTTCAAATAAACAGCTTTTGAGTAAACCGTTTAAAATCAAGGGCAATATTAGGTCTTTTTTTTTTCAGGAAGAAATACATATAGACCAAATATTAACTTAAATTTACAAATTTAACTTTGCTTGATAATAATACATTTACAAATTGTAGAAAACTGATTAATTAATTAAAAATAAATTACTGACAATTCGTAATCATAATGAAAAAACAATCAATTAAAACAAGCTTTCTGCAAATAATTTTAAATCAAAGACAGCATGAAGCAATTTTTAAAATAAAATATTTATATAGACTAAAGTGAATAGGAACAGTTTTTCAGCAGACAATAAGAAATCAATTGCGGAATTAAAACTAGAAAGCATTGAAAGTTATAGATATTAGAATGTTTGTGCAAAGGGTTTAATGGTCGATCTTAAGCTCCTGGGCGGTGCTGCGACTGGTAACATGCCGGTCGAATGCGGTTATTTCTGTGATTTTATCTACATTTTTGACGATGGGTCTACTTGTGCGAGGAACATCGTGAGCATCAAAAATACTTGAACGGAATCGATGAAACCGAAATTGCACGTAATTGTCTGTTACAGGATCGGGACCATAAACACTATTCACAATTTCAGCCATCTGACTCGCATTTATCAAAGAAAATCTGTAAAATGTACCAAATTTTCTCTTTGTTGACCTCCATTTTTTAACACCCTGTGCCTCACAACTGAATGGACAAAACAAAACAAAACAAAAACAGCAAAAGAATTTTTTTTTTTTAGTGCGAAATATCATCTTTCCAACGAGCATAAATCTGAAATTGTTTGATCGATACTTTACGAGATATCGATCACTACAGCCATCAACCGAAAAAATAATGTGGATTTCTTTTTTCCTAACCTAATATATTGTTTTCTGTCACAAATTTCCCAAATGCAATCCATTTCTTTTCTATTTGAGATATTACTGACTTTGTTTCTCAAAAGAGATATGTACTTTCAACTGGAAAAATACATGAAAATTTGAAAGGAATAATCATATATATATAATATATATATAATGTAAACTGTTTATTTTCTTTACAGAAAAATCTTAACGTTATTTCAATTTTTTAACTTTCATTTTGATAGTAAAACAAACCT
>BMAW01040021.1:1090993-1103818 GCA_019974015.1 Nephila pilipes
TTAAACTTCAATTTTTAATTCTTTCCAGGTTTAAAAAATATGTATTTCTGAATATTATGTAATATTATACTTTCTTCAATTTAATTACTTTTTTGTATTACAGCTTTGTATGTTTTAAGTTATAGATGATTACACATAATCTAAATTTAACTTTAATGTTTTGAAATTTTCATTTTATTTTACTTCATATTTTTGTTGCTCAGTAAATTTGCAATTTAATAATTTTAACATATACTAATTTTAATTTTGGTTTTCCTTAGATATGATTTATCAGCTACGTATTAGTTAAATTTGTGTACCTAATTAACAATAATTATCTCTCTCTGTACATATATATATATATTATTTTGCCCACTATGAGATTTTCGTTTGCAGAAATCTACTGTAAGTGCATTACGAAACACATATACAAGCTTGTTTCTCTTATATAAATTCGAATCTTTGTAATGCTTACAAAAAATTATTTTTATTCGAGAAGTGCCATATTTCTAGTCTAAATTAAAGTCCTCGATTAGATTTCAAGAACTGTTGAACAGAACATAAATAAAAGTTAGTTTTGCTAATGAAAAAATGTAAATACATGCCTACTGTAAAGTTTTGTTTTATTTTTTTTAAATGAAAATCTTCAGGGAGTTACTTGTTCAATTATTTTTAGGTTCATAGGAATAATAATATGGCTTATAAATGTAGGATAAAAAGAGTGAAGTCAAAAAAGTTTATTTATATCTCTATGATTTAGTCCTCATTTTCCTTTTTTTTTTTTTTTTTTTTCTTTTTTTTTGTTCTTTCGCGAAACATTGTGAAGATATTCAGATATCTTTCGTGTTTTTTTCTCATAAGATTATCCACCCAAAAATTCAAAAGATTTTTAAATATACACGGATTTGGATTCAACCAAAAATAAGAAATTAATTAATAAGTTTTCTGGTGTTACCGAAATTCTTATATTACGGCGATAGAATGTGCAAAAAACAAAATATGTAGTGAGCTTTTTCAAACCATGTATTTAATGTTCCTTTTTTTTTTTTTTTTTTTTTTTTTTTTTTTCTTAGAAAAATATATTTGCAATAAATATTTTATCTTTCCACCTAAATAATTTTAAGAAACCCTAGAAATTTAAGTTTGATAGTAATTTCTGAATATTTTACTTTGCCCTAGTTAAGATTTGAGCAATTTTTTGAATATTTTTAAATCATTTTTCAAAGAAAACTGAGAAGGAATGTGGAAAATTACTTACTAAAATATTTCTATTTAATCAAACAATATACCTGATGAAATCCTTCGTATTAGAAGTATGTTGTGGATCTTGGAAAAAACTTTATAACTAGAGAAAAGACTAGTGAGAATAAAAAAACAGACACTGAAATAAATTGATGAGCTAGATGTGTCGCCACAAAACAGACCAACTTTACTATTTAAAATCAGATTCCCATGAATAATATATATACTGCTGTGAATGATGTATTGAGAATGTACAAATGAGATGTTAATATTCATTCTTATGATGCTTGCTTAAGCTATTGCGCTTTTTACTGTTCTCTCTCTTATTCAATTAGTACAATGCTTGAGAATAAAATTTTGAAAATAAAGTTGAAGAATAACCGAATTCCTAAATTAAGGTTGCAATCTTAAAGCACAATAGGTTTCTAATGATGAGCATTGTAATTCTAAGCCACTATCATGAAATGAGGACAATGCATCTTGTGTGTAACTTCATAACACTCCCAGATAACACACAATTTGAGGATTTATTTGAGTTTCATATCTGTAAAATGTGTTTTTTAAGAGAAATAAATATGTTATGAATTAAAGAAATAAAATAAATCCTCTGTTTTTTAAATACTGTATTACCTCTGAAATTAGATAGTTACACGACCAGAACACCGCCGGATTACCGGAAATCACAAATAATGATGTATTTAAGTAGCAATATCTATTAAAATTAATCAATTTATTGTGTCAAACTTAATACAGTACACGCAAATAAAATGACAAACACGCAAAATAACTCCAACTAGAAAAAAAAAATTACTGTTTTGTATTTATAGCCTACATTATTTCATTGAAATAGAAGGGGTAAAATAACGTCTGTTAAGCTTGTCTGCTTTTGTAAAAATGGCGATTATTGGCAGGGCCGGAAAGGTAAAGTGCCGGATTATTGGTAGGGTCAGAAAGGTGAAGTGCCGGATTGTAAAAGGAGCACTAGGGGTGGGGATAAAAAGAACAACCTGTTCTTTCGAACCAGTTCATCTAAAAAAGGGAGAACACCCAAATCAGCAATCCAAAACAAACCTGTTCTTTGCTGTTCCAAATTATTCAGAGACCTCTTTGCCTCTCTGCCTTCGCAGGAGTATAACCTTTTGTAATATAAGTGTTACGGAAAATTATACACCGCCAGAGAAGCCAGAAGATATTACTGGTATTTTCCTTTTTCTCGGCGGCCCACTCTTGTACAAGAAACCAATAAATGGGCACCGAAACCATTCATTCACCAGCTGTCGTATCTCTTTATCGACGAACAGGGGTAGCGACACACATCCATGCCCTCCTCCCACACAGTTCTCCGAATAGACCCATTAACCGACGAGTACAATTATGAGCCTCATGTGGAGCTCAATGCTGCGAGAATGCAACGAAAACGAAAGAACTAGATCGAACGGCTCCAGTGGCACTAGTGTGAAGGAAAAAAAACTCCTCCGAACGAGTTCTCTCCGCAGGGAGTAACAGACCTAGGAAAGATGGTCTTCGAATCTGTGACCTGTTTTAGTAGATCTACAGGTCTTCTATTTGACTTACCAAAGATAAGGGTGAACAATTACGAACTAAAATGGGTGGCTCCGACCGGTAGATTTTCTGTTCTTTTTTTTTTCTCTCCCTCTCTTTCGATTTCCAAATGCTAATGGAATAAAAGACTGAATTGTTTTACATTTATTGTATTTTTTTAATTTGTAATCCATTTTATTTTGCTGTTTTGAAATTTATGAGCCGATTCTAAAACTCTTGCATTTTTATCAAATATCAATTAGAAAATGAAAAAAAAAAAAAAAAAAAAAAAAAAAAAACATTTAAGTAATGTGCATAAAATACATAAGAAATTACTCATGCATAATACTCCCAGAGAATATTTTTGATTGTCAACAAATATTTTAGGACCTTTTATAGTGTAAGACTAACTTGAAGATGCTTTGCTATCTATATATATTAGGTTGATTTTGATCAATAAATGATTTGCAAAGGATTGTTTTCATAAAAATTTTCTCTTTGTTTTGGTCTTTGTTATTGTGTATTAAGAATTGTGATTGTTTATTAACGTTTCACTAAGAAGCATCGCGAGGGCTATTGGCGACGGACTTAGTAATTTTGAGCTTCGGTCAAGTGACGAGGACGACACTTGATTTGGCATCTTCTTTCCTAACATCCACATTACACCAATGGGAGGACTTGGGACTTGAACAGATTTGGAGAGCATCAGCTCCGCAACACGTCGGGTCTTTTGTGGCAAAAGGGCACGAACCTTTAACGAATATCTTTGAGGTTTCGTTCGAGGAATCTAAAGAACAAGTGGATCAAAGAATAATTCTTTTAAAAATAAACATGAACAGGTAAGAACAGTTCATCCAAAAGAATAGAAATTCTCATTTCTAGAGAGTACTGTAATTGAAAGAATTGATCTGCTGTCATTGCAGGAATTTTCGAGTCCAATCGTAATATCAGTATCCTTAGGTCAATTTACATTACTATATCTATTTTACATTACTTTTGAAGGAGATAGTTGTTGTTTCTCTATCTTTGAAATTTCATTATAAATACTTGTAGAAAGATATAGATTTAGAAATTCATTCACTGTTTATTGCACATAGTAATTAATTTACTGTCATCGAACTAAATGAGGTGGATATTTCTAGGTTTTCTTTTGGTGTTATTCAGATCTCGGTTCGTTTCTCTTGAAAAGTTTTCAAAGGAAGCAAAATGTAACGAATTATGGTATGCGCTCGACACTAGCTTAATTATTCTTGTAAAGGTTTCACAATTCAAAACTTTTGTCTTAGAACAATTTCTTATGATATTTAAAAGTGTTTTCGGTAGCTACATATAACATTTTTCAGTTAACTACTTTAGCAATTCTTTAGTATATTTGTTTATTTATAAACATTTTTTACTTTAAAATTATCAGATCCATTTTCAATATCCTATTATATAGTTATAGCACGTAGTTTTGCTTTAAATAAGTCAAGCAAATTATTTTTAAGGGTTTGATAGCTGAAAGGTTTGTGACATATCTGATTTAACTTAATTTTCATGAGTATTTCAGATAATTTATTTAACATGCATTGTAGACCTCTATTGATTACTTCATAATTTTATTGATTTGCTTGGCCTTTCATCTCAAAAAAGATACTATTTATGTTGAAATCATTCAAAGGTGCTTTTTTAAGTAATGCTTTACATTATACAGAACCAAAAAATACCGTGGAAGCAATTTTCGCACCACGTCAATGTGTGCGTGAGAGGACTTTCAGCCTTGTCTTATTTAACATGCAGGAGTCCCGTTACAAGACGAGCTTTTAGTGGCTTCAGGACTCGAACCCACGACTCGACACAATCAGCAATGGTCATTAGCCTAAGACTATGACCACGCGGTTACCGCGACCATAGAAACAATGGAATATGTTAAATTCTGAAGTCTATCTTAAGTATATAGTTTCAGGTTTCATTTAAAACAAGACACTCAAACAAAACAGACTAAGAATTAAATAAATAGTTTTTTTTTTAACTAAATAATATACTACATCTCAGCTAAGGAGATATGACGAAAAGAATCCTCAGCTAGAAGTAAATAAAGGTCCAGTGTTACAGAATTAGGAAGGAAATGTAAGTTACAACTAAATTAATTCGCGAATTTAAAAAAAAAAAAAAAAAAAAAAAAAAAACATATATCTAGATTCGATGTTCGCCTAGTTAAATCCGCTACAACTCAGTAATTGGCAATATTTTATTGTTGAGAAGTGCGATTCTCAACTTCTGCTTCTTCAGTTCAAATCATCAGTCGTTCCTCTTACACTATCAAGTAATCCACTCAAATTTACAAAGATCTCAATAACATAAATGTAATAGGTGTTTTTGACCGTTAAAATTATAGCTAACTTTATTGAAAAATTGCAGTACAAGACAATATATGATATTAAATCGTGAGCTCTGTAGTAGAAACTAATCACACGAAGAAATTCAATAATCAGTTTTACTACTGAATATTATTTAGAATAAAACACTGATTAAAAAAATATTTCTTACCAAAATTTAAGTGTGTTACATTTAACTTCAGTCTTATATTAACACAAAAGAGAAATATAATAGCATAAAAAATTACGGAACATATTTGCATAGGCTTTACTCAACACAATTTTTGGTTTTGTTAATTTGTTTTAATATTATTAATACTTCTTTATCCTGTGATACGGTCTGAATTCGGGGGGGGGGGGGAATGAATCCAAATATGTCTTATAAATTTCAATTTATTTTATTTCAATGTAACTTGCTCTAAATTAATCCTTGAAGGAACCTTGAAGACGGAACATTTGTGTGGATCCTTGAAATAGAAGCATCTAACGTACACGAACGATGTCAACTTTTCACATCAAAAGTATCAAAGCAGACGATAAATATCAAAGTATGCAACAAATTATTAAAGTTTACTATAACATTCTGATCAGATATTAAAATTTAAGCAGACGATAAATTATTAAGACAATCGATAATATCTTGTTTAAGTATTAAAATGTAAGCAGACGATAAATTATTAAAGTTAACAATAAATTACTATCGATAAATTCTGTTCAGATATAAAAATTTAAGCAATTATAAATTATTAAAGTTGATAGTAAATTGTTTCTGTTATCGATAATATTATGTACAAATATTAAAATTAAAGAAGACGATAAATTATTAAGTTGTGATAATAAAATGTTTAAGCAAGTGGTATATTATATTATGAAATATATCTTCCCAAAAATGTACCTGTTATTGTCATAAAATAAAAAGAAAAGTTATTTTTACACGGGTGTTAATAAATACTTCGAACGTGATCTACATTTATTCCTAAGTAACTTGATCTATAAATTAATCCTTGAAGAAACTTAGAAGACGAAACATTTGAGAAGATCCTTGAAATAGAAACATTCTAATGTACAAGAGCAATGTCAACTTTTCTCGCAAAAGCTTCTGTTATCAAAATGCTTAATAACAGAAGCTGTGTCTTACAGCGTTCTGGAATAAATATGATTCGAATCATATAAGGGGAATTTTAAAAAAAAGAAATAATCGCAATAAAGTCGAACAGTTAAATTACTGGAGGAATATTTATTACTTGTACTATTTCATTCAATTTGAATTTCGTTGAAATAACCAGCATAGCACTGAGATGGTACATAAATTTTAAGGAGAGAAACTAGATCAAAAATATTGACCTCCTGATCTCGTTGTGGTTCAGAATTACAAGATCTGTTACCTTTTGTACGTGGAGCAGATATAGTGCGCAACTGACAATAGAAAACTGACTCAATCAGGAAACCAACTGAAGCAAAGAAGCTCTGCTTTAATCCTTCACAATTAACTAAATAATTTTTTAAGAATATTTTCAACTTGGTGTTTTTTACCTATGCTAAGAATATTTATATTCTTAGGATTGTGGATCATGACTCACAGGGGAATCGCTATTTTGTATTTGGGTCACTTACTTTTTCCCAATTACATTGGAGGTAATTAAAACTTTGAAAGGCATTAAAAGCAGATGAAAAATTGTATCTGTTATACTTTTGAAAAAGGAAACAATGTCGAGAGAATATTAGTAAATATTTATATGAATATTAAATGTTTATTTATCCTAGCAAAGCCACTTAATTAATTTTCTCTTAATCATTTATATAAATGAAAAAAAAAAACTTTCTTAATTGGAAGTGATGCAAAATAACTACAATATATGTCGTTATTTATTTCAAATTAATCAGAATGTATAAGCCTTTTAAACACTGTTGACGTGAATGAAGTAATTGAAACTTAAAATAGCATGTTGCTGATAAATTACAGCTGTCATAAGCAAACAATTACAATTTTAAACAGTCATACGTCAAGCGGCTGACTGATATTTGAATATTTATAAGCTAATTTGGTCATTAAAAAAATAATGCTGTAATAGATCTTTCAAAGTGTCAGGAACATATTCAAAGATGTTTCAAAAAGACTAGAACAACATAAGACATTTTAAATTACTTGAATTTGAAACAAAAAAAAAAAAAAAAATTACGGATTTGTAAGAATGGGGAGGTCACATTCTGTAGATTCGCAAAAATTTATTACAAAAATTAATCTTTCATCTTCTACAATAATATTATTAAAAATAATTTTATAATTTAAAATTAAGACATAAGGTGTCCCATTTTGCATTATTTATATTTAATTTCATTTAAAATAGTATATTAATTTTAAATTATATCTACTAAAATATATTTATTTTAGTTTAAACATTAATAAAATGACAATTCATTTCAACACTTTTTTAAAAAATAATACACTAATATGTATGTTATATTATACTTAATTAAAATTTTTAATCTACTTAATGCTCAAGAGTTCAGGAAAATTTAACGAATTCATAATGTATAGAGCAATTTTAGCACATTGAAAGTGATGGTTGAATATATTTGTTCTAAATCTAAAAGATATTGACTAATAATTAAAAATAAAATCTTTCAATGATTTTTTTTTTTTGTTTAATAACTGGTTCATCGATACAAAAAATATAATAGATTGCCAAATGAACTTCTTAAAAATTGTTGTATAACAACAACAAAATTGCATCAATGATAAAATAAAGAATTTTTAATAAGGGCTTAAGGCTTATATATCTATAAAGTAAGAAGATAAGTTACGGAAAAACAGGGCTCTGTTAATTCTTAGCAGGCCAAAGATTTTTGGATATATCCTGCTCGTTCTAAGACATGGGTATCAAATTAAATTTGCACGTTCGGCAAATAAATATAAACAATACAATAAATAAATAAAAGGGCCCTAATTCTTATGGATTCCAAGCTTTGCATTAGTTGAGCCTTACTAGTAATACAGCTTGTCTCAAGGCGGAATATGAGGGCAGACATTAAACTGAAAAGTGGATTTAAGTAAAACAATAAATGGAGTTTCGACAGTTATACTTTCAGACTGAAGTGAATTTATGTTTAGAATAACTAAGATTTATTTACTCCAAGGATGTTAAATATCTTTCTCTGTTAATTTTAAATAAAAAAATTTAACACAAAGGGTATCCATCTAATATGAATGAAATCAAAAAGAAAAAAAAAGTTTATTTTGTTTGAGTTATATTTCTCTACATATTTTTTTATTTGGATGAGTAGTTAATTCACAAAATTTAATTTTAATACCTTTAAGTTTATTTTATAATACCAGCTATATATCATTCCACTACGATCTTTTAATTTTTGAAGATCTCTAGTGAGAAAGAGTTACACTTTTTTTTCTTTTGCAATAATAAAAATAGATAGGTTTTCTTGATAAACTCCGAATATATTATTATAAATAATTAGGTTTTTCTAATTTAATTGTTTATTTAATCATCTGTTTTTAATTATTCAGATAAAGAATAAAAACAAATTTCCACTAATTCATTCTTTAATGCTCTTTAATTTTTAAATGACGGAAATGAATTCACCATAGTATCTACATTCTAGATTAAGAATTCACCATAAATATTATAAATATGTAATTAGTCGGTCATGACTGTGGGATTGACTTTTTTTTATCATACATATCATGTTTCACACTCCCATTTCAGATCAAATCAATCCCCGTTTTTAAATGCATTTAAATCCTCTTTTCTTTAAATGTGTGTGATAGTCAGTAAGAGAGATTTCACATAAATCCTCAGTCCCTCTTAATACATCCGTCTTTGGATAAATATAACCAACTTTTTTGGGATAGATATGTCCTAGTTTCCATTCTTTACCCTTTGATATATATTCTACATCTCACAATATTTTACTTCAAATGCACATATTTTTGCGCGTTAAACGGTTGATCTTGATCTTTTGTTCCAGTTGAGTTGATAGCCGGGAACGCTTCTCATTTCCGTTATTTATTAAAGGTGAATGATATCCTGTTTTGCAAACACAACTCCTCTTATCGATAAAATTTGATTTTACGTAGACCGATAACCTAGTATTTCCATTATAAGCAATATTGAAGTCAGAGTTCAGAGATGAAGAAAGTAAATTGTTCCCAAATTCATTGCGGACGAATGGTGCATACAAAATTAACAATACACTCTGATGAGAGCTCATAAAATATTTGATCTAGCACCAATACAAAAATGAATAATGGGATAAAATTAACCAAGAGATAATGATCAAGCTATTGCTGTGTGCTTAGTTGGACATTCAGGTTATCTAAAAATATAACTCAGTTTACTTGAAATTTGTTAATCGTTAAAAGCCATAAGTAATTCTGGTAGTTTGCATTTATTTATAGTGAAGGTCCCCGCACTTGTTAACATGATTAATTGCTTTTCGTATAAATAAATATTTGCATACCAATCAATTAATTTTAAATCATAAAAATGACAATAAACATTATGATAAATTATTATGATCGATAATTTTTTGAAATGACACGTAGAAATCTTCGAAAACTGTAAATTAGTTTTCTTATACGTGTGTTATAAATATTTCGAGTTAGCAAAAGAACTGAAATGTGTAGCATACATAATCAAAATAGCTTAAAAAAACTGATTGATTTTCGTAGAAATATCAAAACGGTTACATCATATCTGAGATAATTTCTGGATATGCCAAAAAATTTAAAAAAGAAACGTTTTTGAAAAGACAAAAGTTTATTTTTAGCATTAATATAATATTATGTACGTAACATGTTAACTCGGAATCTTTTTGTGCATCTCATAGTACTTAGTTATCTCTATGTAAGCCTAACTCTTTCTCGCTCTCTTTTCCCTAAAGAATTATAATACTTAAAAATTTTTAAAAAACTGTTTTTTACATTGAACTTTAAGAGCTATGTTCATTTAGCATTCAGGTGGCCATGGTAGTCTAGTGGCCATGGTCGCAGACTCGCGGATGCGCAGTTTCCATTGAGACATGGGTTTGAATTCTGAAGCCACTTAAGACCCGCCATGTATTGGGGCAAATGCACGTTTAATCTGGTCAAAACCCCAAATCCTCCCGTTGGCGTGGTGTGGCAATTTAGAGAGAAGGTGCAGACTCAGGTGTTGTCCTCTTCACTTGACCGTAGATCAAAATTATGAAGTCCGTCGCCAATAGCCCTCGTGTTGCTTCTCAGAGTGACGTTAATAAGCAATCACATTTAGCATGTAGAGACATGACTGAAGCAAGATTTAATGTATTTTCCGTTTTATATATATACTTACGTAGCAAGTTTTAAGAATAACTTTTTATAATATATATCATATATTAATATTTTAGCACTTATAAAATATCTAATACGTGTAATTTTTTTCATAGGTAATATGCTTACTTTGTACAAGGAAATTCTGATCTTAACAGTTCTGGTGCATTTTCTGTCTGTGGAAGGGCTTGAAGCTATCATAACGCCTCAAAATACAGGCTCCCTTCGTCCAGGAAAATTGTTCATGCAGTTGTTGACTGAGCCAGATTCTCTCATAAGACTTTTTGAAGGATTTAATCTCTCTTTTCAAATGTTGCGACATTTGGGAAGAACGGCTCCAGCTCTTCTGCGTTTACCATTTGATAAAAATTTCTTATCAAGTTCCTACGATCATGTAGGTTTGGATCACTGGAGAAGACCCTACTATTCAAGAATGCCTACGATGTTTTCTGAAGAAGCGCCAAGGTACATAAAAACGGCTCACAACGAGTACCAACACCGGACATATCGTGGAAAATTGCTGATACCTATGCAGTTTTGAAATGTAGAATCGTTCATTGGAAGACATTTTTATCCGCTCTGAGCTCAACTCTTAAGATTTATAAGTATTTACTGGAAACCCTGCATGATACACAGACTATAATCATAAAAATTACATGTTGCAGTGTTATACGCAATTAAGACATTGCACCCAAAGCAAGATTAGTCTGTAAAAACTTTTTTTTTTAAAAAGAAAGATATAATACTACTTTTAATTCATGATTAAGAGATATATGATTATTACAAAAATGATTGGTTAAACATATCACTCAAGGTTTTCTCATCATCACTACCTTAACCACCAATAATCCAATATGATTTTTTTTTTTTTTTTTGCGAAATAACTCCAGCTTTTGAGTTTTTTTTAGCAATATTGTCAGCTTTGGTTTATTGGTTTGGTTTTGGTTTTTGAGCTTCGGTTTGGCTTTACGTTATTTGGTATTGTTGTTCCTTTCAAATCCAAGATTTTTGCCACATACGCTCTTTCGCCCTTTTTATACGAAGATTTAAATCCATCTTGCAAAGTGAAATGTCCTTCAAGAAAGGATTTCTTTTTAAAGAAAACTTCTGGTAAATTTTATTTAGAAATACGCAAATTAATTTTAAGAAAAATCAATTTCTTTTAAATAAACCAAAAAGCAATGATTCATTCTTTGCTGTGTACAGTATCTCAAATATTTGTCGTAAATATTGTTAGGTAGAAATTTTTTCCAATAGTCTCAAACCGAATTGAAGGAAAACAGTATTGTAAAAATGCTATGTGATACGATAATATCAGTTGTACATAAAATTTCATTTTAAAGAATATTTATCTCCACGTTAGAAAATACATAGTAACAGTAGTGTTACGTAACAGACGGTGGCGAATATGTATTGGATATAGATGTATCCTATATTTACGATATAAGTAAGCCTAAATATACGATATGAATTCTACTCTGCTGTTAAAATAAATTTTTATTCGAATATTTCTTGCTGTAATTAAGTTGAAAAATTGAACTACTTATGTAAAAATTTTAATTTAGCCCATTTTCTTATGTTATATTTATCAAGCAATAACATGTACTGTATTAAGTTCAGCTGGACTAAACATACTAGATACTTTTTTGATGAAATAAATTTCTTTAAATGATTGTTTAACGGGAAAATTAAAAAAACACCTTTAAAAATCCTATGGATTAATTTAGCTTAAAAAATCAGCATTGCTTGTTTTTGTTGGTGTTGTACAATTAAAATAAAAAAATAATTTTGCTATAAATGACTCATTCTTACACGATTCAATCAAAGTTATAGACTATTTTATTTTACAACTTTTCTTTACTCGACTTTTTTTTATTCTTACAACCTTTATTTAACAACATTCACTCTTACATATAAAACCATACAGAACTTTTACAAATTTTGGAAAACATTTTTTAATTTTAGAATATTAATTAACGAAGTGGGTGAATATATAGAGTTTTTTCTTGGACTTATAAGGGATGTAATTTTAAATGTAACACTTAAGACTTGACAAATGAAAATATTTTCCTATTGTATATACCAGGTGTCCTCAAATTATTATTGGGATTTCTTAACCTAGAAACTTTTTACTAAGGAACATGACGAAATATATTATTACAAACTCGTAAAGTATAATTTAATATTTTAATAATAATACAAAGTTACACATGCATATAAAATTGATTTTATTGATTAACTTTGCACTTAGAAGCGACACGAGGGCTATTGGTGGTATAAAGTTACAACTCAAAACGTTATAAATCAAATAAAAATAATTATCAAACTTTTATTAATTTTAAGATTTAATCAAATTCATCCAAAATTTATTATACATATATATATATATATATATATATA
>BMAW01040021.1:1103918-1166732 GCA_019974015.1 Nephila pilipes
TATATATAAATATGACCACAAATTTAGATAGTTCACTAGTAGCAGATTTTCGAAGCGTATATCACAAGACGGAGCTCAAGTTCCCACAAAATATTCTCTAGAATTTGCAGTGTAACCATTTTGGATCGCATCACAAATTCTGAATTCATACACAGAGCTATGCTCAACTTGAAATGAAGCTGTACAGGGGTATTGTAAACAATATCTTTGACATAGCCCCAAACAACGTCGGAAATCCAACCAATGGCTTACCAACGTCGGTTAACGAACGGAATAGGATAATCTGAAGGCGGAGCTTTCGTGTACGTATTCCTGAAGCGACGTTGTGTTGCGGAAACAGATTTTGTCTCGAAGAACCATAACATGCGCACTGCTTTCTCTTGTGCACTCGCGCCATTTGAAATCTCATGTCTAAGCCTAACATAGTGTGAGGCCACCAGAGTCGCCACACAAAATAGAAGAGTACACATAGCAGAAAACTGAGTTCCATTTTAATGGTTTACCTGCCACGAAAAAAAAAAATATTCGAAAATTACTTAAATTTGTATTTACGAAAAAATCTTGGAGTTGTACATTACGAATATATGTAATATTTTTCGTAACGATCTTTAATCAAAAATTATGAATTAAGGAGACTTCGACAATAATTTACAGACACACACACACACACATATATATATATATATAACTTAAGCAACAGATGTCTTTTTTGCCATAAGTACACGTGAAATCATCTGAGAGATATGAAATTCAGAAATGAGAGACAGCATTTTGTAATTAAACAATGACGAAAGCACTGTTGCACCAAAAATGAATACTATGCATATAGTATGGAATCAAATAAAAAAAAGACTTTATTAAACTCACAGTTTCGTTACACATTATAGTTTGTCCAAGAGGAAGAACAACAAGCAGATGTCCCTTTGTATGGGATATGTCCTGCCCTTACTGCAGTGGTTGTTTTGCATCGTCTCTCCATACTCAGTACCAGATTTCCCAACAGTTCTTGAGTTAAGAGTACCCATTCCTCAATCAGCATCTGTTTCAGTTGTTGGGTGTTTCCCGGAGGATGTAATCGTACAGCAAGGCGTCTCCCCAACGTATCTCACATATGTTTTATAGAATTTAAATCATGAGAGAACGCTGACTAATCTATTCGAGTGATATCTTCACTTTCCAGTAGCTGCTGAACATCAGCAGTCCAGTGTGGCAGAACATTGCCATCTATAAAACCGAAGTCAGCTCCAAGAGCACCGCGGAACAGATGCACATGACAAAGGATCACCTCCTTACAATAGCGATCTCCAGTTACAGAACCTATGTCGAAAACGTAGAGCTCAGTCAGCCTATTCAGCATAATGCCTCCCTAGACGACAACTCCAGGACCACGGTAACGGTCTCTTTCCGTGATATTACTGGAATGAAATCGTGTACTGACTTCTCTCCAAGTCAACTGGCGTTGATAATTGCTTGTAGCACTGAAACGACTCTCATCCGTAAAGAGGACATGACTCCATTGATGAGATGTTCAGTTTTTGTGCTACTTACACCACTCTAAATGGCGCCGCCGATGACCAACTTTCAAAGAGATGCCGCGTTCAGGAAGGCGGACAAAAAGGCCACCTTTGTAAAGACGTCTGGTCAAAGTAAACCGCGACACTTGTCGCCCTGTTGCTGAGCACAGTTGCTAGCAATGGCGCTTGCTGACTGGTATCGGGCCCTTTTCGCATGCAGGACGATATATCGGTCATCCACCACAGTTATTTTCCTAGAGTGGCCACCACCAACCTTTCTAACAGCTATACATATGGTTTGGAAGGCTTTCCAAGCTCGCGAAACGACACTTTTGTTGATTCTGAACTCTTCAGCTACACTGGTCAAACTACACCCCTCCTCCAGCTTTCCGATCATTCTTCTACATGTTAAGTCACCCAGGTGATTTATTCTAGCCATATTTCAAGAAAGAACTCACTTGAACTTGCAGCGAAAGTCTTTAATTGCTCTTCCGTTCTTCCTTTCATTGTGGTATTGAGCTCTGCACTCCGACCTCAATCGTTTTGCGTACACTCACGTCACCTATTATGTTTTGTTCCTGACATTTGCATACGCATCACCTTTCTACTGAATTGCGTGTTCATTGTACTGATCGTAATAACCCCTTTTCTGCAATATCATGGCTATCTGCTTAAAATTTACATTATTGCTAAAGTTTTGCACACCAGCGTATGTTTATATATATTACTGATGGTCATTAAAATTGCAACACCACGAAGGAATGACCTGATGAACGTCAAAATTGCATGAACGGAAGAAGAGGTTAAGATATGCAAATGATTAGTATATCAACCCATTTAGACGATATAGGAGGGAGAAACGACATCTGAAGCACTGCATAAAATAAAAGTTGTGTAGTGTATTTCTCATTCGGGGAGTGCTTTGTAAGGTCGGATTTTGGGTGAGTCTTTACTTGGCGCGGTTGAAGATTTTTTCGAAACGTGCCAAGATCGCCAAACTGAGCAATTAACGTTCCCATGTGGTAGTCATCCAATTGAGACTACGTCACATTCGATGACATAGAAAAGAGTCTGAGAAAAGTAGAGTAATAAGGCTTATTCCTCTGCTATATAAAAAAGTTCTAATTACAATTATATCTTTTGTAATAATTATATTTTAAAAATGAATTATTTGCACCGGTTTTGAGCTCTGCTACATAAAAGAAATTCTAATATTTATTTTATACTGATAGTACCGGGTGGTTATAATTAAAGTTACACTATTCAGAGGCCTGCAGAATCAGTTCTGCTTATCGGATTTTGATGAAACTTGGAATATAGTTAGTTAGTGTATTGAAAATATTAATCTCAGTATCTTCAATAAATAAGTACACAAAATAAAATGTATTTAATTTGTTAAAAAATAATAATTCTATAATTTGAGATGTTAACGGGCAGTAAATTTTGAATCCAATAACATTTTTTACATTCGTTAGATAAATGTTTTTCAGCGTAATAAAATATCGCTTGATCACATTTTCATTGCCGGCTTTGTGAAATAGTTCATATAAAATACTTCTCAATCACCCCTTTCGAAAATCCTACTTTTAAGGAGTCGAGCACTTTTTCGGTCGTCAAGAATTTCTGGATTTATATTTATCTGGAAGCGAGTGATTTTCAATATCTTTGTTTGTTGAATTTCATTAACTGCAGCAGTAAACTAATTTTCCTATGCTGTTCACTAAAGATTTTCTTCCGGCAAACATTTTTTCCTTTATTTTAAATCGCGTATGGTATCACTTGTACGGTATTTATATTTACTTCCAAATAACATCTTTAGCTATTAATTCTTGTTTTTTTTTAAAAAAAATTATACAAAAGATTATCAGTGTTATATATTAAATCAGTTGTGAATAAATACAAAATTCAACTAAACAAAATTCAGTGAAGTATTTGATCCTTCCGAAGAATATGAGGCTAATTTTCTTCAGTAATTAAATGATAATAAACAAAAAAAAAAAAAAAAAAAAACTTAATTTCATTGTTAAAGCAATAATAATTAGTAGAAAAAAATCATAGATTTTAGATAATAAGAAATAGGAAATTACTTAAATGACTTGTAATCCTGATTTTTAAGCAACTCCATATTCCAGTACTAACGGTAATAAAAAAAACCGCAACTTTTAAAAAACTTTAGCTCATTTCTATTCGAATCAATTTACTTTAATTTAATTTCTATTTACTGTTAATTACATAACTTAATTTACTTTTTCAAAATAGTTTGGATTCCTTTAGAATATTTTTTTATCTTTAAACGGTTCGTTTTAATAGCGGCTTATTTAAAATATCAAAGTAAACTTTGATATAAACAACAAGAAGATGACTGGAGTACAGCTTAGCCAACAACACTTTTCAGGAAACAAGATAGTTTGAAAAATGGTGAATGTCCAGAAAAAACAGTGTGTTACTACGCAGAGATTTTTCCCGTGGATCGTCTTGCGCAGGGTTGCTACAAACTGGTTCCTCTAAAGGACAACGCTTTGGCGATCAACCTTTTACGAGAAATGAGAATTTGGAAAGGAAAATCTTCAACCCCGTAAAGTAAAGACTCCCCGGATTTTGCTCAGAATATCATTTTATGCCTTGAATATGAGTAAGAACTGCTTACCAGCAAGTGTCGGAATTTGATAATGGCAGGATCTTTGGTATCAAGAGAGTGGATTATCGTTTCGTGATATCGCCATTGCACTAGTCGAAATCTAACCACTGTCATACGAATAAGGAATCAATGGGGGGGGGGTGAAGGTCATACTAAATGGCATGAAGGATCGTATGCCCGAAAGGATAGACATATTGTGAGGCCGGCATTGTAAAACCGTATAACCACATCACGGACCATTAGTCTGAAAATGGGCATGTTTGCAGCACGCACAGTACACGCCTGGTTCCACAACGGCTGCAGCAGCTTAGACTGTCAACACGACGACCATTACTTCGGCTCCCCTTCACAATGCAGCTTAGAGAGAGACGACGACTGTGGTGCACCTAATGACAAAGCTGGATACAGGAGAGGCACAATGTCGTCTTTTCAGACGAGTCCCGGTTCTGCGTGTAGGATTGTGATGACCATATAATGTGGCTGGAAGCTCCAAGGAGACCACTTATCACCTACTTTCATTCGATATCGGATGGAGGGCGTGCACCTAGTGTAATTGTTTGGGCAGACATTGGGTACACGACACACATATCTCTAGTTCGGATCGACGGTAATCTGAACTCAGATCGGTACATTTCTGACATCTTTCGTCAAGTGGATGTGCCCTTTCTTCGAGGCCTGTCAAACGCCATCTTCCAACAAGATAATATAATACTATATGTTGCACGTAGTCTTATGACCTTCCTCGATACACAAAGTATTCGATTGTTGCCCTGGCCTGCACAGTTTCCAGATCTGTTGCCCATTGAAAACATCTGGTCATGGGTTGCTAAAGACTGGTCCGCCACCCCTCTCCAGCTAATACGGCTGATGAAGTGTGACATAGACTTGAAACAGCATGGAATGAGTTGCTCATTTCTGTCATCCCGACTCCATACCTAACCGGGTAAGGGTCGTTTTAGCTGTTAGGGGTGGCAGATGTTTCTACTGTTTTCGCACCCCTGTAAACCCTCAAACTGCTTGCAAACTTAATCATTTTTCTTATATATATGTGTGTGTTATAGAGTTAAACCTTTAATTTTGTACTCTATATTTGCACATGGTATATTATTCTATTCATGCACATTGTGATATCTTATGTAAAGCTTTTCGTATATATTGGTGTTTATTTAAGATATTAATAACTTTTTAGTTGAAAAGTTTGTTTATGCTTTTGATCTCTTTTCAAATGTATCTTTTGTTTTATAAACGTTTTTTTATTAATATATTCTGTTCATGGGGGTAGTTTGTCCAATAATTCTAGAATAATCCAGCCTAACAGTCTAGAGTCTATTACAACGTTAAATGTACTATAATCCATTAATTTTTTCAAGTTTATAATTATATCATTTTTTTTTTTTAAGTTTTGTTTTCTTTTTTACGCTATTTCCTGAAATTATTTTTACGCTGAAATGGTTTTCCTTTTTGATAGTTACGGTAAATTCAATTCATTTTTGTTTTTCATTTAACTTACTTTCTTTTGGAATTTTTCAATAGTATATAATGTTTTCTCTTATAGCTAATTATGAATATTCATTTTTATGGTTTAAAGTATATCTTTCTTCTCATTGGTACAGTAATGATTTCGAACTTGTTGTTTTACTTTTTAATTATTGAGATTACTTCCTAACTTATTTTTGATTTAAGTGAAAAGATTGTCCCGCTGCACTTAGAATAGTCACCTACAACGCAGATTGCCATGTAAAGTCTTTTGTTAATTTTTCATCAATTATTAAACAATTTTTCTCTTAAGCTGAGCGTGGTTCATTATAATAAACAGAACCCGACCTCCCCATGAGGTCTCAACCTAATGAATCTGAATAAATATCCACGTAAGTAGAATTTAAAAAGTGAACTGAAACTAAGAAGAGGTTAATGGTGACTGAGGGATTTGCAGCCATTAAAAAAAGCATAGACGCTCGCCTTCACTTACAGATGGTAATTGTGAATGAGAACTTGTGAGTTCTTCTAAGTACAGACAATACTTAAATTATTAACAAGCTACGGAAATTGATATCTGACGTTATGCCTGTGTTCCGTTGTGATTGTTCCAGTGTTTCTGAAAAAACGATGCTAAAAGGAATAATAACAGACAGCTTTTACACATCTTGGATTTGTTGTGACTATTCAAGCGTTTGGGATACATCACCGCTAAAAAGAGAGATAAGTACCATCTATTTACATCTCAATGTATAAAATAAAATAAGTTTTTTTAGTGACTGAATTAACGGAACAATATAAAGGTGACTATCCTTAAAAATATTCTTCTTGTGTCAAATTTTCTCAAAAAAAAAAGGGGGGGGGAAGGAAAGAAATATTAAAACAAGAAAAAAAAATTGAGAAGCTTACCTGATTTTCAACATATTTTAATATTGAAGATAGAAAGAATTTAATATCAGATTCTCTATTCTGAATGATTTAGTATGTGTTTTAAATATGTTAAGAGTGGATACTAATGGCAATAAAGAAGAACTCCTTAATAGTATTTTTCAATCTTTATTGAATTTAAATGAATTGCAGGCTTTAAAATCGCCATCGTTTAACAGTGACGATGAGTGTTTCAATGATGAAACAGAAACAAATATCCGACTTTCAGCTTTACTCTTCCAACCATGGCGTCAGCTTTAAGTCATAACATTTCGGACGATTGTTTCAACCCTTCATTCTATTTTGTTTCAAAAGATCTCGGTAATTCACAACGTAAATTTTCTGGCTCCGATTCTTAAGGCGTAAAGTATTTTAAACAAGACTGTGAAGAATAGTTTTTTTTTTATCGTTGAATGAACAGAGCAAATAATAATAATAATAATTGCAAAAGCTTTAACTGATAGTCAGAAAAATAGTTTTCTGTATACTCAACATAATTTTACGACATGGGTTTCGTTTTAAAACGTTTTATTAGAAGAATTCATTCACCAATTAAATACTACTGAAATTCATTGGATATTAAGTAGACGTAATTTACGTCAAAATGAATCACTTTCCGAAAAATTTATTGCGATTAGAGAACTCGCAAGTCCTTCCTATGAAATTATTGATGATTCTTCATTATTTGAATATTGAATTAATTCCGTACAGGATTACCCTTCAAATAAAGCTATTTTATACGGTGCTAAATCTATTTAGAATTTAAGGAGAAACTTCGTATTTACGAAAAAGTTGAAAAGGGAAGAAATAAAAAACCCTTTCCACAAACAAATGCTCATGTTTCTCCTGAATTGAGTCGAGAACGCGACACAAACACAAGATATAACTTTACTAAGTCTGAAACCCCAAACAATAGTGCATATAATAAACAAAAAACTTCTTTTAATAATAAAATGACAGGACATATTTTTCATTTTTGTCCAGGCAAACATAAAGGTTTAAAATGAAGAATTTACACAAATTTTGGCCGTATTTCTGCAAAGTGCACTAACAAACTTATTCCAAATAGATCCTATAATTCTGTGTCTGCCATAAATCATTTTCCTCCTTTGAGGAATAAAACGGTTACTGTTGATAATAATTCATTCATTGTATTTGTCTATACGAGCAGTCAGAAAACAATTCTAACGAAAACTACATATAATGAAATTGGTTCACCACCTTTGAATAATTTTCTTCGGTCACTTATAACGTTTAGTAATGGGCACATTATACCAATTGGTAGCTGTATATACGAAATTATAATAGATAATCAGAAAATAATGGTCAGCAATTGTGTTATAAATAATGAAACTATGACGTCAGGTGCTAATATTGGCATGGATATTTTAACGCAGGCCGAAATAATAATCAACACAGACTGTATCACATTAACAAAAATTTCAGGTTTAGAAACGAAAAATGCTGAACAATTTTCGATTTCTAACATCTCAATAAATGATAAATTAGAGCTTGAAGTCGAATCAAATGTAGCAAAAACTGAACGCTATGTACTTCAAAAATCGATCACAAATAATGTGCTTTACCCAATATATTTTGAGTAAGAAATCGTTAGACGCCGGAAAAAACATAGTAGTTTGAACTTGGAAGTTTTAGCTATTGTCCATGCATTAAAAGAAGTTAGAATCTACTTCTTAGGCAAACATTTCAAAATAGTCACGGAATGCAACGCGATCGCATTGATTGAGTTGGATGACACTAAAGAAAAAAGATTCCGCACTCGAATACCAACTATGAGCATTGCATCTACAAGAATTTGATTATGAAGCAGAACATCATTCAGGCTCCATAATGAATTGCGTAGGAGTGATAAGTAGATATCCAGTTATGATCATACAAGACTGTCTCGCTAAAAAAACCAAAGCAGCGCATGAATAAGACACTGAAATTCAAACTATTAAATAACTTTTGAAAATTAGACCTTCTTCCGAAAAAATTCTTTCCTTCTTTGAAAATTAACTTCTAAAATCCGATTTTCTCTACAGATTTGTTACGGTGAAGGATTATTCGTTGTTTCTTAAAATATGTAGAACGGTTGTTATCTTCAACGCCTGCCTATATAGGGCGTCTTGTAAGGGGTGAGTGTAAGATGTCACTCTCATACAATCCCCTCAATGTCAGTGTGTAAGCGAGCGAGTTGACACTCGAAAGTAAGGATCGCAAAGTAACGCGATAAGGATTGTAAATAAGTAAAAGTTGTTATTACTATATAACCAGGTATGTTCTTTGTCTGATGATTACAGACAAAAGTTAAAGATAAGTTGAAGGAATAAAAATAAAACTAAGATTAACTAATAATCAAAGTTTATTAGCAAGAAAACTTGTTATTAAGAAAAGTTAAAGAAAGTGAGTGTATGTTTTCTACAAATCAGAAGAGGAATTTTCAACCCTGAACTGAAAGAAAAAAAAAAGTAATTAATTTTAGTTTCCTATTATATTTGAGCTTAGAAGTGATTTTTTTTTTTTGAATAACTAAGTGTATTAGAATAATATTAAATATGTCGTTCCTCTCAAAAGGACCAATTAGTCGGCTAGCATATGAACTAGGCAGAAATGTCTCT
Source organism: Nephila pilipes (assembly GCA_019974015.1). Lineage (NCBI taxonomy): Eukaryota > Metazoa > Arthropoda > Arachnida > Araneae > Nephilidae > Nephila > Nephila pilipes. The sequence goes on from BMAW01040021.1 coordinate 1,113,095, forward strand.
TCGGACACTTCTTATCAAAAAATAAGAGCAATCATATTTGATAGCGAGTACTACGAAGAAAATTTCACGGAAGTTGCAAGAAGATAATTAAAGACAGAATTGAAAAGGAAGAATCGGAAAAAAATAGATAAGAAGAGACAATTAACAGTTTGTTAATAACAAATTCTTACTCCAATTCCAATTTTTCAAATTCCTATTTTGATAACTTTAAAGTTAATTTAGCTGCGCGTAGAGCTTCAAATATTTTAATCAATTTTTCGATTAATTCTTGCCTTGAAGCTCTACGCGCAGATAAATTAACTTTAAAGTTATCAATATGGGAATTTTCAAAATCAGAAGTGGAGTATTGAGTATTTGTTATTAACAAACAGGGAATTAAACCAGGAACAAGGAAGGTGGAAGTAATATCTAAATTCCCTCAACCGAAAAATTTGCATGAAATTAGACATTTTCTCGAAATAACAGGTTTTTTTAGAAGATTCATTCAAAATTACGCGTTTAAAGCCAAACTTCTGACTCAATTGACAAAGAAAAATATAAATTTTAAGTGGGAAAAAGAGCAAAAACAGTCGTTTGATACATTGAAAAACGAATTGGCATATCAGTCCATTTGTGTCCTTTTATAACCCCTAAGCAAAAACTGAAGTTCACACAGAAGCGAGAGCGGATGGGATTGCTGGCATATTACTGCAGCTTGGATGTGATGATAAGTGACATCTCGTTTATTGTGTTAGTAAGAAAACTACTGAGGCTAAAAGAAAATATCATTTAAGTAAATATGAGTTAATGGCGATTGTGTGGACATTAAAACGACTCAAACAATTTATTTTGGGTATAAACTTTACAGTTGTAATAGACTATCAAGCTTTAATTTATATTAATGCGAAAAGGTCAAATAATCTCCAAATTGCTCGATGGAGCATTATTACACAAGAATATAGCTTTGAAGTTAAGCACAAGCCAGATGTTAAAATGGCTCGCGTTGATGCAGTGAGCAGAGGTCCTGTTTCGGAATCAGACGACACTGTGACAAGTTTTATTGGGAGAAAACTTTGAAGTAAGTCTGACCTTAAGTGAAGATGAACAAGTTCTGATTATTCAAAATGCTGATAAAGATTTGAAAAAATTAATAAACATTTAAAAAAGAAAAGTATGAAAAACAGACAAAAAACAGATAAGCAATTATGTTTTCAAAAGAAATAGATTATATAGAAGAGTTAAGGGGAAACCACTTTAAGTAATCCCAAAAAGTATGAGAAAAAGCACAGCAGTAAAATTTTATGAATTGATTCGACATTTTTCTATTGATAGGAGAATCAACAAAATAAAGTAGTTGTATTTGTTTCCATACATAAAACGATACTTAAAGAGACATATATCTATGTGCTTTGATGTTTAGTGATGGGGGGGGGGGTGCCATCTCAGGTGTCGTCCTCGTCACTTGACCATGTTTCAAAATTACGAGGTCCGTCGCCAATAGCCCTCGTGTTGCTTCTAGTGCAACGTTAATAAAAACTAAACTAAATTGAGATTCCTGGAGGTAAACAGCAGGGTTTTTTACATCTAATCAAACCCGGGAAAAGACCTATGTATATAGGTGTACAAATAGTCCCATATGTGAATCATATAGGACTATTTGTGAAAGGTGCTCAAAGCAATCAAGATCTAGTGGTCATCATTGACAACTTTACGAGATTTACCTGACTTTTTTCCTGTGTAGAACACCTCTTCGCAAATCGTATTAAAGACATTGGAAAATTTTTGTCATAAAATTTGGGATCATCTGACTGAATCATCAGTGATAAAGGCTCATGGTATACGTCGCGTCAATTCGAACATTATTGCCACAATAATGAAATAAACCATATCCTGAATTCTACACAACATCCCATGGACAAAGGAATGGTTGAACAAGCTAACAGGACAATTCTCTCTACCACAACATCAACAGAGTATTCTCGTCACAAAAATTGGGACTTGGAAAATAAAAGAAACAGAAAGAAATTCGAACAATGTCGTTAACAATGTAACTGATGAAACTCCATTTGAAATAATGCATGTGGATATTTCCCAATGTTCAATCCTGGTATACTCCGGAAAATTGCAGATGAAGACGCCAAAATGGGGAATTACCCAAAATAATTCCAAAGATAAACACATAGTGTAATTAAGAATTATTTTTTTTTTTTAGTTTTTATTAACGTCGCACTAGAAGCAACACGAGGGCTATTGGCGACGAACCTCGGTAAAGTGACGAGGACGACACCTGAGCTGGCACCCCCTCTCCTAACTTCCATACTACGCCACGGGAGGACTTTGGGCCCGACAGATTTAACGTGCATCAGCCCCGGCTACACGGCGGGTCTTTGGCAGCTAAGGATCGAACTCGCGACTGAACGAAAACCGCTAGTCACAAATCCGAAATCATGACCACTAGGCTACCGCAGCCTATACATAATAGATAGGATTTATTCCAGGTAAATGAGAAGGCAACGGAATGTGTTGGATTTTTCTTTTCCAAGAAAGTCGTTGATCAGAATCGAACGGTGACAAGACGCGTTATAACCAATAAATTTTAGGTCAGGACTGATAACACCTTGAAACATGCAAACATAACACTCAAGAATTTCAGCCCTATCTTTTTAGTTATCACATACTATTAATGTCTGTTCGGCAGTCCATTCTGATGCCAGCCTACACCATGATTGCCTTTGAAAGATAACGATGCTTTTCTATGTTTCCTGAAAGAAAACGAATTCTGCGTTCTTGCCATAGCGTTAGCCGATGAGGATCAGAATTCAGACTAGGCGAGATTCGCCACTGAACATAACATTGACTCATGTTCCAAACTCCAATGTAAAAGAGCGCGTTAATGCGAGAGGTATGTAGACGCTGGCCATCTGGCCTAGAGAAAAATATGAATGAGTTTCCTGTAAATAGTTTTGTCTGGAAACTCCCGTGAGGGTTGCGAGATATTGGTCTTGGCCGACCTGGTACTGGTCGTCGATTAACGTTTACGTTACTTTTGTCTTTGTGGTCATCATTCGCTTTGTTTAATCCTTAACAACACTCTATAGCACAAGTTGCTCGAAAACTGTCTGGACTGCTTAAGCCGAGTGAGCGTGTTTATCCCCATTCTGACTTGCGCATGAAGACGTCGACTGAAATGCTTTGGATAAAGCAACAGTTTATTCTGCACAAGCAATTTCGAACAAATCCGCCAATATTTTTTTTTTCTCTAAATTTTACGAATTATGCTTTTAAACAACAGTGTATGTTTATGACACCTGTGGGACTGAATCTGTGAACTTTAACAGGGCAAGAGCCAGATATGGTTATGCTGCACCAAACAAGGCATAATTTTGCTCTAGACGTTTGAAAAAATGGAAAAGATACAAAATGGTCGACAGGAAGGAGGATTGAAAATAAAGATGAATTGCTAGTGCAGCTCCCTCCCCCATATTTACCAATTAGTAAACCCAATGGAAAAGAGCTGTTACTATAGATATAATTTATAATTGTATGAATACGAAGTTACAAAAAATAGTTGGTCTGTGTACTGTAATCCAAGGAAGAGCGACCAATAAACAGTCAGAATTACATATAAATATATATACATATATAAGCTGTTTTGGGAAAATATAAACACATCCTAACCTCTGACATTTGAAATAGCACAGAGGTTTCAGAATGCAGTCATATATAAAAAAAAAAAAAAAAAAAAAAAAAAAGGAAATACCCTTTACAAATACCACAATTGTCATAGATTCAGGACTAAACTCTTATAAATGTATTTATAGTGAGTTTGATTGATATATTTGTGATTCAACATAATTAACTTGCAAAGCAAAATTCTCATAGATATTGCTCTTCGCGTAATCAGATTTCTCATCGTGAGAAGAACCACCTACTCTTAAACATTAATTATTTAATGTGATTATGAAAAAGAAATGAATAGTAATAATACCAATTTTTTTTTTACATACTTGGATTCCTCATGTCATAAAACCCTTAAATCCAAAATTTCACTAATTCCTTCCTATACTTTAAGAAATGTTTGGCTGGATTTGAATGAAATTAGTAAGATAAGCTATTTAGACCATTCTCTACCTAATTATATATATATATAAAACTTCCATAGTGGAAAGATTGTATTTTAAACATTCGTTATAATCACAATTTTATCAAACTGCAATAAGAATTGAGAGTCAAATTTAATTTTATTCATTTTTGATGATTGTATGGTAATATTTTGTAAAATTTTTACAATTATTCAAATCAGCTGTATTTGTTAAGCTTAAGACCAATCATGAAATCGAAAGTAAAATAAATAAATATATAAATAAAAATATTAATTTTAGATTTAACTGAAAATTGTTTCATTATTAAAATAATTAACTGTACTTTAAATTGTGCTCAAATAACATCAAAAATTGTCACAATCCCAAAATATACCCAACAGTAGCTATAGGATTTTAAAATAAATTCAGTGTCACTTTAAATGAGTTTTTTAAGTAAACTTTTGAAGAGAGTACAAATAACAAAATTAACAAAGTAAATTGAAAGGAAATGAATGAGAAATAAATACATTTTTATAGCAAATATCTCTTTATTTGTATGGAACATATTAATGGCAGAATAAAGAAAATCTTTAAATTTGCAATGGTTATAACAGAAAACCCAATCCAAAATTTAATAAGTGCACTAAATTCAAGTATTGGCAACTAAAAAACGATATTCAATCTTGAAAGAAATAATTTCATGTATATAAGGTAAAAGACAAATTGGTTAGAGTAGATTAGGACAGTAATAATGCTTCAAACAAACATTTACTAGGAAAGAAAAAGACATTACTGAAAACATGTGCATAATATGCCACACAGCTACAAAATGTAATATAGTGAATTCCTCACATACCATTTCAGAACTTAACATATATATTTCTTATTACTGTCAAGATCACAAAATCTAAGTATATCATAAATTATTTCATAACAAATGATAAAAACAAAACACAGTCTAGACTTCATTTCAAAAAAATTAGTCAAAAAGGGGAAATTAAATAAGAAACCTTTAAAGTTTCAAAAACTAAATTGGAAAAATTCATCAAGAAAGCAGATAACAATTGCTCATTTTCAAGCACATCAACAAACTAAAGTACAAAATAAAAAGTATAAACTACATAATAAATAAATCAAGGAATTTATAGAAAACTCTAAACTTTGAATGCATAATACAATTTAAAGATTTAATATTTTTACAATTCTTAATTGATTAATATTACTTAAGTTGTATAAAAATATTGTGCCTTCCCTTTCAGCAGTGATTGCCATGTCTCACTCAAAAATAAAATATACACATGTACTCCCAAATAAATAAAAAAAAAAAAAAAAAATTCTATATATACCAATGAATCCACGTTTATACAATCCTACAAAGCAGAAAGAGAAGGACCAGAAAATCACAACATAAATTTATGTCAGACTGGGAGAAGCATTTTTTGATAGAGCATGGAAATTTAAATAAGCATGTAAAAATATTTAAAGAATTTTGCACAATATAATCAATTCATTAAAAATATTTGTAATCGCTTAGTTTCAAAATGCCTGACAAACTAACTAATTGTAATGAGGATGGGGAGATGCTTCATCCATGAAGACAAGCAGCGATAACATGTTTAAGCATCATTATGAACATTTTTAAAGGTTGTATGAAATTTCATAACAAATTTGCATTAATTAAAACTGAAAAGATTTCTTAGAATAGTTTGCTACATAATATTCCAAAGCTATATAAACTGCTCATAATATTAAAAATTTACTAATGAAATGATATATCACACAAACAATACACACTAAAACATATCTAAGAATGAAAACAATGAACATAAGAAACATAAATATATATATGAATAATCAGAATCATAAAATAAAATTCTTAAAGAAATAATTTTTTTACATATATTTGTGTCTATTATTTTAAAATGTCACTTGTTCAATAATAAACTAAAACTTATCTGAAAATGAAAACAATGAAAATAAGAAACATACAATTATGTATATGAATAATCAGCCATAAAATAAATTTACTGTGAATAAATTTCATTCTTAAAGAAATCATTTTTTTACATACATTTGTGTCTATAATTTAAAATGTCAAATGTTTAATAATAAAATATTATTAATATACACACATACTATAAATGTACAACATAACCATGACTGAGCTAAAATAATCAGCTTAACAAAAATGAGAGGAAATATCACAATTGATACCTTATTAAGATAAACAGAGCAGAAAATAATATGCAACTGTTACCCATTAAAAATAATGCCATTATAAACAGATCCAAGTACATACAGTCGAATAAAAAATAATTTAAAATACAGTGATTATATATTCAAATCACTTTCTACATTAGAATTTAAATAAATGAGAACAGCACAAAGTTAAGTAGATTTCTTATATATTTCATCACAATGCTTGAAATTTACACTCCCGCATCATAAATGCATTGAAATAATCTATTTTATATATATATATATATGGAAAAAAACCATGATCAAACATTATTAAGAATTACAATTTATACTATGCTGCTTATCTCCTGGATTACATTAAAGGTAAGAAGATAACTAGAAGTGGTTAAATTCACAATTTTGACACACAAGTATCACAGGAAATTAAATGGTTGTAACACACTCTTTATAATCATTCACACAACTGAGCAATGATACAAATATGATTGTATAGAATATTTCGAGGTAATAAAAATATCATTCAGTATTCTTATCAGCATATTTTTACTGAATCAACAATGAACACTGTTGCAATAACAAAATATTTATAAGTACTAAGTATATTCCCCTTCAAGTGACAAAAAACACCATTGCTAATCTTTACTCATGTGTAACACCCTGCTTGGACTTCTCAAAAAAAGTATGCTTCTTAAAACAAATTAAAAATAATGCATCAGGACTATATTTAAAAGAAGTATATGAGGATCAGGCATCAGTAATAAAACTAACATTTATATCCAATAACTACAAATGAATATACTTAAAACATTTTTCCAAGAGTTAAATGAATTTCTAAATATTACTAAATAAAAAAATATCTCCCATGTATCATTTTCACACAACTGTGCCACATGTGTACAACTAAAAAAGAAGGAACATTTTAAAACTGTAATAAGGAATATGTTGAAATATTAAGCAATTTTTAATTGAACCTAAAACTATAAAAATATAAACTAGAAACAATTCTCCAAGAGATTCTAGGAACTCAAGATTGGAATGCTTTAAGGACATTAGAATAGCAGATTGGTTTACTAATATATGTAATTTTACAAGATTCAGAAGCTGTTCAAAATCCAAAGATGATACAAAACCATCACCTAATCAAAATTCAAGTTCTTTATACATGTATATACTTAAAAATAATTTTAGTTTTGTGTTACTCTGATTTATTACATCCAACTGTGATTGTACAGTCAGTGATAGGGATAACAATTATAATGAACACATTAAACATTTGTCATCAGAAGATAATTTAATTCAGTATTTTAAATATTTGTCCCCATCTTCCAGAGGCATACAGAATTTTGATTATTTTCAATACTACACTAAAATTATCAGGCCTTGAACTTCAGTTTGAGAGTACTATGTGACTTAAAATATGCATATTAGTGTAATATCCAAAACTGTATATTAAAAAGTTTTAAGGTAACCATGTAGAATTAGATGAAAATGTTTCAACTAGGTTTCAATTACTACTCAATGCATTTCAAACACATTCTATTGCAGAATAAAATGCCTAACCTCTTAAATTTAAAGAAATGGGAATACAAATGTATTTTCAAACTTTTTTTTTAAAAAAAATATGCATCTTTATAATTTAAAATTTTTAAATTAAAAAGATGTGAAATCTTTATAATTTAAAATTCACATTTAGTTCAAAGCAGCAAAACAAAATTTTTTAAAACGTTTTGTCAGGCCCAATGAATATACATGGAAATGTGCATCTACAACACTTGCGTTCACATTTGTTGAAAGTACTAGTGATCTACATATTTAAATAAAACACTTATTCCAATTTCAAAAGGAAAAAAAATTACCTTCAAATATAACTCATTCTAAAGTGAAACAAAAATATTCAACATTAGGCAGATAATTACAAAAAAAAAAAACTTATCATAAAAGGATGTAATAAATTTTTCGATGCAGCACACATTTAGAACCAATGACCAGCTACAAAAAAGTTGATATTTCAATAAAAAATACATAATCACACTAAAGCATATAATGAACGTATGAAAAATACTTATTAAAACAAATAAATATCTGCTTAACTGCACTACAAGCAATTGAAAAAAAGAGGAGGGGGGATTCAAACCTTACAATCACCAATAAATAAATATGCAAAAAAGGGCTTAGAAAAAATAAGAACAGTAGAGCTTTTACTTTTTGGTCACTATATGCTTACTTGATAATGAAATTATCATTAATACTTCATTGAAAAAGATTAACAATATGAATCTTTACATATTAAATCATGAAAATGATTACTGCCATAAATATCAGCATGAAATGACACAAAACCAGACTGTATCACAGGAAAATAAAGGTAATTAAGACAAATACAGTAAATCCTTTCAGGTTTACCGTTAAATACAGAACTGTTCAAACACACAAAGGAAATGAGTAAATTATATAAAAACACAAGATGACTTTAAAAGTAGAACACACTACGAGTAGGCAATATGAGGTACAGAACACTAGTACTTAGAAGAACTTTGAAAGTTCATGTTTGATAAAAATCTTAAAATTTCAAGGTATCTGGTTAGCATAATATACTGATTTTTATTTGATGTTAAATCCTTACTTCTTAGTTATCAATTTATGAACACAAAAAGCAAAGTCATTCACTTTATCCAAATCTTTCTCACGAGAGTTTCTACAACTTAACAGATCAAACCAAACACATGCATATCTCATTGAAACTTCTTTCACTTAAGAACTTGTATTCCATAATAATACATAAATATCATTAGCATTTAAAATACATGAAAAATTCACTACAAATGTTTGATGCCTTTATCTTAAATCAACTTGCCCAAAATCAATTTGTTATAATAACATGAATGGAAAATCTTTAAATTCTTAAAAATTATGGCATTCAGAGAATAATCTGGTAATATGCATTAAAGATTACACACTAAAATCAAAATTCATTCAAAATGCGGTTGTTACAGATTTCATATTCAATCTTTGACATAAATATCATAGATATAATATCTACAAAAATCAATCATAGAAGCGGCATCTCTGATCTTTGGCATTTTTTTCTTAAGTCCTAATTTCAGACAAAAACATTCAACCACAATTCTCATATGAATGAAGCAGACAATTCTGCACTAAAAATTCATTATGATGGAGAACAGGAGTGATATAGTGAGGCCTACTTACATAATTAAAAATTTTGTCAAAAGAAACTTAAAAAAATTATGCAAAAAAAATTTTTAAGCAATAAAAAACCCTACACAAGTTACTTGCAAATGAAAAGAAGTTGATATGCATAACAAATTCTAGATATATATGACATGCAAATACAAAAAAGAAGTTTGATGTTTCACTGCAAATGTTTATCAGTAAGTTGGGTAAATAACCATGTTATGATGCAAATTTAACTAAAACTTTGAAGATTATAATATGAGAACAGTTAACTACCCCACCAATCATTAGATGAAGCACCACCATAGTTATTCCTATATTGATTGGGGTACTGATTTCCACCAAATCCAAAGTTCGGTGAGGAGTAATTGTTTGCACTAGAATTTCTTGGTCCACTATTTCTTTCACGGGAGCCTCCAAATTGACGATAATCCCTAGAACCAAACCCTCCAGAGCCGTATCTATGAACATACAAAGATAATAGAAAAAACTAAAGTATATATAAGTAAAATATTCAACATTTCATCACACAAACTTAAAACAAAAATTTAGGCGTTGAGAAAGTTTTTCTTTAGAAAAGAATTAGTTAAAATTCTATCAATGAACTGAGTTATGCATTAGAACAAAATCACATACTAGATTCATTTGAATAGATTAATTAATCAACTAACAAATTACAAATTTTTTTAAATACTAGGAGAAACTAAGTCTTTCCACATTCAGCCACAGTTTCAAATAAATAAGATTTATTTCTAAAAGAATAATTATTACATACACTACAATTATTTCCATTACAAATTGATGCTTTGATCTTACTCCAAATTTTCACATGATACAATATGATTTAAAGCCAAAGCAAAGCAAGGATGTAAAAGTTTTTCCTGGTTTTAAAGAAATCAACCCACTATGTCAAAAGATAGTTATTAAAAAAATGCACTATTAGCACATATAAAGTTTTCATGTACTAGAATAGGATTTCATGCTAACTTTTTTGGAATCATTTCCAAATAACTTCTATTATATTTATCTTTTTTTCATGGCAGATCACAATTGTTTCTTATTAAAAGAACATTTTAGGAGATTGCCAACTTTACAGTACCTAGTTAACCAATGATGTAGAAGGCAATAACCGATTAGTTCCCTAATACTTTACAAAATTCACTCCACATGAGGAGACATCAAATAAGGAAACTGATATCATTTAACATGAAAACATTAACATTGAAATCATGTTGCTGAACATGGTCTTTTATCGATTTACAAAAAACTTAGAACAATAAAGTTTCAACGGGAAACCCAATCCCACCTTTAGAAAAATATGTTTTATAATAATATTTGATTCAGATCAATGTACTATAGGTACTTCATGTAAAAATAATAAAAAGTATTGTATTTTTTTTAATTAAAAAATAACATAAAATTCATATAATTCATAAAAATGAAATAAAATAACATGAATTCATAAAAGTAAAATAAAATTCAACAATAGCTTTATAACTCAAGCTCTAAGTATCCAATACCCTTGCATCATATTTATCGAATCAGTGTGCTAGCACTCCCTCCCCTAACTGTCAGTCTAGCTCTATTAATGTTATATTCGTTTAATTTGTTACTATATATTTTTAAAAAGGTTTTTCACGAAGCATACAATGGTAACTTGCCTTTACACAAGGTCATGCTAACTCTGCAGGGAAAGTGAATCTATTTTACATACACATCAATGGAACCTTTCAAGTATGATTCTTCCATAATCAAATCTTAACAACCTAATGTGTATCTTCGAGATGTGCAGGTATCAAAGGACTATTCTTTGCCTTGTATTTCATGACAGCTAGATATATATAATTTTACAAATATATATTCTGTCCAAAAACGAAAAGAATAGATATTTTGACCTGAGTTTCTATTTAATAACTGAGTGCTAATTTTAATAATTTAATAGTTAAATATCAAACCTTGGTTTTATAACAGAGAATATTAAGAACTTTTCCAGCTTAAACATACAAACCAGCTTAAACATACAAGTCAATAAAACTTATAATTTTATCATTAATATTTTGTGTCCAAAGAACAAATTTTACCGATAATGCATGTAAAATGAAATAAGAAAAAAATATGTACAAAAACTAACTTTTTCCCACTTGAATACTTTCTTGAGCCTGTATTACATCGCTGTTCCATTTGAACTTCTTTTGCTAATACAGATAGCCACTCGGGTAATTCCTGCTTTGTTTCAGTAATCAATTCAACAAGATCAAGTGCCATGTTTCGATTCCTTTCATTAAAAAATGAAGTAGCCAAACCTAAAAAAAAAGCAAAAATTATATACTTCAATAAATAAAATATTCTATTAAAGAATCATATCTTTTATGACCACTTTTAAAATTCAAGATTTCTATTCAAATTATCATAACTTTGGGTTAATACATCGTAGCTTATACATGTTTAAAAGTTGAAATTTAACATCTGTGGAGAATGATTAAATAATATTCATCGGAACTTAGCTAGTTTAGATAATAAGTTATGCACAAGTGAAACAGTTAATGTAGAACTCGTGCCAACATTTTAGCCTCATGTAGTACTAAGGTAGTGCAACAAGTTCAAACTTGCTTGAAACTTGCCAAACAATGATAGGATGCACTCAGCGTAAATACTCCATAATGCATGGACAGTTGCCATGTGGGTTAATAAAATACAGCAATCAGCATGAATTCAATACATAGAAATCACTGAAACGGAACCAATTGTGATATTGATGAGTCTAATTTTATATCAACAGATTTTTATTTTAAATATAAAATTCTGTTTAATTACTCAATTTACAAATTCTTTTTCGCACTATGGTAATTTATTGAGAAAATTTACTGATCCCTGAAAGTAACATCTATTAGTAATCAGCAGAGTTCATTTATGAGAAGTTCAAGATAAAATATCCAGTATTTATCTACATTTATTAATATCACATAACTGTTAATAGCTATGTTGTAAATGTTATCAATCAGGGCGGGAATTACCTAATAAATGAATTTTAAGTGCATGTTTCAGAAAGTGCAAATGTGGAGTTTTATGGCACAAGAGCCCAAGTAGGCTATGCTGCACCAGCATGTTTCTGAATGCTTTACTGTGATGTATTTATTTTTCATTTGTTGAACTCGTACAAAATAAAAAATTTTAGAAAGTAATTCTAAACCTTCTAGTATTTCTAAATATTAATATAATATTAATTCATTTTTAAATAAATTTAAACATTGTTTTTCTCAAACTAATCAGAAGTACATTATACAAATGTTCATGTTTACAATCTATTGCATAATAATAAGACACCTCAGGAAAAATAAAAGCTGAATAAAAAAAGGCTAAACTTTTAAAGCCCAACATCTTGAATTTATATAAAATTTTATATTGCATTTACTTCTTCTCATTGCATGAATATAATAATACAGGTAACCTTCCTACAAACAGGGTTGTGCTTTAACATGATAGGATAAATTGCGAGAACCCTTGCATAACAGTGCAACCTGTAATGCGGTTTTTCTCCAGCACAATAAGAAAATTGCAAAAACCTTTAAATAACACTGCATTTGCAGTGCTATATTATAAGATTTTTGTTTAACATATTTAAAAACAATACTGCTTTAAAATTATGACTGGGAGGAATAATGAATTATAATGGCTACCTATCACACAACACATCCTACAACATTTGGTTTCATATATTTGATACAACTCAAACATAACAAAGCATATAAACAAAAAAATATTACATTTTTTTAACCAATCACAAAAAAAAAAAAAAAAAAAAAAAATCTAACATACAAAGATGCAAAGAAAAGAACATGCAAAACACAAGTTAATAAACAAGTATTCTTGAATTGCATATATTTTAGTCACATCTGTTAAAGAGTGACAGTGGCTTTAAATGAAAATGTATAAATAAACTATCTGAAAGAAAAAAGTACTATATGGTATCGTCGATCTGTTGTAAAATACTATCACAGTCAAAGGCCCAGAGATGGAAGGCCATTTTTGTTTCTATGGCCTGAAGACAAAAGTGTCTCAAACTGCTGGTTGGTAGTTAGCATCAAGCCATAAAGTATTAAAGAAAGAGTTTTTAGTCTTTAAGACAAATATTTGGAAAATTAAGTTTCAGTCCCAAAACATGTGTGATAAAGGTTAAAAAAAGTTTAAGAGGAATTTTGTTTCCTTAGAAGAACATATACAAACCTTAGTACACTTTTAAAAGGAAAAAAAAAAAATTACCTCACATTAGAAAAAGTAATAAGTGCAGTAACTGTAGGATCTTCGATATCCACAAAATATGCAGCTTATCATTTGGGCTAATAGAGAAAATGGAGATAGTGAGGTTTCATGGCGCAAGAGCCAAAGTAGGCTAAGCTGCGCAAAACACTTGTTAAATTATTTTAAAGTAAAGACAATTTAAAAAAAATAATCAAACACACAGAGAAAAATAATAAAAAGTTAAAAATCAAATTTGGTATAAAAGGCAATATGTTTTAAAAAAGCAAATAAGTTATGGTGGGGGTTTTCCCCCACCAAGTTCGATAGATTTAAAACTGATGAATGAAAAAAAAAATCCGGCAATGATGATCAAACACCGGACAGTCAATTAAAATGTGATGAATCGTGTAAGGGACATGGCAGGAAGGACACTCGGGAGCACCCTCCCCAGAGAAAATGGAGAAGGGCTAAAAAACAACAACTAAGCCATTTGAATTGATGATAGCTGTTAAAAATCAATTCCATTAGATGGTAATCTCCAACAAACCTCCCTTTAAATTATCAAACACCTTAAAAAACAAGGAGAATCAATCCAGATTTTGTGGCAAATAAAGGCTGCTCAAAAACAAGTCTTGTAATTCATAGCAAAAGAATTCAACAATAATCTGTGTTGGCCGATCAAAAATTCAAAACATAATAAAACAATGATACACAGTAGATCAATATTGATAAAACTTAGTTTTAGTGGAAAAAATATCTATTTGAACTTTTAAATTGAAAAAAGAAAACATTGTCCCCAGATTCAAGGTGTCTAAAAATCATAACGCTACCATTGTGCAGCAACATACTGGGGGACTTAACGACAAAACTCTTACTAGTTTATTGATCTTTAAATCCCTGCGCACTGAAAGACGTAAATAAAAACACTCAACTGATATGGTGGAAAGCATATACAAGAGCTTGGGTAACCGAAAATTTATTTAAAGATGGGTTTTTCAATGGTTTTGCATCTAATGTTGAATATTATTAAACGCAGAAAAACATGGCTTCAAGGTGCTATTACTATTAGATAACATTCCATGCCACCCATAAGATTTGATTCATCCCAACGACAAAATAATGTTCTTATCACTAATTTGTAGTTCCATTCATTGAATCAAGGTATTATTAATACCTTTGAACCTTATTACATAAGAAGTGCATTATAGTGGATTTTGGATGTAACTAATTAAAAATCAATTAATGCAATAGAAGTAATTTTCAATTAAGAACTGCATCATCAATATATTTTTGTCTCTCAAAGAACGAAATAATATCAATGTTAAAAGAATGTTGGATGATCTGTGGAAACAGAAAACATGCTTGAATTGTCAAAAAATAAAATTGGTGGTAAATTATAACTAGCTAAATCAATTGGACAGAGGTTTGTAATCTGCTAATTATGGTTTTTTGAGAGACTATAAAATTTTTTAAAATCTAATTTTATCAGCTAAAAAACCGAATTACTTACAAAACTTTGAATACGACTGTTCTTGCATATGCTACTGAAACATGGACAATGACAGTGAAAGAAAGATAATGAGACTCTTGCTACATTTGAAAGAATTTTAAGAAGCATATTTAATGAAATTAAATGCGATAATTATTGGAGAACCAAATATTATTAAATTTATAGCAATATAGAGGATTAATTGGACAGGACACTTTAGAAGCTTGGATGACAATTGAGCCATCAAAAAGATCTTGGCAAAGCCATTTCATACCTGAAAAAGAGGAAGAACCAAAACTTAGATGAATTGCCTGCCTGAAAAAAAATAATAAGACTTGAAATTTGGAAAACCTTAGCCAAGAACAGAGTGACATGGAATGGAATACAGATGAAAAAAAAGGACCAATCCACAGCTGTTGTGCCAGTGAAGAAGAAATTGATTGGAGGCAAAAGTTTTATGGATATGGCTATTGAGGTATTTAAGATTTATAAGTACAAGAAATTAATGAAGGGAATTTTATAGAAATGGCATTCAAAGTTGTAAATGAAATAGATTCTGAGGGCAATAGCTCTGATGAAGGTATTATTTCAAATGACCTAGTAAGAACCAGAAAAATGAAATGAAAAAGGTTTTGAAAATGAAGATATTGTTCAGCCAAAAAAATATTTTCATTTTACTATACTAAGCAGTAATGAGAGAGAGAGAAATTTATTAAGGTCACATTAATTAAAAATAGTTTTTGTTTCTTTTCGTTTCCTAGTACAAATACATTCGTATTTTTTCTTGAAAATTACATTGCTTGTATGGAATCAAAAGATGTCTAATAACTTTTTGGAATGAAATACTTTTATTCTGGCTCTGGGTCTCATAACAGTTTCACACAACACTGCATTTTCTAAGAACCTATCAACCAAGTTATATGAGGGTTAGCTGTACTAATGTACTTAACAGAAATTCGAATATTAAAGCTTGATATAAATACCAATTTTTAACAAATTACAACCAATTTACTGTCAAACAAATCAAATCTTTACATAAGAAAAAGGCTTGTAAAATTAAGTTTTTAAAACTATTTCAAGTATGAACCACTAAAAATCCTATATATACACATAAAAATAACTTCTACTTAAAAAAAATTCCTTACCAACAGTTCCAACACGACCAGTGCGCCCAATCCTATGTACATATTCTTCAACATCACTTGGCAAGTCAAAATTAATTACATGTTTAACATTAGGAATATCTAATCCACGAGCAGCAACCTGAAAGCAAATTAAATATTAAAATATTCATAAGAAAAATACATGCAAAGGAAAAATAACATAGTCAGTAAAAAAAATAAATACTATCAATATATAAAATAAATCATATGAATAAATATATGAATTTTTTTGTACTATTTAGAAATAGATACTTGAATATCAAGACATTGATGTGGAATAAAACCTCAGGATAACAGTGAAACCTGTTTCAAGCTTTGACTGTTCACAATAAAACTTTCTTAGCTTAATTCAAATTAAATAATTTTCTTTTGCTTAAAAGTTATAAGATCATATCATTTTTGTTGTAAAAGATTTATAGAATCAGATGACACAAATGTTACAGCCAAATTTTCTATTCATAACAATTGGTTAATGTAAATGACTTATCCTCCCAAATGCATAAGTTTTAATACCTGTTTTATTGCAGTGATATATATTCAATATTTCTTATATCCTTCCAAAACAATATTCTATGTCAGACATGCAAATTTTAATAAAAATAAATAAAAGTATTAGTATCCACCAATAAACAAGCAAGAGATCAGTTTTATATATAGCTAACGTTACAATTCCAAGATTTGATATTGCAACATTTTCAATAAAAAATTCATGTTTATGACAAACACATTCAGCTGACAAAAATAAGCCACAAAAAGGTTTGCTCTCAAATGCATAAATATAACTCATTAATAAACGTTTACTTTATTAAATAAAAAAAATATAATTATATATACACACACAGCAATAAAAAACAGTCACAATTTTTAATGCATACAAGATTCATATATGTTTAGAATGAATATTGATACATTTAAGGAAATAGGAGTAAGTTACTTTACACAATCTTTTTTATTTCAGTAATAAAACAACAGTAATTACAAAATTAATCACAAACAACAATTAAAGAACAAAATTTTAAACCAATTCGAATTTATCTGCATTTCACAATGATTAATTATAAATATACATATAGCATCTTCAAATAAACTATTTAATATAAAACTGTATATACAAAAAACTTTATAGTTATTGAATTTTTAACTTTTTTTTTCTAGATGAGAAACTTTACAACAAATGTAAAACTTACTGCAGTAGCAACTAATACAGATGTATGTCCAGTTCGAAAATTCCATAAAGCCTCTTCTCTTTCCCTTTGAGAGCGATCACCATGGATACTTGTCACAGGATATCCTTCACCCAAAAGAAAATGTTCAAGAGCATCAGCTCCTTTCTTAGTTTCCACAAAAGTCAGAGTAAGAGAATCTCGTGCTTAAATGAAAAAAAAAATAATAATAATAATTAAGAAAAATGAATAAAAACATATCAAATCTATTGCACATTCCTTAAACAAAATACATTTGAGCCTCAAAAATGTATCATATAATGCCAAAAATGGGGATGTACAATTTCATTTGGAATTATGACGACATTGCGTTGATTACACAACATTTTATTTGAGCCAAGCAGTTCCAAATTTTACATCTTATTTGTTAAAGGTTTTTTTTCTGCAACTTTACTATAGTGTTGCATTTAATTTCAATAGTAACGAGGACATAAATGCTGTATAAGTGCAATAATTCTAATGTACGTATATGTCTTCAAAGTTCTATCTTCAAAATTTTTTATTAATGCAGGAGTAAAAAAAAATTATTAAAAAAAAAAGTTTAGCAAATTTTCATTCAATTAATGTTGTAGTTTTTAAATGTTTCTCAAATAAAAAAAGTGTTGGCTAAAAAAAAAAAAAAAAGGTATTTACAAGCATAGTGGTAAACACAAATCACAGCAAGTTATTTTTAAAATTATTTCAGATTACCAATAACTCTCAACCAATATTTTTAAAATTAAAGGGACAATTTAATATGAAAACAAAAGGCAGAAAACTTATCTTAGGCTTATAGATAACAAACTTGCTCTAATTTCATACAAATCGATTACATATTAAAAATAACATTCAAAGAACAAAACAAACTGAACACACTTCAAAAATTTATTACTTATGGTCATAATAGTTTGTCATTAAAATAAGATGAAAATATACAAAATATTTACAAACGCACTCGCACATATATATGTGTGTGCTGGATCAGAAAAATAACCCAGACTATATTTACAATATGAAAAACAAACCTAAAATGAAATTCTTACAACCCTGAACTAATTTGATAAAAAAAAAAAAAAAATTATTGCAGCTGTACGAAAGATCTTGCAAGAGAATTCATTACTTGCAGATGTGCAATATCAAGAAGTAAAATGAAATGACCAAAATAGGTTGATGCGTCTTGATTTCCACAAATTCTTTTATGAGAGAAATCAATATTTTTAATATATCAGGCATTACAGAGACCTTCTCCAAAGGTTCAAGTTATCACATATAAAACATTTACACAATTTTGTTGAATAGCAAAAATATCGCAAGAGCTAAAAATTATGTACACTTTCAACTTACATGCATTTCCATTTCTTAAACCAGCAGCATTCAAAAGATCCAACAAGAAGGACCGTTTATCATGTTCTTCAACCCAAACAACTTTTTGGGTTATATTTTCAGATGTACTACCGACTCTACCAACAGCTAAAAATATGTAGTTATCCAAAAATTTTCTTGCAAGTTCCTGGAAAGGTATAATTAAAAATTGTTTTAAATATACACACAAAAGTGATAAAACTATTAAGCCCTAATAAACTCTTTAAATTAAGGACAAATAAAAGATATTCATAAAAAAAAAAAAAAAAAACATCTAACAAACGTTTTAACAAAGTCATACTCTTCTGTAACTTGAATAGGCAAAAATTATAAAAAATATTTAAGCTGCATTTCTAACAATCAATAATTCGATATAAAAACCAACGTTTTTATATGGTGGCAAAGTTTATTAGAGAAAATTATTGAAATATTAGTTAAAACTGTTCGTTATTTTTAACTTTAAAATTTACTTAAAAAGAGACATTTGTGAGAGTATTAAAAAAAGAATGGGAACCAGAATTCAGAAAAAATTATTGTGATAAGACATGGCGCCAAATATTGGAAACTTTCTTTCTTGCGAATGATTACTGACTAAAAGTCAGCAACCCTTACTATCTCGGAGATAGTATCTCCCCTTTATGAGTACAAAAGGTTTACGATCCCTCATGCGGCGAGGGGAGTGCCCGGTGCTCCCAGAGGGGGAAAGAAATTTTTCCTCAATCCTAAAAGCGCCGAGAGGAAAGAATATTTTGACTTATTAAAATTATTGAAATATTAGTTAAAACTTGTCACAAACGTCTAAATATTGCATTGTTAGGCAAGTACGAACGTTCGAAAATTTGATGACACACACACACACCAAGTTAAATTCAGAAAAACGTTGTAATAACCTGAAAAAGGAATATTACACAATGAAATATTCAAGTGTTGTATTCAGCTTTTAGATAATACATATTAAATAATTATCTGTACAACTCTACACTTTATTCAACTACATCGTAAGTGTTATTAACCCCTTCCAGTATGATTTAATAATGAAAACTGAGCATGAAATAACCATTTAATTTTTACTTAAAAAAACTTGTTTCATTTTATAGTTCTTACATTCTTAATTAATATCCATTTTTACATATTGTTAAATGACATCAAAACGGTAAAATAAAAATCAAAGCAAAACCTTAATAAGGTATATAGTTAATACTCTTGAAGCGTGTGGTACTTTTCAAAACTCTGGTAAAGCAATGTTTACACTGCCACAGTCTCACTTTCAATTTTATTCTTGTAACACATACACCTCTTAGTAGGTTTTCTTTTATTCTGAGTCGAAGGAATGTATTCTGGAAAATGTCCCCATCTTTTAGCCTGGAATCTAGCTGGGGTTCACTATATGAAGGACGCCCATGAGTTTTATAATCGATTCGTGTAACTTTTAATAGGATTTGCTCTGCTATGTCCAATCGAAAGGTAACAATTCAGATTTTGTTAGTATTGATTTTTTTTTTATATCCTTTCATATATTTTCGCATAACCAGAAAACATGCCAACTGTTGTTCATTTTTATCGATGCCTTCCATTCCATTATTATACTCAATCACACAACTTGGAGAAGAGAAGAATGTTTTAAAACCATCTTTCTCTTTCCCTTCGTATCCACGATGTCAGCATTACAATGTTTGCTGCTGAGTATATAACACATCGATCAATAACTCCCGAGACTAACCCAGAGATGGCGCTCATAGTAAACCAGGTCTTTCTAGACTACTAACCTTTGCTCGAAACGTGTCAAAATTTTAAGTCGATCAGACCAGGAAAAAGGTTTTTTGAAGTGAAGTGAAAAAGGTTTTTTCCAAGTGGGTGCCGCGATTGCTTTCGATGGAACAAAAACAGCAACGAGTCGATGATTCAGAAAGCTGTTTATCCCTATTTACTCGCAACAAAAAAGATTTCATGGGAAGATTTGAAAGCTGTTGAACGATTGTATCACCCTAAAAGGTGATTAACAAAAGGTGTTATGTTGATGAATAAAAAAATTTTTGCAAAAAAAATGTTGTTTTCAATGTTAGACTCGGGAGTTATTGATCGATGTGTTATACATCCCTTTTGTCAGACCATCTTAAAGCCAGTAAGCCTTGACTCAAGATATTTCAAAATTCTCCTTTTCACAGTTAAAATTTTGAAAGTTCCTTTGGCATGTTTTTCCTGTTTTTGCACTACTCTTATCCATTCAGGTATTTATTGTTCAGTACACTAGAAATTTTAAACTAAATTATTATATTCAACAGTAAATTTAATCACATGACCAGTGTAGCTCCTCTTCGTGTGCTTTGGCATGAAAAATCAATGACAAGCTAGACTAGTCATTTTACCGGAAGGGTTAACACATCTTCACCACTGGTACGATAGTCCCAGATAGGCCCTGGCCTTCCTCTGTATTCCATTCTATGTGATCCTGTTCTTGGTTCAGGTTTTCCAATTTGTCACCCTAATAGTTTCCAAGTCTTCCTCTTTTTCGGGTACCAAATGGATTAGCCAAGAATATCTTTTTGATGGTTTGTCAACCAATCTTATTAAGAGCAAATAAGTTCAAATAATCCTCCGTATTGCTATATATTTAATAATATCTGGTTCTTTAAATAGTTTGTAATTTTCTGAGTTGGTTCTCCAATTATTATCACATTTAATTCCACCAAATATGTTTATTAAAATTTTTTCAAATAAGCAAAGGTCTATCTTTCCCTATTATTGCCCATGTTTCAGTGGTATACGAAAATGAGCCCAATCAATATTTGGTAAATGAGTAATAGTTTGGTTTTCATACTGATGAAATTAAATTTCAAATATTTTTGTAGTCCCCCCCCCCAAAAAAAACCCCACCTCAATAGCAGATGAGATGATTATGTCGCTCAGTGAACTCATTTCAGAGCCTAAATAATTGAAGCTAGTGACAGTTTCAAACCTGAATTTTTCTATTCCAAAATAAAGATTATTAAAATTTGTACATGTCATATATTTGATTTTATTCTGTTAACACATCAGAATATATATACTTAACATCCACACCTTTTACAAACTTTTGTTACATATTTAATCTATGAGAATAAAAAGACTGGAGCATCAAAATTGGAGACTGGGGCAACATTGTAAAAAAATTGCAGGTTGTCAACTTTCTAAATAAGTATACTTGAGCGTGTACAAAAAGGTGAAGGCACATTCCATGGTACATCTGCACTCTCATTGGTAGCTTCTACAGATGTCTCATAAGTAGTTTTATCAACTGTACTCTTTTATCTTTACAAAGTTGTAACGAATAAACGGTTTCTTTTACATTTCTCCCCTTCAGATTTGTTGCAACTTCAACTCTTGTAGGGGCAACAAACAATAATGATTCCTAGTTTTTTAGGTAGTTCTTTTGTTGTATGTTCCATTTATTTCAAATCAGTAAAATTTAATTTTTTTATGCAATCAAAACTTTTCTAAGAGGCTAAAATACATAAAAAGATACATTGCACACAAGCAAAAAGAAAAAAAAATGTCTTTATAATAATTGGAATTAAAATTGTATGAGTATATTTCTTTAGTCTAAACTCTTTATAAAGGCACAGTTTCATTAACTATTTTATATATTTCAGCTAAGTATCAAATTCGCAGTATTTTTTAATTATTAAAATTTCCAATACATGCTGCTAATATGTTAAAACTTATGCACTTACTAACACATACTGTTAATAATATATAATGATTTACATATATATAATGATTTTTAATTTTATTCTCACAACTATTACGACAACACTATTAAAGAAATTCTCTTCCAGTAAACATTTAAAAAAGTCAAAATGTTCCATTATAAAATAAGCTTGCAACAAATAATTCATCTTATATAATAAGATTTTAATGGGGAAAAAATACCTGAACTTTCTTAGGAAATGTTGCAGAAAACATAAGAGTTTGCCTTTCTCCTATTCCTGGCATTCTATCCTCAAGGACAATGCGACGAATTTGAGGTTCAAAACCCATATCAAGCATGCGATCAGCTTCATCTAATACCAAATACCTGAAAAGAAATTAGTTATTAGGTCTTTACACACTATCCTAGACAGAAAATGTTACAAGAACTCATCTCTCATACTCTATAAGTTCTAAACAATGCTGCCTTTACATAGTAAAATACTACTTAGAAAGAAAAAAAAAAGATAACATTTTCTTTCGTCAGCCATCAAAACTCAGCAGCATGAATAATACAATGTCAGCAACTGATATAATTACATAGTTTTAAATTAGTTTTCAACAGTTTTGCAATAACACTGGGGAAGTTCATTTTTGTTACGTTAATCTTCATTACATATGGATAATTCAGTAGCAGCCATACGTAGATGCTTTTATTACTTTCCTTTTTCATTTACAGAAACTCTTTCTTCATCCCAAATACAAAATATTTTATTTTACGCATGGCATTCTTTTTATTGTGACAACCTAATATTTATACAGTCAGAGGTGAATTTTTCATATACCATTTTATAAATGTTTCCATAAATGTACATCAATTACCATATTTCATAGTTTGATATTATTGAATGTTTTGCTAATGAAATTTTCAAGTAATTTTCATAATAAAAATCAAATTTATTAGTCTTTAACCTCTTGCCAGTGTCGTCCGAATCCAGTTCGGGTAACTACTACGTGCAGAATTTGTGATGTCCGAACGGACTTCGAGCAGGAGAAAAATTAACGTTTCTATTTTGTGAAGCCCGAGCCTAGTTCGTTTCTATTTTAGGATACTTAATCCACTGTTTTACTAATAGATTGTATTAGTGGTCCTAGTTTTTCACCGATTATGACTTCAGTCGAGGGAGGGAAAATGTGGGTGCTGACAGATAAATTAAGACACACTTGGATTGATAAACAAAGGCAGAGTTTCACTTTCTCTTTTATTTTCAGTGTTTTTCAGCAAGTTTTTTTTTGCAAATAATTTTCTTTTCTTGCAATGTCCGATTCACACACCGATATGGAGGTATTTTGAATTAATTAGGTATTAATTAATGGGTATATTTAAAATTTTATTTTTGTAATAAATTATATTATTATAAAAGTTAGAAAATGTTAAGAACAAAACTAAACAGTCAAAAATTTTTTCCATTTTTAAGTCCATTTTTCTGAAATATACTACTCATGGACAAAAAAATTAGCACATCAAGGAGTCGTAAAAATGAAACGAAATTTTACATACATAATGACTACTTTGATATAAGTAAATGATTAGAAGATCAAAGAAAAAGGATCATTTATTTCGGAGAAACAGGCAAAAGAAAGGAGGATTTAATACCCTGTTGAACCCCTTGTAGCGCAAAAGCATGATGCGATACGATCGGGCTTTGAGGCATACAAGTTCTGTATGATGTCTTTAGAAATTTCGTTCCATATTTGCAGTAAACCTTGCCTATAGTTCACTCAAACTCGTGGACTGCCCAACTCGCGGTCCCAGATTATCCTCGATATACTCAATTGGAAACAAATCTGGGGATTGGGTCAAGGAAGGGTAGTAACAATGTGGAGACAGTCTTGTGACACCTTTGCCATGCGAGGCCGAGCATTGTCTTGTTAAAAAATGGCTCCTGGGAGTTGTTGCATGAGTGGCAACACATATGGTTGTAGGATGTCCTGGACAGACTGCTGGACAGTCATGGTGCCACGGATCAGTACTAGGGGGGACCGTGTATTGTAGGCAATGACACCCCATACCATCACACCAGCTATGGGAGCGGTGTGTCGCTGTAAAGCAAAGTCAGGATTGAGCCGTTCACCACGGGGCCTCCACACACGAACACGATTCTAATCACTGCTGAGATGGAATCTGGATTCGTCGCTAAAGACAACCTGGTTCCATTCCCCTGCGCGGCACCACTGCAAATGGAGGCGTCGATGGGTGGGCATCAAGGGTAGCACACGCAACGGGCGCCGCGATCCCAAATGTCCTTCAGCCAGGCGCCTTTGTATGGTCCGAGAAGACACAGGGCCGCCTAGTGAAGATGCTACCAGTGCCTGGATGACGGCTGATGAAGCAGTTGGCTGTACGTGTGCATTTCTTACGATGTGGCAGTCTTCTCGACGACTGGTCCGTCGAGGGCCTCCTGGGCCGGGTCTTCGTGTAAATGACATCTCTCGGATCCACTGGTCCCAACACCTCCTCACAACACAATCAGAGCAGCCTAATTGATGAGCTACTCGCCTAGCTGACCACCCAGCCTCCATCATGCCGATGATTCTCCCCTCTCAAACTGCGACAGCTGCTCATATTATCTTCGAAAACGGCGTAATGGCATATCTACCTCAGCTCTTCCTTTGTAAACAATTCAGCACACTCAAACAAGCTTTGGTTATCGGTTTCATACTCCATGGAGAACGACGTTAAATGCCCTCTACCGGCTATTCGTAATGCTGCATGCATACTAATCACACTGCACTTCTAATCATTTGCATATCTGACTGACACGTACCTTCATGCCAAGTTTCATTACGATCCCGCAATTATTTCTTGATGCGCTAATTTTTTTTGTCCATGAGTGTATATGTTAAAGTTAAAGGGTTAACACCTCATGGAAGCTAAAAAATGAATTAACTATTATTATTCCCGAATTGAAGGTGGTTAAGTTGAAGAAATATTCATGGAGGAAGAATCAAATGAACAATTGGAAGAGATAAATTATTCAACCGATCCTCCTGATAATGTGTTGTCATGAGATGATGACAATGAAGAATTAGAAATGCAGCTTCATAACTTTATATTTCTATAGGAAGTGCGAAGTTGGTCTCTGCATAATGAACTGCTTTGTGAAGTGTAACATGCATGAAATTGTAAATGACATAGGCAGTATTGCAATGCATTCAAACTGGAATGTGCACTCCGCATGAGAGTATATGAAAAACTTAAGTCTTAGTACTAGTTTGATTATTGTCTTTGTAATGTAGATGAAATTACTTATTAACATCATACTTAGAATCAGCAAGAGGGCTATTGCAATCTACCTCGTAATTTTGGACCACAGACAAGTGACGAGGATGATACTTGAGCTGGCACTTTCCTCTCTAAACTTCTATTCCATGTCAATAAAAGGACTTGGATCTTCCAACACACTTAACAAACATCAGTCTTCCCCACCCCCAGCAGCTACCTACTATTATGCTCTTTAGCGACATCCAGTCTCGAACCCACAATTCTAGAGAAATGCCAACCACGAAGTTACTATGGCCACTAAAACATTTCCAATTCTCCTGTTTGTAGAGCAAAACAGGGGTAAGTCCTTTCAAAGGACACAATTTAGACACTGAGATTATATAAAAATTTTCAATTTATCACAAATCGATTTTTTTAATTCTCAAAAATTTAAGTATTATGTACAATCAAGCAGTAAAAATTGTACACATATGACAAGTTCACATCATTTAGCAAAGAGAGTGATAACAGCTTTAGGATTCTTAAAGTTGTAGTTAAAAATATTAGTGCCAGAGGCCTCAGTAGTTAAAGTATTAATATAATAATCTATATACCTCACTTTATAACAAAAAAAAAAAAAAACATTGAGTACTTAACACAGACTTCTAAGTGCAACTGATTTATGAAGAGAGGCAAATAAAATTCTCCAAGAGAATGGGGATAATTACCTCACCATTTCCAAGCTGATTTTCCCTCGTTCCATCATATCTACTAATCTTCCAGGAGTGGCTACTAATAAATGACAGCCACGATCTAAGTCTTTCATTTGTTGTGCTGGATCAGCACCTCCATAAACCACACAAGGACGAACTTTTGAGCGATAAGCAAATTTGCAAGCTTCTTCATAGATTTGACAAGCCAATTCTCGAGTTGGCGACAGAACAAGGGAGAGTGGGTACTGTTTCACTCTAGATGAATGCCTAGGAGGCTGCAATCAGAAAATTTAAAATTCTATTAAAAAAAGTCTTGAAATGTTTATATCATTTAATACATAATGCATATTAAAGAGTACCTAGAAATAAGAACAAAAAAGTCTAATTCAATATTTTTACAGAAATAATATTTTACCAAATAAGTTTTATTAAATTTTTGTTTGCATATATTTACCCATATTTAATTTTCAAAAGACCAGATCCGATATTTAAGGGAAAAAAAAAAAAAAAAACAAGGTTATTTCAATTTTAGGGCCTGGACGAATTGTTCCTCTCTTAATAGATTATGTTTACATAAAAGAACTACGAAATAATTCAAAACAGCAGCCACAAAATTATTAAAAACATGTTGAGAATGATAAATGGTCACACAATCTTAAATCAATTGTAGCCAAATTTACAAAGTGCCAAAAACAAAAAATTATAAGAAATGGTAGCTCTGAATCTACTCTTCATTTTATAACAACGAAATTTCAACCAAGAGAGAAAAAACACTTAAAATATTTTAAAGAAATTAAAACTTAAACCTATGCTTGAAATCAGCAAGTAACAAATAACTTTTTGCTTTGTAATCAAATCAATTTCTCCTACAAAAAATCTCCACATTTTCCCAATATGGTTATAACATACAAGAACTAAAGTAATTCTGATTCAATACCACTTTTACATAAAAATTTTTAACCTACCTGAATGAAGGCTGCTTTTAAATAGAAAAATACAGATCAGAAAATTAAAAACAAAATCAAGTATCTAAACCATATATATATAATTATACCTTATAAAAAGTATTGATTCAAGTTAAAAATTCATCAAAATATAGCTTTTTAATGAAGAAATTTAGAATTACACTACTTTAAGAAAATATATAGCACAAAAGTAGCAAATTTTTAATTCATCTATAAAAGGTCCAAAATTCTTGCAATTCAATTTTGTTTAAATATGCTTATTAGATTAGTGTATACTTTTCAATTCTTAAAAATTAAGAGATTTGAAATTACCAGAGATTACAGTAGGAGAACCTAAATTTTTTCGACATTGCAATCAAAATCATAAACCAACAGAAGACATTGAGCAGTTGACCCATACAATTTGCTCAAACTGTTAAATAGATTTCACTCTACAGACAAGTACAAAAAAAGGCCTTTGTATAAAGGTTTAATGAGAAAGGCAAAACAGTTAGTATTTCATTCATTGAAATTCCCCTCAATAAATACCAAATGGAAATTATGAGATGTCAAGAGTATAATATGGTATATTATTTTGCTGGATAACTATCGAACTATGTAGCCCATGGATACCAAACCGCTGGTGCAAAATCACGATTTTTTCACATAAAACTCGACAAAATTTTATCAAAACTTCCTGGAAGAAAATCTTTTACTTCTAACATTAACAGACAGCACAGAAACAGAAGCATACAACTGCTGCTCCCTCCCAGAGATAGGGGATGACAATTTTTTTGAGCTAATTTATGTATAAAACTCTACATTTTTTCAAGGTGCTTCACTGATAGTTTTGATTTTGAACACTGTGCTCATCAAAGGGTAAGTGTTTTAGAATCTGCCATAACAGTTCAGGGATGGCAAATGTAATAATAATAAAAAGGTGATGCCTCACGAGAAGCAAGAGATGAGACAATGACAATAAAAAAAAAATGTATAACGTTGCAAAAAATGTTCATGTAAATATGTCACTTGCATTATGGTATTTCCCACATATACTTGTAACTACAATCAACAGTGCCTTTGATCACTTGTTCTGAGCAAAAAAAAATAATGATGATTGAAAAGTCCCGGGTATCTAAGTATTCATATGGCCAAATTAAGGTTATTCAAACTTCAACTGGCCAACATTTAGCTGACAACTCCACTAAGTATTTTTAGGCCCTCTGGTGCAAAAAAAATTAACAGCTTTGGGTGAAGGATAAGCAGACCTATCTTTATTCTTTTTTCCTTGA
The DNA here is from genome assembly GCA_019974015.1 of Nephila pilipes. Classification (NCBI taxonomy): domain Eukaryota; kingdom Metazoa; phylum Arthropoda; class Arachnida; order Araneae; family Nephilidae; genus Nephila; species Nephila pilipes. Next base: position 1,141,882 of record BMAW01040021.1, read on the forward strand.
TGTAAGATGTAAGCAAAATATTCTTGTACTTAGTAATCTTACTACAACAGTCCCCATTAATCTAATTTCATCAAAGTAAAGAGTTTGCCAATAGTCAGGTTTCTTCCAGCATTGCAGTAATATTCCACCACACAAAAGAATGCATGTTCACTAGCTGGCTGTTTCCCTTTTTTTGTCCAGAGTAGGAATATTCTATCAGTTAATACTTTGATTGCACATTAGACACAAGCCAAAATTTAATGCAAAATTTATCAGACATTTTAGGCACCTACTGAATGCATCATTATGAAGTCATCATGGGAAACAATTGTTCCTCCACTGTGATATTTTCATCCAGTTAAATAACTTATTAAATAAGGGACGGTTCCATATGTTAAATAAGGGAACAACTTTTGATTTCAGACTCGATTCAAAATTATTTCAAGATTATTTATCTAATTTCTTAAGCATGGTATTTAATAAAAATACATCAAATAATTTTGTTCATACTTTAGTATTTTCAGAGCCTGTAAGCTTTACTTAATACAAACATTTCCTGAATTTCTTTCGAGTTTTCGGATGCTATTTTCTTAAAAGTTCATAATTTATTGTACATGAATATCAACAACTGACCTTTTGTCATATTATAATTCAAAGCCTTCATATAATGAAGAAAAGGTATCAAATGTGGACTTCATTTGAAAGATATGAATTCAAATATACTTTCTGTAATAGTCAGTTGATTATTGAATGTCATTAAATCATCAAATTGAGATTTGAAGTTACTAAAATTTTCATATTTTCCTGAAGACATGAGAAGTATTATAGGAGAGCATTTTGTACAAAAAAGAGAAGTTTCATTTTCATATTGTCTTTTTTAACTGCAGTCACAGATAGAAACCCAAGATCAGAAGCCTAAAATTTTAAATTTATTCTTAAATATTAACGGTATGAATTCATCATGTAATGTTCTATATTGACAAAAAAAAAAAAAAAAACTTTTATCACCTAAAATTTTATCATTTAATTTTTGGGTAGTTTTGTAGAAAAATGATGTCTGGTTATGGAGAAAACAGAGCATAAGTTATGATGTATCATTTTGAAAGAATGTTTCTATAAGTGTAGGGTATTTTTCCAAACAAATAATATGCACAATGCATATCATATAATTTCAAAATGTGCCCCATTGATGGTAAAGAAGTTCGTTTTAAAATTATAAAATTCTTAACATTATCAGCAATGTCATTTATACATATTTTTAATCTTTGAATACATCAAATTATTACTTTATTATGTTGACATTTAGGTATAACAGGTCAATTGAAAAGTCCACAGCCTGACACTTAGATGGCATTACTAGAATTAAATCCATGTTTTTTAGTTAGCCCTAACCTTCAAAAGATGCGTGTATAAATTTGACAGCTGTCACATCATTAGTTTGTGAATTATAGCCTTTTGAGTGAAGCAACTTTTGTTATTGTGAAAAAAATCGATAAAAAGGAATTTCGCATGATGATAAAATATTGCTTTTTGAAGGGAAAAAATACAATTGAAGCAAAACCTTGGCTTGATGCCGAGTTTCCGGACACTGCCCCAGGAAAATCAACCATCAAGGATTGGTATGCTAAGTTAAGACGTGGTGAAATGAGCACCGAAGACGGTGAATGCAGTGGACGCCTCAAAGAGGTTGTTACCAACGAAAACATTAAAAAAATCCACAAAATGATTTTGAACGACCATAAATTGAAATTGAATGAAATAGCAGACACTCTAAAGATATCAACTGAACGTGTACATCATATCATTCACGAATATTTGGGTATCAGAAAGCTCTGTGCAAAGTGGGTGCCACACGAGCTCACTTTTGAACCAAAACAACGACGAGTTGATGATTCGGAGCAGTGTTTGAAGATGATCAGGCATAATAAACCCGAGTTTTTGCGTCGATATATGACAATGGATGAAACATGGCTCCATCATTTCACTCCGAAGTCCAATCGACAGTCATCCGAGTGGACTGCACACAATGAACCCACTCCAAAGCGTGGGAAAATGCAAGTCGTCTGGCAAGGTTATGGTGTCTGTATTTTGGAATGTGCATGGAATAATTTCTATTGACTATGTTGTCATATTGCGGTAATGTTTTGGAATTACGTGTTGCCGATATGACGTCATCCCACACATCTGGCAATTGAATCGGGAATTTGCATTCGACGGTAATTTTTAGTTATGTCATATGCAGTTATTTTTCCTTGGATGCCGATTCTTAACTCTCGAGTTGACGGTGTCGAATGCAAATTCCGGAGATATATATATAAGGAGATCTTAGTAAAATTAAATGCTTCTTCTTAGACATTAGCTATGGTGAATGAGACCCTCACTATGATGTTGGAACTTTCAGCTTAGAAAGTGATGTTATTAATAAAGAGTGTTGTAAATATGTATATATAATCGTGTAAATTAATTTATAATTTTAAATATTAGAGTTTGTCTTTCTCTGTTCATGTGGCATTAAATTTAATTATCAAAGGCCTGCTCTGAGGTGGGCCAACAATTGGTTATGGGCCCAGGCAAGAATCTGAGTGCCTGCATTTAAATTATTTTTTTAAAATAATAAAGCCACATTAGCAGAGTAAAGTTCGGTATTAATCACGATTATTATGGCTTTGCTGACGTATCAGATAGATGCCTTAAACGCATCTATTTATGCTACATGGACACAAGACTAGCGATGTCAATTCAAAGAACCAGAATGTGCAGCAAAGAAGATACGAGCCTACTCCCTCATCTACCTAAATGTCCAGAAGGAGTTTCGCCCTTTACTCAGAGGCATTGATGACCCTAGAGATGCTTGGGAGAAATTCAAGACTCACTTTGAACCAAGTTCAAGAGTCAGAATTGTGGAGCTAACTGATTCGTTCTTCAGTTGTCATCTCAATCCCGGAGAGGGAATCAACTTATATGGTGCGGGATTAAGAATTATCATACAGCAGTTGTCCGATGCCGGTCGACCTATATCAGAGTGGTTGCAGCCGTTACAATTGATTAGACGACTACCTGAGGACTATTGAGGTATAGTTCAGTTAATTTATCGTTTTGAGGACTCTAAGTTCAACTTTGATAATGTATTAAATGAACTGTTGTCAGAGGAAGCTCCCCTAAAACTGTTTTGTAAACAAGGTAATGTAAGTAGTGATGTAGAATATGCTATGGAAGGTATTAGTGTGAAACCTAATTTTATTAAACATAAAGATCAGCAAAAGGGGAATGTAAATAATCAGCCAGAAAATCCGAATAATAAACGAAATGTAAAGTGTTTTAATTGTGGGAAAATAGCCCATTTTGTTAGAAACTGTAGGATTAAGATTCGAAATCAGGCTAAGGTAAAAGGTAACCCCAAAGTTAGTTTTTTGGCAGAAGCCAGTTTGGGAACAAATACTGACAATACTGCATGGGTATTTGATACCGCTACTACTTTGCATTTTTGTAGCAATCGTGATCTGTTTACAACATTTCTACAGACTTATGGGGTAGAAATGAAAGCTGCTATTAACGGGATGACATGTGAAGTTCTCGGTAAAGGGAACGTAACTTTTGTATGTAAAAATCAAAGAGGGACTCAAACGGTTACTCTTACCGATGTTTTGTATTCACCCAGGCTTCGACATAATTTGATGGGAGGCCACCGCATTGAGGCGAGTGGATCCTATTTCGTAGGGAAGAATGTGCGAATTGACATTTTTTCTGAAGAGGGTAGAAAACTGGTTACGGCCAAACGAAATAATGGTCTTTATTATGAATTTCATGATTATCCGAAGATGGGTAAAAAGCGTAATTATATGCAGGAGGAAATAAATCAAATCGCTTCGGAGAACAGGCTTGAATTATGGCATAAACGTTATTGTCATATTAATAGGGATTATATTTTGAAGACTGTAAAGAATGTTAGAGGATTGCCCCCATTGAAAGACCGAGAATTAAACTGTGAGCCGTGTTTGATTGGAAAAGCAAAAAGGGTTTCGTTTAAATCAATAGCCCCCAGTGATTATTTCCTGTTCTCAGATCTCAAAAGAATGCTCGCTGGGAAGAAATTTTCGTCGAATGAAGAGGTGATCGCCAAAACTGAGGCCTATTTTGAAGCAAAGGACAAATCGTACTACAAAAATGGTATTGAAAAGTTTGAGGGTCGCTATAATCAGTGTATCACCCTTGAAGGGAATCATATTGAATAAAAAAAACTAATTTTGCCAAAAAAATGTGTTTTACTATGGTAGGCGAGGACTTTTCAATTGACCAGTTATATATATGTATATATATATATATATATATATATATATATATATATATATAAAGAAAAATTTAAATTACACCTTAAGTGGGAAGGGATTAATTTTTAATAGGAGGTGATTTTTCTTTTGGATTTTAAGGTGCATATGTTGCTTATGGTTCAATTGCTCAGAAACGTACATCAGCCCCGGCAGGTCTTTGGAGGCCAAAGATTGTATCTGCGACTGAACGAAAACCGCCGGCCACGAATCCAAAACCATGACCACGAGCCAGATGAGGCTATGCTGTACTAAACAAGATAAGATGAAAAAACTTGTTGACAAGGAGGGTTGAAAATTGAGAATGGATTGCTAGGGTAACCTTGAGGTTGTCTACTCTTTAAAAAACTTTATTTTTTAGGACATTTAATAGATTTAAATATGAAAAGCAATAAATGTAATTTTCCGTTTCTTAAACATACAAAATATTCAAATGACTAGTAAAAAATATGAAAACTATTGAAAAGGTTTATTTGTACGGTGAAGTGAAATGTCTATGAAATATTAAAATATTTAAAAACTTAAAAAATCGCAACAGCCAAAACATTCCAATACTTGATACTGCCTGGTGAATGATATGCACGAGTATCACTGGGAAAAGCAAAACATAATTCTATCAATTCACTTCAATAGGAGGAAGATGTAATAAAAAATATATTTTTATACATATATATATATTTTTGATAAAGATGCTTTTCACCCAGATTTTCTCAAAACTTGGGAATTCATAAAAATAAAGAGAGCTAATTCAAATTTCCCATTGTAGAAAAGTTGCATTTTTTTAAAAAAAGCTTTTAATCTCATAATTAGTGAGAAATATTCAATATAACTACCAAAAAAAAGAAAAATTTAATATAAATCAATTGTATCCAATATATCGAGGATTATTGGATACAATTATAATTTTTTTATAATTTAATAATCACATATATTGTACAATATTATGAATATCTTAATTTGAAAGTAACAAATTAAGTCAACAAATAGAAGGGTGAATACAAATAGTCACTATTTCACAATATTACTGATCTAAAACCAGCAATACTAATTTCAAATAACTATGTCAAAAATTAAACTTTCATATAAAACTAGTAGATAATGATTGATACTAATACATATTACCAAATATGTAGATGTCAATTTTTCAAAATATATACACACCAGAAAGCATTTGTTTAAAGGCTGAACAAAAATACTTGAGTACACATAACATGTTATAATGCATTCCCTTAGAAAAATCAAGTCGCATGCACATATTATGTCAGGCAATAGTGAATGTGGGTTAGTAGTGAAAATATTTTTATGTTACTATTGATTCCACAAATATAAATCTGAAAGACCTTAACCCTAAATGCATGATTGTTTTGAATTAAATTAAGTTGCTTGTTTTAGGAAAATAGTAACAGGTTATATGTAAAAAATAAATAAAAATCCAGGTAATATGGTATATTTATTTTGAAAAACTTGTATGTAGACATTTGGCATCATACAGTATTTCCCAAAAATCTAGCCTGTATCTTAATATAATTTTCAAATACAGCATCAAACATCACTGAACCTCCTAACCCACCCCATTCAAACTTCAAAAAACCGATATTATTTAACCGTCAAAAGTTATGTCAACTTCTTTCATACAATTTATTGTCTATGGTTATCAACATGCGTTTGGAAGATGACACACTAAGGTTTTTGAATAAAATAAGCGAAAAAGTAAGACAATTGGCAATAATATGCATTTAAGGATTAAACAAGGAAAATCCTTCCCACAAACATGGTAATATGATTACATCTTTCCAAACACCATCTAAAGATTACAGAGAAACCCCTTATGTTTTTACTTCATTCAGAAATTATCCACATCAAAACAAAGCTATTTCCTTCCCTACATAGCATAATTATAAGTAAAATTCAAATTAATAGAAATAAAAAGAACTTGTGCCATGCAAGAGCTTATTTAAAAAAAAAAAAAGGAAGAAAAAGGTGCGTAGGTAAATCTGTTTATCAAACTTACCACAGGAATATTTTTGGGAGGTCCATTCTCAAAAATCTGATTCAATATTGGTATGAGAAATGCTGCAGTTTTACCAGACCCTTAAAAAAAAAAAAGAACAGCACTATATATTTAAGAAGAAACAAGTTTAATTGCATATATCATTCAGAAAATCACAATGCCCTGTTACTACAAACTAAATAAATATGCTGCAAGTTTTGATAAAAGAAAACTTGAAACAAAATGACATATTACATCAAACCTTTGGATAAGAAAGATAATACCTTAATTCATTAACATTTCATCACACAAATTAGGAAATCTTACATAATTAAAAATATATTCTCATCAGAAATTCACAAAAGGCTAACTTAAGGTTTAGTTTAAGTTCCCTATCAAACTTAGATTTAAGCAGTCATGCAATAAGAAATCATAAATTACTTTGTCCATTACTCAAATCAACTTTGTTAATCACATTGTTCCAAAATCTTTAAGGGAGGTTCACAGATGTGTGGGAGAAATAAGCATATTCCTACCAAAATGAAATTTTCATATTTATTTTAAAAATCCCCTTTTACACCATAAACGAATGACACCAATATCTATGTAACATAACTTCTATTTTTTGCTAATTCAATCTATTAAAAAACTTTCCTTTTTAATAATTTTCTTCCACATTTTTAAGATTTTTCTTAATAATGTTAAAGCCATATTTTTGCATACTTTACATGAAGTGAAGTGACTGTGGATTTTAATGGCACAAGAGCCTTGCATACCTTACGGGCTTAACTCTTGGATGAAACAGCAAAATTAAGATTCTTGCATCATCAGGTGTGAAAATCAATTAGCTGATTTTAAAATTTTCTAAATTGTTTTAAACAGAAATCTATATATCCTAATGAAACAGTATTCAAATGATAAATGGAATGAACTTTTGGTCTCCTCCTTATATATATAAACCAGGGGAAGATATTAATTAGAAATTTAAGAAATGTTTTTAACCGTACAATCAGCGAGCAAATTTTTATCCTCTCCTTGACTATTGCTGAAGATATCTGCTCTGCTAAGCATAATTCTGATGAAAGTTACATCATGCTCCTGTGTGTGTTAGCAATTATTTATTCTTCAGCAAAAAGAAAACTACACAAAACTTTTTTCTTATATTCTGATTGTTATTCATATATATTATATATATTTGCTGAAGTATTACTACTCATTTAAAATATTTTATGCTTGGTAACTGAACTGTTAAGTTTTTAAATCCACTTGTTTGCAGAAATTAAATCTAACACTTCATAATTACTTAGTTTTATTAAAATTTAAATAATTTTTATTTTATAAAAACCTTTTTCGAAAAATTAAATTTTTCACATTATGAAAGCTTAAAAAATTTTCTTTAATGACATACAGGTTTTATCCCAATTGGTCCTAAATTTACATCTTTCACTTTATTTTATTTTTTTTTTTTAAAAAAAAACATTTTCTCAGTGGCTAATTTGCAATTCACTTAAATTTATTCAAGATATTAAAAACCGGTTGTCATTAAAAGATTTTTTATCCTTCAATCGGGATCATTGTATTTTCCAAAATACTCGTTCAAAGAATGGATATACTAGCTATATATAATGTGTATACACACACACATGCATATAAAATGAATCCATATTTACCGATGTTAATAATTGCAATAAAAAATTGAGAAAAATAATAAAACAAAATTTAATTTTTTCACTTATACAAAAAAGTATAAGTACCTTAAATATTATTCAAAGCTATCCCCTGAACTAACTTTTTTAAAAGTAGAAACATATCTCTGATTAGTTGAAGTAATAATCATTAAGTGGATAAGGATATAATTTTATTTACAAATAATTACTTTTACAAAATTATCAAAGTCCAGGTAAGGCAATTAAAGAAAATCTCCCACATCTTAAAAATCAAAAGATCAGATCAGATATTAATATATTTATATTTTCCCCAAATATTCAAAAGACTAAATGAAACAATGATTCTACTATTGATGGTTAAGCCACTGAAATCATCTGCTTCAAAAGTGCAGAAAAACACAGTATAAATTAAGACAATATTAGGTTTCAACCACATAAGCAATTTTACCTGTTTGTGCGCATGCCATCAGATCCCTCTTTTGGAGAATAATAGGCATTGCATATTTCTGCACAGGAGTTGGTGAAGTATACCTTGTTAATTCTATATTCATTCGAATGATCTCTGTCAGTGGCAATTCTAAAAACTAGAAATTTTTAAACATTAGAAGAGAAATTGAAGTAACTGAAAAACAGTATCCTCGCATTAAAATGTCCCCCCCCCCTGAACAGATTAAACTAAAAGTTATAAATGCTTTAATAATAAACAAAGTGTTCATCACATTTAGTATGATTTCACCCACATGACAGCTCAATCTACTGGAACACGCAAAGCTATGCCAGCGTTTAAAGAAACATTACAGGTATTTTAACATTTGTTTGAATAGTTTTATTTTGAAATTAAAACAGTTGAAAATGTATCTTAAAATATATCAGAAATTACAAAAATGAAACTACCGATTGAAAAATTAACGAAATATGATTAATGATTACTTTTCCACTTGGCCAAATAGAAAATCATACACATTTGTAAGTACTTAAATACATACAGAATTTATGTGAGGAGGACACTCTTCACCACTTGCTTCAACAGGAATATCTTCATATTTTTCAAAATTGATTCCTGTGTGGCCTTGAGAAAACAATTGTCTATAAATACAAGATATTTAAAATATAAATCAGACGTAAATAATTCTACCAAACATTCAATAAAAAACCAGTTATGTATCAAAACATTAAAAATCTTTTAAAAAATATACCTTTCTGTCCGCTCATCCCGAGGAAGGGGTCGACTCCAATCTTCTTCTTCTCTTTCATAACGTTTACTATTATTCCTACGATCATACGAGTTATTACGGGGTCCCCCTCGAGATTCATCTCTAGGCTTTTCATCCCAACTATCTTTCATGCATGTTGGATCTCTCCAATTTCCAACCCTTTCACTACAAATGAAGATATTTAGAAATGAATTATTGACTTAAAAAACATTATATTCTCTCTCTGTATATAATTTATTCAACATTACAGAAAACAAGAAAAATTCTCATCTTTCAAATAAATTTTCCACTGTAAAATATAAAACTGATTTTTTATGATTGATTCTTAATACAAGTAAAAAAATGCCCAATTAAAAAAAATAAAGATACAAGAGATGTCCTAAGAGCAACAGTGACTAGAATAACCAATGCTATTGTAAATGCTATAAACTGTGATAATATTGATGATGTGGAAGAGCTCTTTGAGCAATAGTCTGAGCAATCGAATGGATTTATTGATTAAGACAAAATTGAATTATACCAGAAATTAATATGGTATCTGAAATTGAATGTTCTTTTGAATGTAAAGAAAATATTACAAAATGGAAGTTCAGATGTTCTAAATTTGTAAAAGAAAATCAAAAAGTAGATTTAAAAGTTTCATATAGTTCTGGCATACAAAACAATTCAAATATTAAATTAAATACTAGTGAAAGTTGTGTAAAATTATCCAAAATCTATAAGGAAAATTTTTACACTACCCTTCCCACCCAAGAATTTCATTCATTCTTTAATTCATTTAAAACAATTGTTGGTAAAAATGACAGTTTGCCTAAGATCAATAAATTTAATCATTTTAAGTTTACTTGAGGCTATGAAAGGAATTTCTTTGTCACCTAAAAACTATGACGAAATTATTAAACTATTTAAATAGCATTTTGGTACAAAACATTTGTTAATATACACATGAATAAACTTTTAAATTAAAAACCAGTAAGAAATTCAAATGATTTGTACAGTTTAAGAAAACTGTTTGACACTTATAACATAGTAATGAGATTAATAAATTCTCTAAAAATTAAACTAGATTCATTTAGTATTTGTTAATAAGGATCATTCCTAACAATATCACACTAGATTTAATGAGGAAAAAAAGAGCCAATAATGATAGTTGGACTAATGAACTTTCTAAAATCAGAAATAGAAAGTTGCAAAAGTACACTGGAATTTAGCATGTTTAGTTTGGAATTGAAGTCACATGAAACCGAATCAGTTCTCAAAAAAGAAAATCAATCAAATTTTTGATTTACAAACACACAAAAAAGGTAAATACATAATAGCTAGAAGATAAATGTATTTTTTGCAGCCTGAATCATGAATTAAATTCTTCCCCCTTGATGCCCAAAAGAAAAAGTGTAGAGAAGAACAGATACTGTTTTGTTTGTCAAAAACCAAAACATTTCATCCTGAAGAGTCACACCACCATACAATGTTTGCATTAACAGAGACGACATATTTCTTTGAAATGTGATTGAGAAACTGAAAACTTAAAAGAGGAAAAATAAACAGAATATTCCATACTCAGTAGCAATTTTTCCACAAATTTTTTATTACCAAAGAAGGGTTATACAAATTCATAAGTTGATGTATTACCTACTTATTGATGTAAATTAAGAAGGTAAAATTTTAAAAGCTGTAACTGATAGTGGTACCCAGATTATAATAATTAAAAGTAGTACTGTACTAAAACACTGTAAATAACCACCCGGTAAATCAATTTCAAATCAGCATTTGGTTAAAGTTTATGCCCATTTGATAAATATTAATTTAATAAAATGTCCACATGATAATGTTATTTATGAACCAGTAACTGTCCAGTGTGCTATTGTTCATAATTAAGTTAATGGCATGTTAATGAATTTAACTGCTTGTAACAATTTTATTTTCTGTAATATGTAGCATTGAATGTTTATGTACTTAGTGTTGATATATACTTCTGTTGTGAAATGATAGCTGAAATTTATGCAAGAAATTAAATTTTAAAAAATGTGACAAAATGTTTTAAACCATTCAGGTGCTATGGGAGATAGAGAAAATAAGGCAACGATGACAGCATCAAATTGAACTTCAAGTGCTATTAATTCAAGTAAAAGGTGGGCTCAAACAAATTTTAGCCATGACCTGGAAGAAGTTGATAATTTAATGAATTAGTGTTAGGGCAATAAAATAGCAGACAATAAAGAAAGAACACAGGAAAAACTGTGCAATGAAAGACCAACATCTTTCGATAATCCTGTGTCTGAGAATGAATCTGAACGAACTGTTTAACTACAAAGTGTTCTTGAAAAGAAACATTATGCAAGCCTTCAAAGCATGAAATCTATCAAGAACTTGAATGATATTGTACCAGACATTGAAGAAACTCTCAGTTGAAAAGGAAACAAAAATTGTAATCTCAAGGAGGCTGTATGCGAAGTTCCCATCATTTTATCTGCAAGAACATACAAAAAGCCCATCTCCGGTCATTGTCCTTAGTTCAATAAAACAATTTTTCAAAGGAAAATGCCAGGTAGAGCTATAGATTCTAATAATGATACATATACACAATGTCAAGTCAAAACAAAATGTCCAGAAATTATAATTCAAATTTCCCCAAGAAGGCACATCAACAGATTCAGTTGGGATTCAAATTCCTACTCCTTTCATAGATTAGAACTGACCTTCCAACATTCAACTCCATCACTTATAATCCTAGAACTGAATACTTTCAAAATTACATCTTTCACTCTTCCAATGGTTATGAACAAGCCCAGCTGGTTATTCAAATAGCGAATCATAATGGGCACTGACGAGTTCAGCTCGTCCGAAGTTTTTCATCCAAAATGGTTGAACCCAAACCCTATTTGCATAGTGAAACTTTCCCCCAAAACATGCCAAATTTATGTGTGTGTATTGTCCACCATTATTTGCGTTACAACTATATCTACCAGCCAAACTTAGTTAATTTGATAGCATACAGATGGCAGTAAGTTTACTGTAAAATTTTTTTACATAAGGAAAAATGTTGCCAATCCAGTTATTAACCTAGTTATCTTTCCTGTATAATTTGATACGAGTTTGTTACTGAAAAATAGCGCATTTATTGCAAAGATTAATGCTCCATTAAATGCAATTCAATGTTTTTAAGTGTATCACACACAGAAAGAATTTTAGGTAAATATAACAATTAAATGTTTTATAAAGCTTAAAATTGCATGGATTTTTTTTAGACATTTTAAGTTAATATCCTTTTATAGTTGTTTAAAAAACCGTAACATTGTATCTATATATGTTTTTATTTAATTTTCAAAATTATTTTTACAAATTTAAATTACTGATTGGTTACCACAATAAATCAAAGGCTTTCAATATGAAGCTAGAGTTTATGATCATTAGATATATGAGAAAACCAAGTAATCTCTTTAACAGTCTCTGTTAACACTATAAATTCAGATTCTATGCTGGATGGATTTTTCTTTGCTACACTTCCATAAGAAAAGAATATTACACAAAGATATATATCCACTGGTTGAGAGCCTACTATTTAAACTGCACCCCCAGTAGGCATATGCTATTAAATAAGAATAATTTAAATTCAATAAATCTATTTTATAATGTTCTGTTTTAATAAATATGCAATTTATAAAATCTACAACAATTTTGCTAATTTTGATAAGTATAACAATTATTATAATGTGGACTTGATTTTAACAGCAAATGCAATATCAGATAGACTTTGATCTGCAATAAAAGATAAACATCCTATCAATATTTTTTCATTATCTGGTTTTCCAGGTATTTAACATTTCACTAGAAAGTAGCAATTAATAACCAATTTTTAATGGAAGACTCGCATTACTTTTCGGAATCAAGAAAATCTTGATATATGTTTTTAAAAATAAGTTTTCTGGTACAAAGCAACTTTATTATTCAAGTAATTAAAATTTACTCCTATCCAAAACTTCATTTTCCCTAAATTAATTATTTCAATTTTACTTTCTATTAACTTATGTTTCGATTTAATTATTTATTATTTTTGAAAAATAACACCATATTATCTACATTTACAATTTCAATAGCATTTCTTTTTTACATATACAACTACATCAATTAAGTTTCTCTAATCCAGTAGATTCCAGAATATTTTCCAATTCACAATGCCATTTGAGGCCATTTTTATGATTGGTATATGTCTGAGGTAGTTCTATGAACTATTTCTAAACAGATAAGCTTTTCTCATGTCCAACTAAGCATTTTTCCAACTAAATATTGAAACAAACAAAATAAACAAGAATCTTATAACTGAAAAATTTAAGAAGTGCAAAATTTTCCAAGTAATCTATACTACAGTATTGTTTAAATCCATGAGCTAGCAACCTAGCTTTGAATTTAATTAAATTTTTATCACTATATTTTATAGAGTACACCCACCTGCATCCAATTATGTTAGTATTCATTCTTAGGCCTATCTACAAGTTTCCAAACCTTTCTTTTGTTCATATTATCTAACTCATTAGCCATAACTGCATTCAATTTCACTTTCCAAGTATCTCAAATGACTTACGAATTTTAACTTTGAATATTTCATTTTTGCACATGCTCATGATTGAAAAAAGTGTTCTAAATTTAAAATATGTAACATTTGTAAAATACAATACTATATTGGGGGTTTGTTTTCAATACTATAAAAATGAATTAGTTGATAATCAGTAATAATGTACATATTTAAAAGGATAACTTTAAAGTATAGAGAATTCAATGGATCAAAGCTCTCTAACCATTTGATGGTTATGAATGAGCCCAGCTAACATTCAAATAGCACACCATAACATGCACAGCAGAGTTCAGCTTGTCCAAAGTATTTCAACCAGAATGGTTGCAATCGAGCACTATTCGCATAGCAAAACTTTTCCACAAAGCACTCTGACCGGATGAATTTGTCTGCATGAATTATCTTGCGTTGTTTGTGTTAAAAACAATACCTACAGGCAAAATTTTGTTCGTTTAATTGCATACCAATAGCAGTACTGGTACCGTGAAACTTTTTGCATAATGGAGGGAAAATGTTACAGCTTGAATAATTTTTATCTAGTTATTTTCTTATGTAATTTGGAGGGAGTTTCTTATTGAAATGGCTCAAAAGTAAAAGTTAGATCATTCTCGTGATAAATAAGCTATATGATGATATATATGTTGAATAATTCCATGTTTTAAAGTGCCACACACAAAAAGAGTGTGTTATTATAGCAATTAAATGTTTCATAAAGCTTAAAATTGCAAGCATATTTATTTAGATATTTTCATTTAATATTTTGCAAACATTTATTAATTATCAAATTGTTTTAAAAGGCCAGTTATAATTAATGTGAATATTTCATTCATTTAGTGACCATTTGACTGTAGCTGAACAGTTTTTAACCCTTTGATAGTTAACAGAGCAATCTGAAGTAATCAAGCATAGTAAATACTGTTTAAATACCCTGTTTGTTATTGGTGCAAAATTACATACCATTCAGGGGTTGTTTTTAGGTTTCTAAAACAAGATTAAAAGACATGTCCTACTGTTTCATGCATGAAACACTCGATGCATATTAATTTAGAGCAATGAACTTTTTGCTGCTTAATTCTATTTGTTTTCCTTTTCTTTAAAAAAAGTATTAAAAATTTTACCCAAGGGAAAAACTCCCCCATTTCATTGTTATAAACATTTTATTCTCAATTCTTTAAAGGTTAATTCCAATTAACATTCTTAAACCTCAATTCATCTTTATGTCACTTTAGTTATATAATTTCTACATTGTAACTAAGTTTTTAACTATTACATATTTTGTCACTCAAGACAATTATACAGTCAACCCTGATTATATGTATCAAGCTAAAGATGGGAAGTTCAAATGAATGCTTCATATAATTATCTATATAATTTACAAAGCAAATATTCAGAGTCAAACATATGTTTTTAAATTAAAAATTCATGCATTAAACAAGTAAAGCATTTTTAACTAACTTACCAGTCCACTTTTCTCTGAAAAGAACCACTTGAATAGTCAGCATTTGATTTTCGTCCACGATTACCAAAATTTGAAAAATCTCCTCTGCCTGAAAGGAAGAAAACTTAAAATTAGTATGATTATATATATATAACTTGCTTTATTCATAATACCCCGAACACTTCAAAAATATTTCATATGTATAAGTGCTTAAATCTATTTACAAATTTAATCATTAATAAAGATTGGCATTTAAAATGAACAATTAAAGATTCCTCCTTAACCAGTTGTACTTTTTAAATAAAAAATGTTACATAATTAATAAGGCTTTTTTTTAATACATTTAAATCTCTGAAATAAGTCTACATCCACATTTTCATAAAATTTTTTGGAATACAACTTATTACTAAACCCATATTTAATATGGAAAAAAAAAAACATAGTAAATAAATAATTACCTTTGTAGCTGTCACGTTCGAAGTCTCTACCAGATGTTCTGCTATTTTCAGATTCACGCCTGTGATCAAATTTATCACTTTCTAGATGATTAGATCTGTTTTGGTTGTATTTACCAGAGTCTTCACTATTTTGAAAATTATTCTGTCTATTACGAAGGTGAGGGGGTATGTATCTTTCTACAAAAGAAAGCAAATAATTATAAGTATTTGTCCAGGAAAAATTTACAAACATAACTATACACATACATTCAAAATGTTTTTCTTTTACCCTCTAGGAAATGCCACAGATCAAAATACATCACATAATGGGGGGGGGACACTCATGGACACACATGGATTACAGCCATGCATAGGAACCAAGGATACCATTTTCACTACACAAAGGTTTCAATGATAGCAAAGCATTAGGAGCAAGATGACTAAGAAACAGCAATATTGTAAAGAAAATTAGAATTTTACACCCACAATAAAATTTTAAAAATCTCCCACTCTATGCTGCATCATTTTTAGCCAGTTCCTGTAATTCAAGAATTTAATCAAACAAGTCTTATAAATCATGAAGTCCACTTCAAAATATATACTAGTTATTTCTAGATATTGAAATTAAAATAAAAAGTTGTTGCAAGATAATATGCCCCTTTAAACAATGAAATTTAGTTTACGTAATCTACTTTAGCACGGTTAATACTACTAAATCTAGGTTAGCTCTAAATCAAATTAAACACATTATTGTAAATGAGCATAAAACATGCTTCTTACTAAAAAACAGAAAGAAAAATGCAAAAGCTGGATAGGATAAGAGGGATATTTATCTTTCAAAACCGTTTGCTTCAATAAGATCTCGAAGGGAAAAAAGCCTCATCACATCTGAAATTTTAAAAACTTGGGAAGAATTTTCCCATCAACAATAAAAACAAATTTACAGTCAAAATCTTAAATCCTATTCAGCAAATCTTTGAAATGGGGAGAAACAAGCAATGTGCGTGTGTGTGTGTGGTAAACGTTAATAAGTAAACTGATAATTTAAGATTTGAAAGGGAGTCCAAAACATACTTCTATTGAAATAAAAAAAAATTAGTATAAAAGATGTCATTAGTAATTGAAATATACTGCAACATGGATGGTGTAGAGTTAGATTATAACCATCAGAAATTTTAATATCCATAATCTCGCATCGGTTCAAAATTTCAAAAGCTAGAAATAGAGAAATAAATAATCAAGAACCATGTTCAGTTCCTGTGTATGCAAAATAAATTCATGATCACTATGGAGTTAAGGAGTTAATAAGAATGTAAATATGTAAAGGCCGAGTTACTGTTGTATGCTATGTAAAAAATCTTTAACATATGTGGCAACAAACAAAATATAGAAACAAATTTAATGCAGAATATGAAATGTGACAGCAGATAACATAATAGAACTAGACTTCAACAGTTAGTGGAGGGGAAAAAAAAAAAAAAAAAGAGGCCCCTTCAGTTATTATTTAATGTTTAATATCGTATTTACAATATGTAAAAAATAAATTATTCGTCGTTACATCAGTAATTTGGAAATAGTTAAAAGATTTTTATAGATTTATTCATTCATACTTAGCTGAGTAACTGCAACAATTTTCTCTTTTGTTTAGTTTGATAATTAAATTAAAATTCTTTAAAAATCAAGCTTAGAGCTTCTCAGCGAGAATCTTGAATCATTTATTCATTTAAACCAAATCTAACTTTTTACAAAGATAAGTTGCATTTAGCAGCAAAATAAAGCAGAAGATTTTTTTTTCTTGCAAAGAATTATTAATAATTTTACGGAAAATGGAAAAATTTTATTTACTAAATAATTTTTTAATCTTCATTTCTGGGACAACTGGTAAAAAATCAAGTTATATAGTTAGTAGTAAAAGAATAGATATTAAAATTACATTATACAAAGAAGTTTCAAAAATTACATTATACATGTAGTGGCCTATTTATGCACCCCAGAATAGTTATTTTAAAGCCAATACAATGCAAATGTGCTATACCTTTTTAACAATTATTTGCCTTCAACTAATTTTTTACCTACGGATTTAACACCAGACTACTAGAATTTTCTTGAAATTTCCAATTAAAAAATTGCTTAATGCACTTTGGTCAACACATAAAAATCCCAACCAAAAAGGACTAAATTATTTATATTATAAATGTATATATTAAATCCTCAAAAAAATAATCAAGAATGACTTAACCATTACCACACACATAACTGTATCATTGTTTGCCTGTCGGTCAACCATTTTGCTGAATCTAGCAATAGAACCAGAAAATATTTATACCAGAAGATGAGTCACATGATCTACTTATCACATTATTGTTCATATTGATAAACAATGTAGAAGTCCACTCCTCCCATATATTTCTTATTTTGGTAAATAGCATTCAACTGAGGAAGGAAATCTTAAAGCTCTTTTTTACAGTAGCATTTGGTTTTCATTGGGAGTAGAACTATTCATGTATTTGTCATCATGATTGCTACAGAATTGTAATTCTATCACAATACCAAAGCTTCGAAATTAGAATCAAAGGCACAGGTGCAATAGTGACACTGCTTCATTATTTCTAATTGGACATTTCGAGGTACTTAGGAATTTACTCTTGCTATTCCTGTAGAAAAAAATAAACTTTCAAAATTCCACACAGAGAATAGGAAATTAAAAAATTGTCAAAGAAAATTGTAGCTGGATATTTTTAACCCCTGACAAAAGTTCCAGAACAACTCTCATTCCTAAAGCAAGATTTTCTTTTCAACCACATGGAATAAATTTGAATGGATATACCGTATCATAGCAAAGACACCACAGTTTGAAGACAAATCTTACTAGTTTTTCACTGATAAACATTTTGCAGGAGTGGCACCCGAAATAACGTACCATTTCCATATCAATAGAAGGATTTTCTTCAAAAATTCCAAATTGTAAAATTTTTTGATTCACAGTTTCAAAAATTGGTGTCAATTTTGAAAATCTGTTATTTTCGTAGAGCTTCAAGTTGTTTGAAATAATGAAGGTTTTGCTTTATTAATATCCATTCTTTTCACAAAAGATTAAATTTATCATTCTGGATTGGTTTCCATTAACAATGCACTAGAAGCAACTCAAGAGCTATTGGCCCGCCAATGAAAGGGCTTTGAGCCATGACAGTTTTAACGTGCATCAACTCCGGCTACACAGCAGGTCTTTAAGTGGCATCAATGCTCGAATCTTTGACTTGACAAAAACCACCGGCAACAAGTCCACTGCCATAACCACTAGGCTACCGCAACCACAACCTAGAACAGCCGTTAGCAACATAATGCAAGTGTACCAGTGGTATATAAAAAATTTGTCAGTGGTAGGCCAAGAAAAATGACTATTTAATGTTCCATTATTTTATGTCATTTTTACTTATAAAATTTTAATACAAGAGTAAAAATTTTTCCCCTAACGTTTATTGTTTTTATAATCTAATTCAGGGGTTGGCAAAGTGGCCTATATCGACCCCCGGGAGTCGACATAGTATAGTTAGGGGTCTATGAATGAATATCAATGCAGTATGTACAGTTATCGTTTGGAATGCCATTTGTAATTACAATATAGTAAGTAAAGTTTATATGACAGATTATAGTTTACTTTTTCATTCCTGCATATTTTTTAAATCATTTATCTTTTTTTTTACCGTTTAAAGTATGCATGTTTCGTGACGGGACCCCCCCTCTCTTAACATCCACATCACGCCAATGGGAGGACTTTGGACCCTGAACAGATTTAACGTGCATCAGCCCCGGCTACACGGCGGGTCTTTGGCGGCCAAGGATCAAACCCGCGAATGTTTCCATCTATTGCAACTAAGAATGCAAAAAACACAATGACCACCTTACCCAAGTTCAGTGGTTCTCACCCTTTTCAATCATGACCCTTTCTCGAATTTTCAAAAATGTTTCGTGAACCCCGCCCCATGCCACCCATCAGATCACTGTGTGTAAAAAGTTACTCTAATGTGTAAAAGTTATTCTACTTTTTAACTGAATGAGTAATTACCCCACAACTTTTTTTAAGTGTTATTTAAAAAGAATTGTTGAAATTATTTCGGATTGCTGCAGCATAAAGGTATTGAATCATTCTTTTTTATCAACAAGCAAAAATACTTCAGATTTGTTCGGTTCACACACAGACATTTAGTTATAATTATAAAAATGTCCTAATATTTTTTTTAAAAAAATGTTTTTTACTGCTGTTCTTTAAAATTTCATTAAATAAAAAAGTTTAAGTAATGTTTATAGAACTTTTCATTAATTATTATTTATTTTTAACATTTAAATTTGTGGTATAGGGAAGCTCATACAATGTGTGGAATTTCAATTTATGATGTGTTTGCTTTTTAAATGAAATACTGAAGAGAATTATTCAAAATAAAACTTGATGCTTGCTATCTGAACAAAATAGTAGTCATTACCTATCACACAAAAACCTTCATGATTAATAAAAATATCTGAAAAACTGGTGTATAATAAAAGGGATATAACTCAAATTTTTCAGTGTAATAAAACTAATTTCTAATGTAGAACTGTTCCAAATAATTTCAAATATATTATTTTTTTACTTACAGAAATTTTTAAGAAATATTTTGAAAAATAGTTTCTTTCTTATTACAACATATATTATGGAAACATTTTGACTGCAATTATTCCAGCTGATGTTTAACATACTACGTACATGTCAAATTAAAAAGGAATAAAGTGTTTAAACATGGCTCTGAATATCTTCTCTCTCGTACATTATGCATATGGAATTAAATTCCATATAATTTCTGTTAATATTTCCTAACTGCATTAAAATAATCATTTAAAAGGAAAATGTCTTTTGGTTGCATTTTTCATGCGTAAATAAAGTGCGATGGTATCCACCAAAAGCATTACTTGTAAAATATTTTACCCTTTGAAAACTACTGGCCTTTCGGAATGTCAAGTTCAAACACAGTATTTCAATTATTTCTGTTTTGTTAAAGGGTTAATTGATCAGAGTAATTATCAAATTTCTTGACTGCCCCAGGTTGTCATATGTGTTATTGCTGCTTTTAATAATTTTGTAACTGCAAAGGCAAGTAATGTAACTCAAACTTTGCTATATATATGAATTTTTAATGAGAAATTACACAACTTTTTTATGTCTTATTTCAAAATAATTGATTAAATCTGAATTGGCATTGCTTTAACACAAAGGTATTGAATCATTCTTTTATCAACATGCTAAATTAATGGCTTTGGTTTACACGCAAACATTTTTTTATTATTATTGAAAGCATCCTAATTTAACTGTGATTTCCTAAATTTTTTTAAAAAAATGTTTCTTTACTTCTAATAATTTTATTCAATAAGATTTCAGATATTTAATATATATTTATTTTGAACTTTTATTGAAACTGACTGGTAAAATTTGTTGATTTATACATTGAGAATTTTCAAATTTGAATGGATAATTAAAAAATACTAAAATATTTAAAACATTGCATATTTGAAAGGTTATATATCTTCAGATAGATTCTATTATATCTTAAGAATTGTTATTGATCAGTTTATGATGGAGGAACCACAACTTATCTGTGTTGCAATTCAAAATTTCATTTTTATATAATTACGGTTTCAACACAGACATTTCATATTTAGGTTTTTTTTTTTAATAATGTGGCCTAAAAAATTTTGCAAACATTTAAACAAATATTTCGTGCAGTATATTCAGATTTTATTCTATGCATGAACAACAATCAATCACACAGAATAAAAACAATTTCTTTTATATTTGATACAGGACACAAACACTACTTATATATAATTCATTAAATTGTAAAAACTCTAATAAATGTTCACCATAAAATACTACCAAGCATATTATCTAGCTCTTTTATTTGACGTGTCAAACATTTTTTTTTTTTTTTACAATCCAATCACATTAATAAAGTCCCAAGCAAAATATTTATTTTTCAATGAACTTTAAGATAATTCTATTATAAAAAAAAAAGACTTGATATTTGTATGTTTATTTACCCAATTTAACCACTTTATTAATGCACTTAAAGTTAATTAATGTTTTTTAAAAAAATGCATGCCCAAATGAATAACAAAGTAAAACTGAGGATGGAAGAAACAAATATCTCATTTATTTGCATGACAAATTGTTATGCAATATTCAAGATTTATAGAATGTAAATTTTTCTATTTCTCAAAATTCTCTCCCCCCCCCTACTGTATCATTTCTATTAAAATATAACTTTAAAAATTAACATTTAATACATATTTTTAAAAATCTGATTGCTTATCACAAATATAAGTTTTGGTATGTGACTGGTTTACAATAAGTCAGAATTTTATTTTAAAACATATAAGTAAAAATTGTATTTGATTAAAATCATTACTACATTTGAAATTGTACATATAGAATTTACATATTCACATATATTTTTCTTAAATACTGTTGATTCATTTTTACTTTCTTAAAAACTGTTGATTCATTTATAATCAACTTATGATTATATTTAATTTTGTTTGTAAAACACATTAAAAAAAAACCTTAATTCAAGGTACAAAATTACATCTGTTTAAATCATAAATCTTTCTATATATATGAGCGAAATACCACTGTCTGACTCATTACGAAATCTCTAAGACTATAAAACTGATTGCTTAGTTACTCATTTCGCGATATAGATGCTCGCTAAGAATGGATTTTAAGGAAGTCTTATCCATCAGTTATGTAATTTTTAGCGACTTTATCATCAAAAATTATAAGACTGACGCCAAACGGAATACATTTTTTATATGTATACTGTGTATTGTCACCAATTAAGTTTACTTGGCGAAATTTGCGCATGTGAAATGGAAAATTACCAAATAATTTAATATTGAAGCGCTGACGGAGGATTGGCAAGATTTTGGCAAAGAGTCTCTTTATGCAAAATTTCATGCATGTTGAAAATAGGAAACGTACAGATTTAGTGATAGAAATTAGTGAGTTTGGAATCCCACAGTTGGTAAAAGTGTAGTTTAGCTCCAAAACTTAACGGGATTTTGAAAAATACTAAAGTGGCGCCTTCTTACAAAGTAGGATGTATTGTAGGTTTGTCATAAATAATGTAAATGTTGAACCTCGAAATTCCTACATTTAGCGATTTATCACCAAATATCTTCCACTGCCAAGTCGAAGCATTTCAGTGACCTTTCATTATGAAATTTAAATGAAAAAAAAAAATCATCGCTAAAAAAAGTACTAATCTCAGGGTATATATAATGCCTAGGTTCCAATTTCTTCTACATCAAATTAATATATTCTGTTTCCATTATTAATATTTAATATTCTAACTTGCATCGCCTTCATTGGGTTGGAGGGAAAATTATGTATTTAACAGAAAGAACTTATTACAGAAATATTGCCATTTTTTTCTTCACCATGTTTTATGTAATAGGAATTATGTGTCGATGATACTTTTGTGTTTGCTTTCTAATTATTTAGCTGATTTTACTAAACTTCTCTTCAATTTTTTGATTTTAATTTTTCTGTTAGGTGCTCAGTGTTTATTAGCATATTTTGAGATTATTTCTTTCTTGCAAAATATTTATTTGTTTATCTATATTTATTTTTATTCTGAAAAATTTGTACTAATCATTTTTAAAAGAATTTTCGTTTGGTTAGATATTCCTAATTATATTTTAAAAATATTTTATTTTTATTTTTAAAAAAAGTTAAGAGAAATTTTATCGTGAAAAGTTTTTTTTAAAATTAATGATTATAGATGCTTTTTATAAATGTCTTATAAGTTTAACATTTCTTTTATTTTAGATAATTCGATAAGATACTTTGACTGATAGAACATATCCAAATATTGAATATGCCACACTAGATAGCTTATCGTGGTTGAAAGAAAGAGCAATTCTGACTCCAACAAATGAATCAGCAGATAAAATTAATGAATTTATGCTAGAGAAACTAACAACTGAACAGATAAAGTACAAGTCCATTGATACAGTCTTAGAGGTAGAAGATACTGTTCATTATCCTGCGGAGTTTGTGCACACACTCCATCCACCAGACATACAGCCTCATATTCTTTATCTAAAGATTGGTATGCCAATAATATTGTTGCGTAATTTAAATTTTCCTAAATTGTGTAACGGCACCAGAATCAAAGTGAAAACTCTAAGGAAAAATGTTATAGAAGCGACTATTTTTACAGGAAAGTATGAGGGTGAAAATGTATTCATTCCAAGAATATCACTAATTCCATCAGATTATCATTTTGAATTTAAGCATTTGCAGTTTCCAGTTAGACTTTGCTTTGCGATGACTATCAATAAAGCACAAGGGCAGAGTTTAAAATTGGCTGGTGTAGATTTACAAAGTGACTGCTTTTCCCATGGTCAATTTTATGTGGCATGTTCAAGAGTTTAGATCACATGAAAATCTAATCATCCTTCAACCAGAAAAATGAATGAAGAATGTTGTCTACAGAGACATTTTGGAAATGTAGGCATATTATTTCAAATTTTTCTTTTATTTAACCATTTCTAAAATTACAATATGATAAAATAATAATGAATGTAATAATTAAAATAAATTGATATAATAAAAAATAAAAATGCAGTTGTCACTCTAAAAAATTGCCATGCATAAAAAATAAAGACAATAGAAATATGATACACAAAAAAAAAGTGATTCAATATGTTGAAAAATATATATAAATGCATTTTTATTTTTATGTTGGCAATTTTTACATGGTTTAGGCCTACTGGGGACCTGCCATGTAAAAAAAATGGGAACGCAATGCACTACACAGTACCTCATGGTGATGCGAAAATCTGTGCAATGACAGATTTACTGATTAACATACCCATTCATTGATAAACTATTAACAATTAAATACTTTACTCATATATTTGAAAGTCGTGGATAACCATTATTACAGACAATTTCTTTAAAATTTTAAATTTAGATTATCATTATCGTTTAAAAATTGAAAATTTTCTTGATATTTTATGTATAGGTTCCAAAATATAATATCCTCTGCCCAGGGAAGGGAGAATCAGCTAGTCATTATATAACTGTTACAGCTTTAATTATGTATCTTGACTAGCTGATACCCGCCCGCTTCGCTGGGCAGACGATAATATTATATTTTGGAACCTATACATAAAATATCAAGAAAATTGGAGCAT